>VZRE01001774.1:345930-446253 GCA_013396775.1 Cephalopterus ornatus
AGCCGGGCGAGTGCGAGGTGTGGTGCAGCGAGGTGGGTGCTGGGCGGTACGTCCTCACCGTCCGGCGATCAGCTCGGACTGCTGCGCAACACAGGCGCTGCGCCTGGAAATGGAGGCGGCGCGGCGCGTCACCGCCGTCCCGCGCGGCCATTGGCCCAGGCAGCGGCCACGCCCCCCGGGGAATCCAGGGCAGGGCGGGGCCGCGGCCCGGCGTCACTCGGCGGGAGCCATTTTGGGGTGCAGGGCTGTCATAAAGCAGAGTTCGTGGGTTAAACACAACCGTCGGGGCTCTTTTACTCATACAGTACACAACAGTAAAAAGTTGTGCTGCGCCTGTGTGCCAGGCGGGTGCGAAAGTGGGCAAGGTCTTGCATAAACAGGCTGTGATGAGCAAAGAATGAGGAGAAAAATATGTGAGGTGCTCCTGATCTGCTTTGCATCCTCATTTGGAACCAAATGTGTAATCACAAGGTAGCTGAGCTTCATCTCTGTTTTACTTAACTACAGAATTGTGTCACAGCTTGGCTTCTATGTGATTGCATTAAAGACAGGAGATTATCCCAAGAGCTATTTGAAATGCTGAAGACATCTGGAAGTTGAACACACACCCACTAGTTTTCCAATACAGATGGAGGGAGATCTGATAGGTTGGCTCTGTGACTGTCCTTGCCAGATTTGTCTCTGGATCAGCTGGCTTTACACAAAGAGCCAGCAGTTGTAGCTTGCACCAGGCTGCCCCTTTTGGTGCATTTTGGTGATGATAGTATCATGCTTTTGATAGCATTTCTCTGATTTGTCACCTGGAGTCCCATGCTGACCCGAGTCCTACTCCCTGCCCTTCCCCCTTGTGGACCATCTTTGTTACATCCAGAGTCTGTTATTAATGACCTCTAATCAGATGAATGTCTCTTTTTCATGCTTAGTCATGGATGCAAATTTCCCTGGAACAATACTGCACGTGATGCCACTGACATCATAGCTCTACATGACTGCCCCCACAGTCGCTCCTGAAACTGCAACAGCATGCAGAGTCCCCGAACTGGGAAAGTGATATCTGCTGTACACAGTCAGTGATGAGAAAGACTACTGTGTTTGGCAAGGTCAACTGTCAGCATCACCCCTGTTTCTCTTGTGTTACAAAGATGTGTATTTCCATCCTGCAGAGCAGCTGCATTCATGAGAAAAGCCAGGGTGAGGCACACACAAGAGAATCTGCAGTACAGGGAGGATTCTGAGCAATGAAAGACAATGCTTGTGATTATCCCTGTGGTTCATACCCTTTGTCTGCCGAGGAAGATACATTCAGATGTGCTGTCTAACATTCAACACTGCTAATTTCATAATGAGTTACAGTGCTTTAACAGGTGCCACTCTGGGAACACGCAGTTCTGTTCCTGTCAATGCTGGTGCTCTCCAGTCTGCACAGTGAGCTTGTGCACAAAGCTAAACCAGCAAAAACTAGTACTGGAAAAGGCAGCAAGCAGATTTCTGAAGGTTTAACTCCCAGAAAACCAGCTTGTAAAGGGATGAAAATAAGGTTAGCACTGAACAGAGAGAACAGGAAGGGGCAGGAGTGCCTTTTTAAGGAAGAGCCATTCATTTTAGCAGTGCAAAACTGCAGCCTTAAAGGCCTTGTTCTTGTTACTGCAAAGCAGGAATTTCCTCTCTGCATGTCACTACCTGAATTCCGGGAGAAAAGAAGCAAAATCAGGAGGGGATCCAGGAGACAACAATCGCTCTTCAAAACATTCCTGTGTTACCTAAATCTGACACAAAGGTCACACTCTTTTATTCACATGGACTTCTCACATGACAGTCATGAGCAAGCACATCTCATTCCTACCTAGTTTCTCCAAGATTTATGTTAAGAGAGAGGAGTATTTCTCTCTTTGGCTTGAGGTTGTTCGAAGACCACCTAAGACTTGTTAATATTATTGGTTCTGGCTAGCCCACTATCCACACTCCTACCTTCCCTGAAATTCTGTTTTTTTGAGAGCCACAGAAGCAGGCTAAAACTCTCCTAGTTAATTCATCACATCAGATCACATCCCAGTAGAGATTTGACAATAAGGCATTACCCACCATCATATTTTTTACATTATTTAGTAAGTGCAACAAAGTTCAGGTTAGCTTTTATGCAAAACTTATGCCAGCTGCAGACGGACAGCTGGAACCTGGTCCAACATGAAAATTATAGGTTCAAAGTGGAGAAGATTAATTTTTTTCCTCCTTGGGTTAAAATATTTGAATGATCAGAACAAGTTTACACCAGCTCAGTGTGTTTAGTTTTAGATGCCAAATGTGAACACGTGAGGAAATCTCACAACACTGTGAGAGCAAGCTGTAGACTGCTACAAAAACACCTTATGGGGTCAAAGATATTTATAGATCTTCAGAGGGTAACAGGAGATCTTCTGCAGGATCATGTGTCCTTCCTCGCCTGGCTCTTTCAGACCTTTCCTGAAAGCCACCTGAGACCCTTTCTGATTTAACTTAATGTTAGATGTACCCCCAGACACAACCACTGCACTCATGGCCGTGGTCTGCCATTACATTTCCAAGCAGCTTAAAGCATATTGTTTCTCTGTCTTGACAAACCATGTCATCTTTACCTTTTGCTTAAATGAGACACAGTATTCGCCTTAAGAAGAGTGTGAAGAACATAGGTCATAATAGGGGGAAAATAGAATTAAGAAAGTTCACATTTTCTTAAGCAGACAGCATTTTAATCCTTAAACTCCATGAAGTAACTAATGAACCATCTCTGGGAGATCTCTAGCACCATACCAAATGCCTAATTTCCTGGTGGTGCAGTGATTTTTTGATTGGCAGACTTCAAAGGTCAGAAAGGCAGTGGAACAAAAGATTAAATCATCAGTTTATACGCACTTTCATTCAGCAAACTGGTAAGCTGCTCATGCCAACAAAGCAGGCAGTCAAGAACAAGCTGTTTCAAATGAATCCAATACTCCTTACTAGAAAAACTAAACTATCAGACAAGGGGGGGAAAAGAGAGGAGTGTTAAATCTGACTATAATAAATATTTTAGTCCTTTTTTTTTAAGCAAATAGGAAAATGCCAAGCTAAAAGTACAACTTTTTCAGAGTTTGCATTCAAAATAGCTCCTTGACAAACCTGGGGACAATTCCTTTAGGGGATCAGGGATCTCTTCTTAATGCGGGCTCATTCAACACTTGCATTAATAATTTGTTGAACAGATTAGAGTATGCGGTGTTAAAACATGCAGATGAACCAGCCTGGGAAGAGTTTCAAACACCCTGAACAAGAAGAAAAATTTGAAATGAGTCTCAGAAACCAAAGGAATGATTGAACAACAAGGGTAGACTGTGTCTGATCCACCAGTACAAACCAGAAATGCCCATTTAGGAAGCAGCAGTGTCTATAAAGACTTGAGCTAAAGTAGATTGCAATCTGAAAATAACTCAGTAAATGCACTGACACTGCAGAAACAGGTAAAACCTATTTTGGGGTGTAGCAACAGCAGGTGTGATATTTAAGGGTCAAGTTATGAAGTGAACAGCAGAACGACAGTAAGGTAGGTAAGATTTAACAATAACCTCAGTTTCCTTACCTCATAAAGCCACACAGTTCATGAAGAGCAGTATATATTGCTTTGAGCTATCTTTAAGCAGTAGAGGACAAACCTTTGTGGAAGGCTGGAGTGTTACCAACGCTGTGTCTTGTCATATTCATCTCACCTACTTTTCACATGTTTTTCAAGTCTGAGGAGGATAGTACACGTCCCATCACTGGTGGTTTTATTCCTTATTTTTAGGCAACTGTTACACTAAGGAAAACCAACATTAAAACATTATACCATATATTTGCACAGTCCAGGAAAACTGTCACTAAGCTGTAATCACAGGAGACTGTTTAAAATAGATGTCACATTACAGGTTAAAACACAAAGTAGAAAGGACAAATCTTACATAGTTGTATGACGTACTGGTTCCTCCAGCCTTCTGACAGATGTTGCTGAAAATCAAGCTGTTATTTCATGACTGTTTAACCATCCAGCAATTATGGCTAGCTTGCACAGAATTTTTATGCCACTATAATTACTTTGAAAATGTGTATATGAGCATTTTAACTCTGTGAAAGTAGTCATACCAATACAGGGGTCTTTCTTTTCATATTGCCTAAAGATACAGGTATATATGGTCTTTCTATAGATATGATTTGATGCTACAGTCAATTCAGTGACACACTTGTTTCAGGAGGTTTCTGCTCCCAGCTTCTCGCACTTGCTGCTCTGTCTCCTCTTGTTTTACCAACTCAACTTTCAGGGCTACTATAATAGCAACTATTCTGTTTTTTTAACTAGAACTAACATTCTTTCTCCTTGACAGGGCTCTGCTGTCAGAGGGGTACTAACGGAATCCACATCTCACCATATCCACATGAGAGAACTTATATCTGAAGTGCTCTTTCCCTGCTGGGCACCATGCCACCACGTAACATCAGGCACTTGAGTTTTAAAACATACTATGATCTATGTGACAAGTATAACATAAAGCTAGAATAATTAGTGAGGACACTGGAACTCACCCTTCCCCAGACTCATAACGGTAGCCAGCCAAGCCCTCAAGAAGACAATTCTCTGAATATTTCTCCTTGTAGCCACAAGTGCTGGAAAGGTTGTTTAAGTGTAAGAGAAGATTTGGCAGATTTTGGCTTATATTATCCTCATACGTAGGCTCTTTTGCAAGAAGCACTCCATCAGCAAGGGAGTGTTTGGTGCTAAAAAGCACTCTCATCTGCAGGCATTAAGGAGTGACCAACACCAGCAAATATAAAAGCCGAGGTGGGACAGTCCCCAGGGTGCAACAGCTGAAAGGCTAAGGGGAAGACTTCACATGCATTTCCTAATTGTTAAGCATATGGATTTGTTTGAATTCTAATCTCGGCATAGGGTCAGCTTGTACGAGGTTTAATCTCAGAGCCCTGACATCAGTGTGCAAAGCTGCAATAACCCAAGGTCAGAGATGTCTCCAGCACTGCCTCCTCAGTCACCTCAGTGGGCATCTGAGGGTTGGTTGTCACCCAGCTGGGGCCAGGGAAGCACAGACAGCACACAGAGCTCGTCAGCATTATCAAACCTTTGCCTCCTTCAGCAGTTTACTAATATGGTTAGTTAGATTGGACAGTAAGTTTCTAGACAGGCACTAGGTTCACAGGGAGTGGCTTGGTATCTCAGCCTGGTTCCCAGTCCCACATCTATCCGGGTTAATTATCTACCATCCTGCTAACCTGGTGCCAGAACTTAATTAAACAGTCAATGTCAGAGACAGGGCATTCCTCCAGCTCAGAGTTTGGGCACAAGGATCATCACAAGGCAAGTGGCAGAGCTGCTGCCTGACTTGCCTGCTCCAGAGAAGGGGCAGCTTTTTTTCCTGCGCTGCCCTGGGCTTGCCAGCACCATGTGCTGGACCTGCTGGAGTGTGGCTTCTCACTGCCAAGCCAGAGAGGAGCAGAACTTTCCTGTTTCAGCTTAGAAAACAAGTGCAGGTGCTGCAGGGTTGTTGGGACGCTGCAGAGGACAAAGCCAGCAGTGGTGGTGTCTGGTCCTGCCAGTGAATCATTATCTGTTTGCATTAACTCTGCTCCTTCCACAGCTCTTGGTCCAAAATGCCTGCTCTCTTGGCACAGGAACTGGCGTAATCTCCCGTAAGGAAATGTCAACTGTGCAGCTGCCTTCCCAAATGCTACACTCAGATCAGTGACTGTGTTACTATTTTCAGAATTGAGCTGAGGACATCCCTTCTGGTGAAGATAAATTCTTTGTTCTGACATTTTTTGGGCTTTGCTCATGAATGCAATGGCCAGAAAGTCTATTGTTTAAATCACATTTTAAATTGTTTTAGTAAGATTAAGTGCTTCGGGGAGTAGGCACATTATCTATTTGTTCTCCCCTCCCCCTCAACCCCCCACATACGTGTTCAGAAGCACATATTGCACCTATTCCTCTAGAATTAAGCATTTGGCCACCACAGTGTCCTGACTGTGTGTCTGCCAGCAACAAAAGACATGATTGTGCAAATCTTTTTTCTATTTGGCACCACTTCTGCACCTCTGAAACATCCAAAGCATCTCTCATGCAGCCCCCTGAGCTGCACAGTGCATTAAATAAAGCCACGTCAGCTTTTCCAAGGATCTGATACTGCTACATAACACTCCAACATCCCCAGTTTGCTAATTCCCAGCACATACACAAGCATAAGAGTTTTCTTTTGTTACTATTCAAGCATTGAATGGCACATAGGATAAGTAACAGGCACAGGCCACTATTTCCGACAGGCAGAAAGCTGGAAGACAAAAAGCCTGGCAGGTCAGTCCATCCTTCAGTACTTGCCCTGTCTCCTCACCACCACCTCCTGCCTTTCCTAAAGCACAGGAAAATACATCCCCTGCCCAGCATACAGACAAGCCAAGAGCCTGGTCTTCTGCTGCTCCTTGTGGGAAATTACTTCAGTTTAACAAATGACATTACAAGACGCGGGGTTTTTTCTCTGTTTAACCCATATTTATGTTTCAAAATACCTCCTGTCATATTGAGTTACAAGCCCTTGAAGTAGGCTAAAGACACTTTTCCTCCCTGGGGACTGTTCCCTTTGCATGGTAATATCAACCCTCCTTAGCTGTCCCTGCACAGCTGAGATACATGTATTTATCATTTCTCATCTTTTCTTGGAAGTCCTTCCAGTCTCTGATCATTTCATTGCTCTTGTGTGACCTTTCCTCTGTTTTTCCTGTGTCTTAGACTCAACTGCAATAACAGCTGATAAAAATTATAACTATCACAATGCTTAAATATGTTGCTGCTCCCATGGGTGCCTTCCACCCCTCCTCCTCATCTGTTGATAGGAGGGTATCTCCTGACAGCCCAGAGGACTTTTTGTCAGGCAGGGCTGAATTCATGTTACAAAGCTGGCCTCTGTTGCTCTGGGTTGTGCTGCTGAGAGAGGAAGGAAAATGAACCCCCTGTCTGGGAAAAGTGCTCTCCATGACCCTAGCTCAGCTGTCTGACTGAGGTGGAAATACTTGCATAAAGACTGGCTCTCTAGGCAGCTTCATGGCAGAGAAGAATAGTGACCTGGGGAAAACACTGCCAAACTCTGCACTTAGAGTGTAACATGCAGTGACCAAACTGTGCACAAGGAAACTGAAAGTGTTCCAGACAGCTGCACTGGGGCTTCATTTCGCTCTGTTTTGGGTGGGGCTTTTTCTCCCCGAAACTCAAAAAATAAAAGAAGTAAAAAAGAAAATAAAGAAAATTACTTAAAATAAAAGTCACTCCCTATTTTTAAAGGTTTTTTGTTTTACTGAATTCTTTTCACATTCAAGGGGAAAAAAGGTGTCTTTGTGCTTCAACTGTCAGACACCCCTGATTTCAAAGGTAAAAGTAGCCATGGCTATGTAATAGCTGAGTGCTTCATGATCTAGGCTTCCTGCTCTAGTAGATAGGTAGGTACACAAACAAAACTTCAGGCAAGATCTGCCTTGGGTGACTATGAAGCATCAGTCACAAGACAACATCATAGAGGCTTCTGAAAGAGAGAATAAGGACCCTCAACAAAGGATTATGCTCTGTTTTTGTTAAGCATGTTTTTAACTTCAACAGCTAAGTAACATACTGGCTCAGAGCTGCTTTACTTAAAGTTTCATTGATCTCACTCTGTTGGGAACTTATAATGAATACCAGACCCCATATTCCTAATATTTTCTATGGAGACAGGCAGAAGAAAAACATCTAAAACAAGGCAAGCTTTCTCTGAGAAACAGCAGAGGGAGGGAATCCCCCTCAAGCAGTAATATCCCCCTGCTCCCTCACCAGACTAAAAAGGAGACACATAAAAGTTTTAAATAATTTCTTTTTCTTGGTCATGCATCCCAATAATTAAAAAAAAAATTATTTTGGACTTTAAAAACCAAAAAATCATATTTTGTGTTTTTCAGAATTTCAACGGAAACTGCATAAATTGCCCAGAAGGGCATCATATCTGGAGAATTTATTTACCTCAGTCATTAGACTGGGTGGCAAAGCACCTCCCTATGCCTCGAAAGATCATGTTTGGGTTGCAGAATATCACCCTTGACACTGCTGGAGAGAGACTGGAAAGACTGCTTTCCCTTCTCCATTTATATCCCTTCCTTACCCCCTTGGCTTGGGGTTGGCAGTAAGATGCTGCTGGGTGGGTCTGTGCTCCTGTGGGAAGGGTCAAAATGCACTGGTGATTGGCATCCTCAAAAACATCAAAAAGTAATTATTGGTGTAAAATGAAGATGACTTCATACAAATGCAGAATAGGGCGAAAAGCAAAGAAAGAAATGCTTAATCTCTCTGGATCTCTCATAATTGTCCTTGCCAATTGCAGGGGGAAACTACAAGGCATTAATCCTTGCTTCTTAACTCACAGGGACCAGGACCAGCCCAACAAATGATAAACCAACCAAAACAGCAACACATTTCATTCCCTATTGGCACTAGTAAGCAAGAAAACCTTATTCCAGCACCTCAGAGGTATCCCAGCACCACATGCCCCTGTATCCAGAGCCCTCCCACACTCCACTAAATTGCATTTTTATCACTTTGTTCTGAAATTCCTAATTTTGCTGCCAAAAGACAGCAAAGAAGAAAGTGAGTTCCCCTGTACTCTTCCAGAGTCCTCACTGACCTTTCTTATGCTGGGAACAGCAGGGCCTCTATTTGATGCCCCAGGGCACAGCTCTGACTGGTTTATCTTAAACCCATTAGCCACAGGGCAGAATAAGATGAGAGTGATTATGTAGCAGGTGTTACCCTTGGCATTAGGCTTCCATAATGAGGAGAATCAATATCTCTGAATCACCATTGCAGTCATTCCCTTCAGTCACAACCTGCCCTGGAATAAAGGGGCTGTCCCTCGGGGTGACAGCTGGATCTCCACATGCAGAACAAAGAGGAGCTCACAGCTAAAGCAGAGGTCTGAAAGAAGGCAAGTGGAAGGTGTCATTAAGAGCATTTGTTTCCACACCTGCAACACAGCCTCTGGTGTGACCTAGAGAAGGTTACTTCAGTTTTCTGGTTTTTTTTCCCCTCCATCAACAGGGACAGCGTGGGGCTGTCCACCAAGATGCCACAAAGATAAAATTCCCCGTTACTTGTAAGGCTGTTGAAAAAAGCACTAGAGAAGTGTAAGAGAAATACTGAACAGTTTCAGTAATAAATCAACTATTTTAAAGCTTCCTGGAGGAAGCAATTATTTGGAGCCACGTTACATTTATGGGGGAAACAGAGACTGTGGGATGGTAACAACTCTGCCTGCAGAGCTGAACCCAGGATCATAATAGTGAATGGGGTAACATCGGACTGGTGATCTGTCACTAGTGGGGTTCTGCAGGGCTCCATCATAGGCCCTGTGCTCTTCAACATCTTCATAAATGACTTGGACACAGAATTGGAAGGGATACTAAGGAAGTTTGCAGGTGACACAAAATTGGGAGGAGCTGTTGACTCCCTCAAAGGCAGGGAGGCCCTGCAGAGAGATCTTGACAAATTAGAGGACTGGGCAATCACCAACCATATGAAGTTCAATGAGGGAAAGTGCCAGATTCTGCCTGGGATGGGGCAACCCTGGATGTACACAGACACTGGGGAATGAGATGCTGCAAAGCAGTGCTATGGAAAGGGACCTGGGATCCTGGTCACTGGCAAGTTGAATATGAGTCAGCAGTGCCCTGGCAGCCAGGAGGGCCAACCGTGTCCTGGGGGGCATCAGGCAAAGCATCGCCAGCCAGTCGAGGGAAGGGATTGTTCTGCTCTGCTCTGTGCTGGGGCAGCCTCACCTTGAATATGGTGTGCAGTTTTGGGCACCACAATGTAAGAAAGATATTAAGCTCTTAGAGAGTGTCCAAAGGAAGGCAATGAAGATGGTGGAGGGCCTTGAGGGGAAGCCATGTGAGGAGCAGCTGAGGTCATTTGGTCTGTTCAGCCTGGGAGAGACTGAGGGGAGACCTCATTGCAGTCTACAACTTCCTTGTGAGGGGAAGAGGAGGGGCAGGCGCTGATCTCCGTGGTGACCAGAGGGAATGGCCTGAAGTTGTGTCAGGGGAGGTTTGGGTTGGATATTAGAAAAAGGTTCTTCACACAGAGGGTGGTTGGGCACTGGAACAGGCTCCCCAGGGAAGTGGTCACAGCACCAAACCTGACAGAGTTCAAGAAGCATTTAGGTGGTACCCTTAGGCACATGCTGTGACTCTCGGAGATGGTCCTGTGCAGGACCAGGACTTGGACTCAATGATCCTTGTGGATCCCTTCCAACTCAGCATGTTATGTGATTCTGTGATAAGCCTCCTGGAAACAGCTGTTACAGGGATATTTCTGCCATCCTGCGCAGGCAGCTCAGGGAGATGGAGAAAAGCTGTGCAAGATTGGAGTTCTCTCACAGGTAGCCCTACACTGCCCTGCAACACCCAGGGACAAGAACATGAGATGGGAAACCCAGCATCATTGCTCCTTGGATACTAGGCTTCCCCTTTTGGCTCCCTAGAAAACTCTGCTACTCTCAAATCTGGCCCCTGGCCTTTTCAGCATGAGGAGACTTTAAACTTGGGTTTAAAGATGAACATTATGTACTTTCTAAATATGGCTAGCATGGTAGTCCCTCTTTAAGGGAAGATCTGCCTGATGGGCACAGTGCAGAAGCATATCCAGCTGTGTGCCAGCTGCAGCCAGCAGCTCTGCCCAGTCCAGCTAACAGCATCCCGCAGCTGCCATTGACCTGTAAGGAAGATCATGCACTATCACTGCCAGCTCTCCCACACATCTTTCTCCCACCCCCAACTGCCACTGAACCCAGTGAATAGGACACATACCTGCTGCCAAGGCCTCCTTGGTGCTCTCCTGTATCCAGAGGATGCTCCAGGTCACAATGGCTCCCCCCTCCTTCCCTGAGAGCATCAGCCCTGCATCCAGTGGTGCCTGATCGCCCCTGAGCTGCTGGGTGCTGTGGTTTGACACACATGGGGACAAGGAGAGCCTGTCTGCCCCATGAAGCGGGTGCCCCAGCCTCAGGGGCCTAGAAGATAAATCCTGCACGCCAGGCAGAGCTGCTAAACACAGCGTGGTCTCAAACACCAACCCTGAAAAGAGAAGCCAGGAGATCTGAGCAGCATGTCTGGAGAAGCAGACAAGGGTGTTTGTGCCTTGAATGCCAGCATGTTGGCACCAGTCTGTTCCCTCTTGCCCCAAAGTCTGTCTTTTGTCATGGATGTGACATGAAAAGCCTGAGCTGTGTCCCACAGATCCACCATGGGGATGGTGCGGGCCAGATGATAAAGAGCTGTCAAAGAACAACCACCTTATGCTGAGGTACACTCAGGGCTGCTCAGCTCAGTTGTCTCACTGAAGGTTAAGGTGAGGAGTTTGCTGGTAAACATCATCCGCCCTTAAAAGAGAAGAGAGAGAACGGGGAAGTCCATTGTGTGTGCTTGCCCATCCCTTCCCCTGCACCCCCTCTTGGTGCTGAGAGACCATTGCAGTTTTGCCCAGTACCACAGCCGGTAAGGGATGGGGGGCTGGCAGTGTGTGCTGGACAAATCCTGCTCTCCTCTCCCCTGACAGCACTGTAAAGGGCCTCTGCATGGCCCTGGCAGGTGAGAAGTGCGCAAACATTTGCTTCGTGAAGCACAGGGCTTGTTGGCACGTAGCCTGCTGGCGTTGTTCTGCTTTTGGGAGGGCGAATTTGCATTTCATGACACCCTTAAAAACAGGTCAGCGGCTGGGGGAGCTGTTTAATGCAGGGGAGGGTCTGGCAGGGGCAAATCCACTATACATCAAGGGATGATTTGGTAAGGCAATCCTTCCTCAAAGCTTTCCGATGGTGGCGCTGCATCACGCGGCAAAGACCGATGAATTCGGTCCTGTTAAAGGGTTAAAGCACGCGGCTGTACTGGGGCTGGTGTGTTCACGGCTTTGTGTTCCTGGGAAATCCACCCGTTTAGAACATCCTGTTTGGAAGCCGAACAGTGTAGTTGCTCAGCTGGCAGGACGTCTAGTGAAGGTAGAAGCCCATCTATGCCCTTTCCTGAAAAAAGTTTCTCAAAGCAGCTTAGTGGCAGGGTCTTTTCTCGAAGTGGAGATGTTCCTGCATGCCCTGGCCTTTCTGCCCTTCAGGCAAAGGGCCAACTGTTAGGGAAGATTGCCCAGACCTCCCACCTCAGGCTGCCTTCCCTCAGTGCTTGCCTTCCACAGTCATTTCTCATTGCGAGAGGTGACAAATCACTTCCAACGTGTCAAGAAGGGCACATTCCTGGCTGCCAGAATTGCTGTGGCAGGACATCTAGGCTCAGTGAAAAACTAAGAATTTAAAAACAATTCCTGAAGGCCAGTGACTCCCATGTGCACGCACAGGCCAGAGAACTCCAGCTTTGCAGCGGTAAAATTACAGTAAAATCAGCTTGCTGTGTAGGTATAATTATAGGAACAAATGGAAAGGGGAGGAAGGTAGGTGTTACCCCTTGCATTCTCTTTAACCTGGTTGTTCCTCCACAAAGGATAAAAATCATGCATGTGAGTATACAAAAATCTCATAACATCTTTAAGGACTTCACTTTGAACAAGCCAGCCAAAAGGACATCCTCTCACCTTCCTTCCCCTATTAACACTATCAATAGATTTCATTTAAAGAAAGGAACATTCATTAGTACACTTGCCTAAAAGAGCGATATTACCTTAGGTCTTTGAAGCAAAGCAAACATTAATGACAGTAACAATAGCAATGGACTGTATATTGCACTAATAGAACAATGGGTGTTTGTTCCTCTGCAGTTTCTGCTTCTGCCATCCTCCCAGTGCAGCACAACTACCTAGAAAAGAGCACAGCCTGTACCCAGCCTCAGCTCTGCATTCAGACATGCACTGTCTACACCCATATATTTGTAAGATCTCTCTAAAGTCTCCTATATTCTCCTATATTGCTACCCGCTTGGGATTATTATTTCACCAGCTATCTTCCCTCAAAAAATAGCACTCTTCCTATACATACCATTCTCCTTATATAGACTCCAGTATTATTAGCCATTTATATTTACCCCTTCTTCCTCTCTGAAATCCATCGATACCATACACCATCTCTTTAAACCTTTTCCCACTGTTAACAACTTGGCCAGTCTCGTCTTACTGTTCTCAAGGGCCCCACCAATGACAAGACAACAGGTTTGGTGGCTCTCAAGTGAGCACAGCCCTCGAACCAGCCTGGCTTCATTCCTCATACAGTTCCATGCAAGCATACCCAGGGCAGCCTTTGCTTCTGAATTTGGAAACAGATGACCCTTCTAAGACTGTGCCCACTCTGTACCTCCCTTCCCCAAGCCATTTGAGCATCCCTAGCTTTACCTTCATCCTGATTTTCCCATGGAAGACACTACTGCAATATACTGATTAATGGTCTGCTAGATTTCCAGTCCATAAGGGTAAACAGCTAAAAAAAAAAAAAACCACGAGAAATTATAGCTTCACTTCAAAAGAATTTTTTTTTAATTTAGAAATGCAGTTATATACATAGAACAATTAAATTAAACTTTGTACAAATATTAAAATACTATCTTCACACCCACTGCAATGTACAGGATACCAGAAAATACATATAAAATAAAGCAAAATAAAATCGATTGAGTGACATCCTGCACAGCATCAATTATGGTTTAAAGTCCCACATATATATGGAGTACCATTCTGCAAATAATTCCATAGTGGTGCAATTCAGATAAAAAGAAAACACATAGAGGAGAGAAGAAAGGATTAATGCACAAAGGCAATCAAGCTCCCCTTGCACTTGCATCAGCAACTACCAGCAGTCTACCCACTGCATCATAGGACATCTGCTTCACAGACAACTCCACTTTGTTTTCTTTTGGAAGAAAGCAAATTTGAGAATCTGAGCTAAAACATTTTCCAGCACAACTCACTCACCTCTGTCCTTGCTCACTTGAGGACAGAAGCAAAAGCACAGCTTGTGGAAAGCATATGCAGAGCATCAGTAGATCACGTTCTGGTGGGAACATAGATCTGAATATCATCTGCAGAGGGTCAAGTTTGGAAGCAGTGCTGATCACAGGTCCCTGAAGTGTGGGAAGTGGCTTGCTCTGTCCCGGTGTGGGTAGGACTGGAAAAAGGCTTATTTCCTGTATAAAAATACATCTTAAAATGAAGCCTGCTCTAGGAAACCTCTTTGAACTTCTGTAGCATATCATAGAGAATAAATGTTTTCTAGTGAAGTCCTTCTGCAAAGAAAGGTTTTCACAAAGAGCAAATTCAATCTGCCGTTCCCTGGTAAGGGCTGAAGGGTGAGGATGGGGTGAGGCAGGATGTGCAAAATGAATGGGATTTATTGCCTTTATATACAAAAAACCAAAGTGAAATTTATTTAAATAGTTATCTGGATAGAATAATAAGGCAGGGTTTTTTTAAAACTGCTATCAGAACAGTAAAACCACATTTTGCAAATACGTTCTAAAAAGGTCAGCAAGGACATCTCAGTGTGTCCAAACAGTTGAACATTAATTTTTCTTATACAGCAAGCGTGCTGGTGTATGCTAAATCATCTAACAAAGCACAAGCTTCCTTACAACCTGGTCATGATTGCATTAGCTCATTAGCCTGCAGCATACCTCTGTTTTCAGTACAGCTCTTCCTTAGACCCCTCCCTTTTCTGTGCTGCAAATGACTTAACCATACCAAATTATTTCCAATGGCTGAGCCTGTTGCTCTCCTAGCCCCACTCCTGAGTATTGACCCAAGTCACCCACCTCTGGGAGCACCTTAGGATGTTTCCTCCCAAAACATGCGGAACAGTTCTTCCTAACACACCTGAGTTCTCCCCACACTGAAAAGCCAAATAAAGGCTGCAGATGCATTGAACTATTCACCATATTGGAGCTGAAAGGCCAAGGAGAAACCGCCAGGGAGATGTCCAAGGGGTGACAAGCAGCCTGCTTGCTGAGTAAGCATTCTGCTACACAGCAGCTTCCCTGGTGGTTAAGGAGAAAAATGCGTTAAGGTCTTCTCCCTCTCAAACTCTTCAAGTTTTAACTCTGCAACAACTCCACAGGCTCACATGCTGCAGCACATCTCTCCTCCTGACTTCATTTTTACCTCTTCTGCAGTTATTGGTGGGGAGATGCAAGCTATTTAAAACCATAAACACCCCTCTCTCTCTCACCAGTGCTGCTGACACCCTTCAAGGTGACAGGAGGTTCTGACAATTCTAGCTGTCTCATCCTTTCAGGTGAGCCTCATGATGCAGATCCTGACAGAAGACTATCCCACTTCCCCATGGATCACTGCCAGCTTCACTTTCTGGGTCTCTCAGGCTGTCCAGATCTGCAACACTTGGGCTGTAAGCACTGCAGTAGGTTGCATTTATTTTTCCAAAAACTATGCAACTGAAAGGGAGCAAGGTGGTTTTTCTATTGCACATAATATCCTGAATTTCTGAAATGCCCTTTTCCCCCCAATCTATCAGACTTCAGAAACAACAGAAACCTTTCAAATAAGTGCTATTTTTATTTTTCCAAATAAAATGAAATTATTTCAATGTTCTTGACTATCACAGGATCCAGCATGTATGACATAGCATGAGATGATTATGTTGGGATTGTTGAGTAAATAAAAATGCCTCCCTTTGAAATGATTTGTCAGACGTTGGTAGGGAAAGAAAGGGTGCAGAAACTGTGGCCCCATCAGCAAAAAAAAGAAAAGAAAAAAAAAAGAGAAACAATTTACTGTGTCACATCTCGCAAGGCTGAGCCTCTATGCTCCCCATCCACCACACTAAGATCCAGGCCGCATCTACCTTTGGCAAAATCCAAAGAGAACACATTCATTGCTCAGAGATAATGAACACTCCTGAGACAGAGTGGAGTTCACGTCTGAGGGATCTTTAAGCTTCAGCCCTTGCTCCTGTAAGTAAAGATGGGACTGTGCGATGTAGGTTTTCCTATATCTCTGCTCAAAACACTTCCCAATCCTTCAGCTTCTGCAGAATTAAACAAACATGAATAAGTAATGACCACTTGATAATCAGTAAAGTGAGGCCTTGCTCTCCTATGGCCTTGAAAAAGCTGTCAGACATCTCTTGGGTTCCTCCCCAGCTGTTTTACCTCATTTTATATGAAGCTGAGGACATGGGCAACAGCAGTGTGATGCCCCCAAACTGTTTTCCCTGTTCTGGCTTGCACAGGTCCATGGAGCTGTTCCCACAACTGTTGCTGCAGGGGAGAAAGCTCTTCTGCAGAAGCTGGAATCATCAGATGGTGTTACCAAGCAGCACATCAGAGACTGGCCTGGAAGCTGCTGGTTTACCATCAGCAAGCAACAGAAGCTGCCTGTTTATGCCTGATCACAAGAGCTACACTTGCGTATTTCCCTCCACCTCCGCATTTCCCCTGCTCCTTAGAAAAGCCATTTCCAACAATTTTTATAAATGAAACAAAATTGAAGCACTCCCTCTTTGTGCAGCTTGTTTCCTTTTCTTCCCCACCCAAACTGAATTTTCTCTCCCAAGCTGGGAGCTGCTTGCTTTACAACAACAGAGGAGGCAGGGCCACGCAGTATGTGTTTTCTGCCGGTGGTGCAGGAGCTTGTCCAGATCAAGGCCAGGCCTTGGGATCAGCTTCCACCTTCTCCCACCAACCCAGGGCTAACACTGGGTTAAAGCACTGCCCCTTGCAGGAAAGCAGCACATTCCCAACTTCTATACCTTGAGTTGCTGAGGGTCAGTTTGAGCAGACAGGACCTTAAATGCATGAAGAGCAACTCCTACGCTGAGCTGGCTAGGCAGCAGAAAAGAAGTCACAGAGTCTTTCCTCCACACTCCCTTACCACTACTCTCACTCAATCCCTCTATCTGCCCCAATAAACCAATGAATGAGGATTTGCCCGAGATTATCCAACATAGGAGTTAAAAAACTAAATACAATCATTCCCATGCTTAATTTTCTAAAATTCCAATAGCAGATGTGTAAACAACATTTGACCTCTACAGTGCTTAAGGCTGAGACACCACAGCCCACTGTAAAATGACATGGAATTTTCACCATCCAAACTGAACAAAAAATACCTAAACTACCCAAATGGGATTTATCAAATCCTTGTGTTAATGCAAGGTAACATGAGCCATAGGGAAGGAAGTTTAAAACACTGTATTTTTAAATTAACATCCCTCTAGAACAAGGATAGGGAAAAAGGATTCTTCCATCCACAAGCACACACTGTCCCATGTGTCCTGGGATATAAAAGTTTTCTGGGACAAAGAGCAGCAGATACACAGCTGGATACTATGGCCAATCCCCATTTCCAGGAACTGGAGCTAAGCCACAGTGACTTTATAGGTAAAGATGTGTCAATTTTGTCAAGTGCTGTAATGGTTTGTTTCTGTAGCAACAACGATGAGGATGGCAAAGATTGTAAACCAAAAATCAAAGCAGCAAAGACAGCATCCCTATTTACCTGCATATTACCACATGATGTGTAAGGCCATGACATTTTGCTCCTTCAACTCAAAAATTTAGCAGCTTCTCACAGGGCAAACACTTCCCTGGTTACTTCAAGACAATTATGACAAGGTACATGCATCTAAGAAGCCAACTCTTCTTGCTGAAACCAACACCACGGAACAGTGTTCAGACCTCCCCAGTGAAGAACCTTACAACCACCACAATGCTTCTGTGATTGGACCACATACCCCAGACAAGTGTGGCTTCATGCAGAAACAGTCTTGTTAACAGCAACCAGGATATTCTGACATGCTGCAGATAACTGGGGGGGGTGGGGTGGGGGTGGCAGAGGTATACATTTTTGAATTTTCTTTTCCTTACTACCACAACTTGAAAACAATCCTTAAAATTTAGGTTCAGAAATAAGCTATGGTGTCCTCTAGCCCTACTGTTAATGTAGTCAACCCTCTCTCACACCAACCGGCTGGCACTATATTCAGGAGAGACTTTACAAATGCTGCTTGCACCCAGCCACAAGGAAGGAGCCCTTCCCTGGGCCCACTAGAGCCCTATAAGATAAAAGAGCAGACCCTTGCTGTATGAAGCTAGGAAGACACACTAGCCTCTGAGATGGCAACTACGATCTCACATACCAAAGTACCTACTGTGGCTGCAAAGGGAATTTGGGATTGCACCAATGGCACTAGGTATTTGCTACCTACAGGCATTTTTTTTCTCTTAACATTTTCAAAGACCTGAATCACTCCCAGTGCGCTACACCTGTAGAGAAGGAAGGAGGAGACAAAAGTAATTTTCAGAAATGGACTTCTGCAGAGATGGGGACAGAGGGTGTTCCTACATGTTGGACTTCTCAGCCTTCAGCGCTCTAGCAATTCTCAGTGGACTGTTATTGCATGGCTAAGTTGTCACACAGCCCATCTCATCTGAGGTGCTTCTAGACATGACAACCTGCCCCTTAACTGGGATCCCTCCCAAGCCTCACCTCAGTCCCAGTGAGGCATTTTGTCCTCCCCTATCACAAAGAGGATGCTGGAAGAAGAGCCTATATAACATATATACGTGTATTGAAACTGTGTCTGCACCCAGCGAGCAAGCGGGTTTAGCCTCTGCTCTGGGCAGCAGAAGGGCTAGAAAGGCTGATAAGCTGCAACAAGCCGGTGTGAGAAGGAGAAAGGCACAAGAAAAGAGCAGCTCTTCAGAGGCTGCTGTCAAACATCTGGCTGGGGAAGAGGAGAGGAGAGCTCAAAAGCACTCTGTTCCTTGAGCCCCTGATGCTGATGGAATAGGGAAGCCAGCACTGCACCAACTCCACTGGTGCATCCAGGAGGCAACCTGGCGACATCCTTTGGATCTTCAGCTGAGGGCATCTCTTCTTGGAGGTATCCAGGGTACAGCTTGCGAGGACAGGGAAGACCGCACAGAGTGCTTCTGTCCCAAAGGCAGAGGCAGGGGAAGAGGAAGAAATCCAAGATGGAGAAGGCTAGACAAACACAGCAGACCTCATGCTTCCTTTAATAACGGAATATCTGAATGGTAGGGAGAGAAAAAAAAAAAAAAGAAAAAAAAAGTCAAACTTCTGCAGTTTCAACACACACTAGAAAAACTACTGTTGAAAGCAAGACAGGCTCCCACTTCCATAACATGATAATGCAGTGGTCTCCCTGTCATTACAACACAGCAAGAAGGGAACTATGGAGGACTCTGCTCCAAGCTGACCCTGCGAGTGGGACTATCACCAGATTCAGCCTGAAGAAACTCTAAGGACAGAGACTCCATCACCCCACTGGGTGTCCATCTAGTCCTGCATTACCCTACTAGCACAAAATATTTTCTTAATACCAAATGTGAATCTGTCAAGTTACAGTTTGTGGCCATTGCTCCATGTTATATCATCTGCCTGAGAAGATCTTAGCTCCACGGTCTTTCCAATTCTCCCTTAAGTAATTGTAAATAATCGTTAGTTTGGCCTTCAGCTGCTTCTTCACCAGATAAAATAAGCCCAGTTCTCTCAGTCACTCCCCACAAGCCCCTTGCTATCTTGGCAGGCTTCCAACACAGCCCACCCAGTTTCTTCACATATCTCTTGAACTGGGGGTTCCCACAACAAGATACAATATCCCCCAGTAAAGCCTCATCATGTTGCTTAAGGGAAGGTAATAACTTCCCTTAAGAATGACAGTTTCTCTCTTTCCCATGACCTTATCAATGTTATAGTCCTTAAAATGCCAAAGATATGTTTCTTACTGTGACAAGGATGGTTGGAAATAGGTCACACCTGCCCTTATCTAACTTGAGGAGATGCAAACTCCTCCAGTAGTTGCAGCTTCCTCACATCTGAGCCACAAGCACAAGTTTTACGGTGGTCTGCTGGAAGGGATAATCTGCTACTGCACAAAAAGCCTTAGAAGCAATACATGTTTCCACACAGAGATAAAAATGACATAGTGACACAGGAAATATCCTTTAGTTTCTACACTGCAGACATTTTTTGTTAAGCTTCACAGTTGGATTTCTGCCACTTATGCACTTGAGGTTTAACGCCCATCTTGGGACATGTTATTATTTCTGCCCTTAAGCAGAAACACCCTTTAACTGGTTGTACTGCCAGGGTTCCAGAGGGCATTACTATGGCTATAGGGCTTGACACCATGGAAAAAGGAAGTTCTGCCTTGAGCTGTCTACAATCCAGTTACATTTCTTGCCTAAGACAGAGCAGTGTCTGCAGAAGCTACAACTTCACATCAGCTCTGGCAATGCAAAGCCACTCCTTCGTGGCAGCACAGAAGTGAGGAAAGTAGGATGTCCTGACCGTTTGACAGACTCGCCCCTCAGCCCTGTAGAGTAAGTACAAGCACATCCCTTTTAGGTCTTCTTGCTCGCTAAGGCTGTAGCACTGTATGCACTGTGGCAGGAAGCTGCTTACTACAACAGCCTAAAAATGAAGCCCAAACATCACAAAGGGTTTGTATTCCAAGCATGTCCTCCCACTCCCACCAACTTGGTTTCCACACAGTTATTTTACTGCTTTTGCACTATGATGCTGGAGGCTGGATTTCTCTGCAAAACCTTTGCTAAAACAAGAGTGAGCAGTAGACAATCTGTCTCAGATTACCCTGGTCTCCCAGTCTGAGAACACTGAATTTCTTCAAAGGAAGATAATAAATACTGCTTATATGTCTAAGTTGTGAAAAATGCCATGGAGACTGGGACACTTCTTTTCAAAAGCTGCTCCAGTGGCAGATGCATTACAGGGTCATTCCTAGGTACTCAACTGCAGAACCTACTCTTAAAAATAAACACTCATTCAGTGTTTCTTGCCCAAGTCACGTACCATCTGTGTATTCCTCAGAGGAAGTGAGTGATAAAAGGCTCTGTATGTCACTGCTTTCTGAATCTTGGACATCTTTGTGTACAGGTCCACTGCTAGCCATGCCAGCTACCCAGGAAGAAGTAGCAGCCTGATGCACAAGAACAGTTTCAGAGCGCTGAGAGCTACTGGCTTCACAGAGTCCAGAATGTCCAGGGGCTTCATCTTCTCTTTCCAAGCTATTGCGAGCCCCTTGGTCCGGCTGCTGCATCTCTCTGGGTCCACTCTGTCCAGCTCCCTCCGAGAGCACAATCTGCACCCGGGAGTCCGAGGGTGGAATGCAGTTCCCTGTGCTGCCATACACTGCTTCTTCATAGGATGGCAAGGCCACTTGGACACCATCCACCATGATAGATACCTGATCTCCGGACACACCTTGGTCTCGTCTCAAAAAAAGAAACAAAGAGGGGGGAGGAGAAAAAATAAATCAAGATGAGCATTTATATTATTATACATACGTTAACAAGAACTTCAGTAACCTGCCACAGCAGAACTCTAATTCTCACCATTGACTTATTGAGGGGAGAACAGACAAATATGAATGGTGGTTAAACAAGGTCATGCAAGCATAGTCTTGCAGCCCCGCTGTGAATTGACATTAAAAACAAGCAGGGGCTGTAATTCACAGCACCCAATGCATTTAGCAGCAAGAGCTGAAAAGGTTACAATGCTTCCACCCTTATCTACCTTCATAGCTGAATTTGACAAAGGTCATGAGTCAGAGCCTTGTGCTGTTGGCAAAGTGCTCTGACCACTGTTGATTCCAGCTTTGTACACTGCATTATTCCAGCACTGTCTGTTCTGCCCAGCTCTGTCTGTTCTGCCGCCTCTACTGCTGGCGAGATAGTGTCAGGCAGAGTGGGGAAGACAGCCCTAGCCCAGCATGAATCACTAAACCTCATGAGGCAGAGACCTGAGAGTACATTTTTCTTTTCCACTGATTTGGACTTTTTCAGAAAAGGGCAGACTCCAGGGCCCCACCTCTCAACCTCCCCACTGCTGGAGTGTCCGCAGTGGCTTTGCTGACCTCAGCTGTCAGCAGTGTTATGGCTGCATCCCTCCTTCTCATCCACAAACCCAGGCCTGAAGGGTTCTCCCACAGCAGGGAAGGATGGCAGACTTGCATGTGTATCTAGTGAGCAGTACTGCTTGAATTCAGGTCCACACGACCTCAAACAGACTGGGGGAGATGCAGATATTTATACCCAGACACATACTTCAGTAGCTATCCAAGGCTAGAAGAGGCAACAGACTGATCTATAGCCAGGCTAATAAGGATCATAACTTTTTCCATTCAGAGTCAAGGGAAAAGCACAGGGAAGCCACCCCTTGGGTGGAATATAAGAATTGGTACTGCAGGTAAGTATCAGAGACCAGCATTTCAGACTACTGCTGGACCAGTAGTATGGTAAAGTAAGTTCAGTAGGATGGGGCAGAGATGTCACTGAGGCAATTAAAATAGGAACAAAGAAGAAAGAGGGGTAAGTTGCTTGATAACGAAGGCCTGACTCAAATACATTAATGAGTTTCTGCTGCAAAGAAACAGGTGCTCTGAGGCCCTCCAAATCCCAGCTACACTTACCTGCTATGATGGAACGATTTCAGCTTTGGCTGCAGCAAAACAAAGAGCACAACTAACAGCAGAATCAGGGCAACAGAGCTTGCTGTGGAGGCTACTATGGATAGCGTGGGTACTCCAATTGTCGGAGGAGAGTCCTTTTCTACAAAACCAAGGGGAACACAAGGTAAAATGATCCACTTCCTTAAATAACTGCCATAGAGAGGGGAAAAAAATCCACACTGCCTGCTCTCAGGAGTTACACCTGGGTGTCCATGTGAGGAGCCCAAGTTTCCTATACAGTCAAGGCACACCAGTTATCTCAGTTCAGATCTCCAGCTGACACCTCTCTGTAAAGGGAACCTAAAATAAACTATGCAAATATTTTTCCCTTGGAAAAACAGGGCAAACAGAAAAGCAGTGCAAGCAGGCCATGGGAACTGACAGATGATGCTAAGGGTCATGTCATATACAGATCTGGCTGAGTAAAAGCTAAAAAAAAAGCCCCGATGTCACCAGCAAGGCCAATAATTGTCTAACACAATAAGCAGGATATTTTAGGCCAAACAACAGAAAAAGTTCCAAATAACAGTTTTTCTTGACTAATATAACAGCCTCACAAAGCAGGGTGGAAGTCACTTGGCCAGGTATAATTAAGACACAGCAAGAATTCAGCTTGTCTCTCACACAAACATATGCAAGAGAACAGAGAGGGAAGGCAGATGTTGCTTCAGAATGCTGAGCTTTCAGTGTTAGATACATGTGCCCTGTTCACATTACTCCTTCCTACCCTTCTGCAGCTGTACTGTGTGACTGTGTGGGAACCAATCTGGCTTTTAAAAGACCTGTACAGGAATAAACTGAGAGCAGAGAGAGAATGGCCTGGAGGTATTGCTGGGCACTGCATGTCATGCCTAGAAGGCTACACTAGTCCCTTCACCTTCCTAGAGGAAATAAATGTCCGTATGTGTTGCTTCCGTCCCTAAATTTATGTCTTTGGTAGAGAACTGAAAAGCCTCACCTACTCATCAGCAAATACTATTGTCCGTTTCACACTGAGGACATTCCCATTTATGCAATTTCTCTTTTCTACATTCAACATATTCTTCAGGAGCACAGGTCTCAAACTGCAGAGGAAATTCAAGACTCATGCAAGGAGGGACGAGGGAAAAAGCAACAGGTAAACAGAAAAAAAAAAGCTGGAGAACCATTATTTTTACGCTTAAAGCCTGAAATCTATGCCCAAAACAGGCATTTAAGCTGGAAAGCCAGTGTGAAATTTTCTGCATCATCCCTTGGGGTGAAACCTACTGGCTGTGTTGTTTTGAACTTATTTCTCTGAAATTTTCTAAAAGTAGCTTGATGAGGGGAAAAAAACCCAGAGACTGGCACATTTTTCCCTATAGCAAATAGGGTTGAGTAAGGATTTCAATTTTCAGCATTACACAGGGTACTTTGAGTATGCTAACAGGAATGAGGGTAGGCAGATAAAGATGCTTCATTTTCAGCATCAGTACATGATGCTATCAAATTGCTCACTATCCAAGGTACACTCTAGAACATTCACCAAAAAGATGCTCGCTAACTCATACAATAATCTGCCAAAAGGCTATGGGACTGACAGGCTCAGAGCTACACAAAACATCTGATTATGGCTATTTATTCTATATGGAGCAGGTGCAATCTTATCCTTACCAATTGTTTTAAGACCTACAGTCTTTCTCTCTAGTGTCTCCCACCTCCTTCTCCTTTTTAGCACCGTGAAGGACACCCACTAGTTAAGACTCAGCTATCTCTGACTCTGACCAGTTGATTCAAAACTTGTGTTGTGAAAGCAATGGCTTTTTCACTGAGTCAGACATTTGAAGCACCATATTTTTGGTAAGGCCACTGGTCCTTCAAGATGCTAAAGAAACCTGAGGGATTTCTGCTCATCACAACACAATTCTTCAGGTAGACCAAGTGCCACCATGCAGGAGTGCCACCCAGGGAACACTACCTGCAATAGCACAGCTTTGTTCTTCAGCCTGGGTTCAGCAAGGGGAAGGGGGAAATCACTGTGGAAAGGAAGCTTATGTCAAATTTGAAAAGCCTCTTCAGGATCTAGTTGCTGCCAGGTAAACTCCCAGATCCCTTCCTTACACATCATAGCAAGGGGCTGTTGGAGTGGCTGTGGCAGAGACACTGAGAAGACAGTGTCTTTGGGACAGGACAGGATATTCCAGAGATCAGATATGCAGTGAGCTCCATAAAGAGCTCGAAGAAAGTACTTTTCTATTCCCTTCCAATTAAGCTAACACATTTTGTTTTATGTATTACGAGACTTAATTCCAGAGTGTACATCTTGCTGACTCAGGATGATTGAGAAGTAAGGCTCTTTGAACAAGCCAAATTTGAAGAGGGGAGGGAGTTCCCCCTTTACCCAGTATGCCCACTTTTAAAACAAAAAGAGTCATAGGAAAACTAAGTGGTATGATGAACATTATGAACGTTTTCCTGCAAACCTTTTTGCTTTCCTGCTTTGATGGAGGCATTCCCGTTCAGCTTTGAGAGAAACACAAAACAAAAGCTCTCCACTTCCATTTGGAGAGAAGCAGAAATCATTTGCTAGCAATGTCCTTTCCTGCCAGTGCAGTGAAAAGCAGCACTATCGAGCTCTTTGCCACAAGAAGCCAACAGTTACTTAACCTGTTTGCACAGAAGATCAACTCTACATACTCACATGTGGACAGACAGGTAGACCACTGAGGGAGATGTACCATCAAACCCATCAAGCCAAACCAGACAGCATGGAAAATGCTTCAATTAGGGCTTCCCCCCTTTCTGGGATGACAGCCATCAAAATAAGAGGCTCAACATAAGTAACAAGTTGCCTCCTTTATCCTCCTTTCCATGAGTTGTTTCCTTGCATTAGGGACTGTAAGTCTGCATCTGATGGGCTGCTACTGAAGAGACATTTTTTAAGGACGAGCCGTGACTGTGAGCTGTGTTTATGAAATTGTTGGAGCAACATGAGACAGTCACGTGGACTTCCTCAGTGTCACACTAACTAAGCATTTAAGGATGATCTGAAGCCAGTACAAGGACAATTCTAGAGTCAGGGAGCACTCACCTGGGCTGAGCCTGCAGCTGACTTCCATGGCTGGGTTCCACTCTCCATTCTTGCAGGTCAAGTATTTATAATCTCCTTTCAGCATATAGCCTTCGACACACAGATACTCTATGACACTGCCTGAAGTCAGAGGGTTGTTGCAGGGGCTAGGGTGGCATTTATAGCCTCCATTCTCAGGTTGTGGTGGCTGGGGACAATCTGGAAAAAAAAGAAAGCATCATGAAGGACATCTCAGAGGAAGACACTTGTTACACAATATATATGACACATAGGCAGACTTCCACTAACAAACACCCACTAAATTAAACTACTTAAACCAAGGAGAAAAGCCGTTACACAATGGCAGAGAACACTGCTCAGTTTCACCTCTGATATGTCTTCTGTGATTGCTAAATACTGCTTGTTATCCTAGTAGTACAATACAGTTGGCAGGCACCACTCTGGTGATACTTTTGAACAGTGACACAGAGATTACATGAGAGAGGCCCAGAAAATCTTTGGTGCTATCTTTTCCCCACAGCACTTTCACTAGAGACTGGGGGAACCTTACATGGAAAATGCACAAGACCTCCTACTGAAATGAATGAAGAACGCAAAAATCCCTCTATACCATGGGCTCGGTGTTAAGGTACAGAGCTACTCCACCACAAGGCACCTTGGAAGCCTGTAAAAGCACACTGATTTTGGCTATTTTACAGAGAGATACCACCAACAATATGGGGAACAGAGCTTTTCTGCAGTAGGAAGAATTTAATCACTGAAAGGGTGGTCAGGCATTGGAATGGGTTGCCCAGGAAAGAGTGGAGTTGTCACAATCCCTAGAAGTGTTCAAAAAATGACTGGGCATGGCACTTAGACCTATGACTTAGCTACATGGTGTTGTTCAGTCAAAGGCTGGACTCGGTGATTTCAAGAGGTCTTGTCCAACCTTAGTAATTCTGTGATTCTATTTGAAGACCAAATATTTCAGTCTACTTTTAAAAAGGAATTCATTATATTACAAAAACATTTCTATAAAAACCTCTGTTTACCTATGTGAACTGTGGAACGCTGAAGGCACTTCACATTCCTCCTTGTACCTCCACTATCCTGACTAGTGGGTATAGACATAGCACATGCCAGAAATTTTCTAGTAGAATTTTCAATAGCCATTCAAATAAAAACAACAAATCAAAAATGAGGAAACTGCACCGAAAACAGAGAATTCGTATTGCTCAGAACTTCCTTTCTCCTGGCAGGTCACAGTGACCCTGCAGAACAGTGCCAACACCTACCACTGATGACATGCATCTGCCTGGCTGAAAGATGGAGAATCCAGATTTTTCCCTTTAAATCCACATCGGCTTCTCAAACTTCATAAAAGAAAATAAATCATAGATCCCTCTCAAGACATTTTGGGGCATGGAAAACCAGCCAACCCACTCACCATGTTCCATCACAGAATGTTGACTGAAGCCTACCCTTAAACCCCAGAGCATGCATTCCCATGTTCTGTCTCTAAATGTCCCACTTACTGCAGGACAAACCATGAGAAACAGCTGTGTAAAAAGTTCAAGTAACTAGATTTTGGGCAAGACTTAAGAAGCAAAAGAAAACTTGAGATTCATTCACTGTGGAAAAATTTGCTACATTGCTGCAGTACAAGTGACCCTGCAACCTAATCACATGTGAATGTCAGCATAGGTAGTGCCTTGTAAATGCCAATAAACCCTGAGATGAAGTGCTGAGCAAAGCCAAAAACCCTCTGGTGTGAGTTCTGCCAGTTTTATAACTGCAATTCAATTTACTTCTTGAGAAAAGGTTAACAGAGGTCTAAGCAGTAGATTTTCAAGAAGACTTTGTTCTTGAGAAGATTTATTCTTAAATAAGCTTCAGAGAAGCCACTGCCCTCTGCCTCATGAGTATTAACTACTACCTCTTCTGTGTTTCTTTATCTTTTCTTTCTGCAATAATTTTGTAACCAATTTTTAGCCTCATGGTGAAGGGTTAAAACTTGCTTACACTTTAAGCCTGTCCAACGCTTAGGAGTAGTTGGGATCAGCTGAAGCAACAGATTAATGGCACATTTCACATTCAGACACAAATGCTCTGATTCATCTGCAGCCCAGCAAAGAAGTTTTTTGCTAAATTGCAAGGACCCATTTGATCACCAGAGATATTTTTATCAGTTTAGCATGTACCTCTCTAGGCAATGGTAGAGAGCTGTGGATAAAAGCCACTGTTGCCACAGCAGGTGCCAAAACTCAAGAGCAGAGAGGACAACTTCCCTACACCTTTTTGTACCACAGCAGGTACCTAGAATTGCTTGAGAGTCACGCACAGCATCTTTCTGCTAACTGACCGCAGCAAACAGCTCACTCCCTCTGTTCCCCCTTCTCCTGAGCTGCACACCCGTGTGTGAGCCTGGCCACTGCGCCAGAGCCCTTTTGCACATGGAAGCAGCTCATTGTTCAGTTCCCCTTCTATCATAAAGTGACACCTACACTGATGAGGTTTCTCAGTTATGTAAAAAAAAAAAAAAAAATCAGCACCCAGCAAGAAACAGTCACTCATTTACATTGCACTAGCACTCAAAGGCTTGGAAATACCAAAACATCAGGCACTTGCAGAACCCTAACTTGGCCTCCTTCCGCAAGGGCTTGAGGCGATGCACAGCTGTGCAACTGCAAACTGGTTTCCTCCTCACCTCCACAGGCCACTTGGCACATAACAGGAGAGAAGCAGCTGATAGGTGTGTTCAGGCAGTTGTCCTTGACTTATTCTCTTAACAGGGAAGGGAATTAGTCACCTCCTCTTCCCCCACCCTCAACCTTCATTTGTCATCACAGCATCCAAGAGCGTTACAAGTATTTTAAAATATCACCTGCACCATTATTGAAGAACACTGTTTATGTGCTGGGGAAACAGATAAAAAATGTCTGGATCAGGTAGCCAGAACATCAACACCTTCCATTCTCAATATGATTGAACTGATCCTGAACTGTCCTTTCTGATGGAATTAAAAATTGCTGAAGCTGACCCAGGCAAGACTTGGGTGGGTATGATGATGGACTGGTGGTGCCTGAAAAAGAGAAAAAGTCAAATACCTCTGCTCCCTGCTGGATCTAGCATCTCTCATAGAACACAGCACCTTTGCAAATCAAGGCCCAGTATAGCAACACAGGCACCCAGAATGCTTGGGACACACAATGCAGATTTTCACTACAGTTCCTAGGCTACCTAAGTACCCTCAACTTTCACATGCTCCATGATGGGTTTCTTCAATTGCCTCTGTATGTGCACTCTAAACTGGAGCTAATAGAAGAAAAGGTACGAGTCTGATTCTGCACAATCCTTTATATCACCAGCAGCAAAGCTTACACCCCAAGTTTGCAGCATTGATACATCCACAGCAATACAGAACTGGCCAGAGCATCCCATTTACTGCTTTCTACACAATAAACACATGAGCGGTGAAAAAAGCTGGGTGCCAACTGCTGCCAGAATGCATGTCCAGAGCAGCCCACTCCTGGTTAAGTTTGCAGCCAGAAGGTGCGGACAGATGGAAATAGCTGCCTGTGTGAACTGTTTATTAGCGCTCCAGAGCATGGCTGTGCCACGATGGTTCAGTACTGGGTTTAGGAGCAGCCCAACCCAGCTCCTTCCAGCTCATGCTCCCCAGTGGGCTGCTCACATTCAACCCTCAGCAGTATTTGCATGCTGCTATGTGGTCCAGCTCCAGGCTGCAGCATTGCTGTTTGAATATTACTTTGGCACACTGACACTTTTTGAGACACATGAACTAAACCATGGAGGACGGTTTTTCATTATTTCAGCCCCAGTTAAAGCTTGACAGATTTCACAGGACACAGCACAACTGTGACATTCTCCTCCCTCCCTCCTGTCCCCCCCACCCCTGCCTCTCTCACCCTGGGATTTACTCCTCCCAAGTTTCAAGGCAGTGTGACACACAGTGGATACACTACACCTTCCCACAAGGTTACAAAAATTCCTTTAAATCTGTGGGACACTAAGTACATATATTGTAACAATCACCTCCTTGCCAATAGCATCAGCCTAGGCTCACAGTGGCACTGGCATATTTGAAATAGAAAGAAACATGCAGGAATTTCATCAACTCCCACCCTGAAACACATGTTTTTGGAAGTATCCCAGGGCTTGTGAGACATCTTAAAACAAATGTTCATGCCAGGCAGGGAAGAGTAAGAGAGCCAAGTTAGAGAAGTTACTAACTTCCTAGTGGGTTCCCAACATTCTAGGCTTGCAAAGCTGTGGGCAGCATCTTTATTCATCAAGCTTTGAGGACGCACAGAAGAGGGTTTTAAACATTGTTGCACTGTGTGAAAAGGGGGCAACACTCTACTCCCGAAGGCCCTATTTCTAGGTGGTACTGAAGCTTATGACATCCCCGGAGAGAGCTGATTCTCTGCCAGCATACACTGCTGGAAAAAAGGAAGGACATAACTGGATAGAGGTCCAAACACTTTGAACATCACTGAACTCTGTTCTGAGGTAAAGAAACAGTCATTTTCAGATCGACAGGCAGAAATTAAGTTATGCACTGGAGTTTCTGCAAATGCCATTCCAAACCATGAGGTATTTACCATATAGGTGACTTTTTAATACACAAATGAAAAAACACTAAGCCAGTATGCACCTCCACGCAGTTTCCCACTAAATCACCTTCAATCACTTCAAAGGAGTGTTAACTGCTCTTACATTCTTTGAATAGCTGTTACCAACTTGACAAGAATCACCACAACACTAAGGAACCTCTTTTTTATTGCAGTGACACCATCATCACATTGTACCTTCCCCAGCTCCCTTTTCCATGACTCTGCTAATAGCAGTAAGCTCCACTTGCTTCCTCGTCCACCAGATTCACAGACAGCTGTAAGAGGTTGGAACCTAGCTTGTTTTAGAGACAGTGAGAGATGTCCATTGGCCAAAGTCATCAACCTAATCACCAAAGGATGAAAATGGACCTTCCATGTCTGGGCTGAGGTGAAACTGGGCCTGGGTCCTGACTGCTGACCTGACACAGAATAACAAAGCATTTCTAACATAATGTAATAAAGACACAAATCCACACTAGGGTCATCTATAATGCCACAGATGAAAGCACATGGAATGCTGTATGCTGACACAAAAGTGAGGAGACGTTTAGATACTCAGAACATAAACCCCAGGAGCAGAGCTGAGTCTCCATCACCAAGAGTGAAATTCACAGATAAGCAGATGATTTCCAAAGCTCAAGCAGGATTAGCCTGTTGTAGTAAGGATCAAGCACAATACACTCCACTTCTACGTACAATGAAAGATTAAAACATACTTTAATCTGACTGGATAATTGCTACGGAATTATAAAAGCTCCCAAGTACTAACCCTCTTTGCCCAGGCACAACACCAAACAGGAGCCTAAGACCTCTCTACAATCTTTGCTTGTCACTGTGTCTTTCTTTTTTCAACTGCTAAGATTCATGGACCCTGTCAGGGCTCTTATACCCCTTTTTTCTGCACCAAGCAATTGAACTGTACTTTGGTCACTCACCTGTTTTGCTGGGCAGTCTGATCACACAGAAATGAAAACCAAATCCTCCTTAACAAAATGCATTCTTAAAAGAGAAAAACAACAAAACCCCACAAACAAACAAACAACAACAAAACCCACAACAGGACAACTTGTAATCATAATCGCTAGAGTGCCTAACTGTAGGTTCATAACTGAGGGAGAACCAACCATGGCACTGCTCACCTTACGTGGGCAGACAATTGGGTATAGCATTGCTTAACAGAGGGACGTTTTGCACTGAACATCCAGTAACATTTCTTCTTCTCCACAGCAGGGCACAAAGGTCACTAAAGCTAGGACAGGAGCAATTTTGACAAATTACAGTTACTCTTTATATGAGTCAGGCCCAAATCCCAGCAATTTCAAGAGGAAGTTGGACTGAGCCTCAGGTAAATTCCTCACTGACTACACAAGTGCTCTAGCAGGTTTAACCATCCTCAGAGCAGTGTTAGAGGAACCTTCCATGTCAGCACTGAAGCACTTTGGAAACCATTTGGGTTTACAACTGCTCTGCTGGATGCCCTCAACACGCACCCTGTTTGGACATTATTAACATCTCCAGCCTTTTAGACATACTACAACTTTTGTGGGATGTGAAGACTGGAAATGGAAGATCCTAAGCTCAGTACACTTCTCTTTCTTCATCCACAAGATTTAATCCATTTAACAGATACTATCAAGACTCACAGAGGAAAAACATCCTATAAACAAAACCTACCCTACTGATCAAGCTAAACATGCCCTGCCTAGTCTAGTTCAACTTGTCATGATTGTCTCATGCCAGCATGATCTACCTGGTAAGCAAACATCTTTGTGAAGCAGAACACATAAACACCCAGTTAAATTGTCCCAGTGCTAGAGGTCATATCATTTCTTTCGTGCTGTTTCCTCTGAAGACTCATCATAACTTTTTTGCACTACCTTGACTGCCGCCCTACAGTAGGATTTCTATAGGAGAGCTTAGAAAAAGTTGGCTTGCCTCAAAGTGTATCTTTTTGTCTCTTCTCGTATCTTCTTTCACATACAAAAGTTTCCTCCTGGTCACAGTCACTGCCTTTGCCTATTCACACTCTTCCAAGTTGTGCTTCAGCACATTCCACAGTGGCAAGGAATACTTCTCTGTCCAAGTCAGTTCTCCAAAACATTGCCACCATTATTCTCTCCAACAGGACTTGCCACTAGTCTTAGAAATAGCACATCCAGAAAAGCATCCAAAGTAAACACAAGATATCCCCATCTTCCAGTTACTTGTCCCTGCTATGGATACTTTAATTTTCAACTCAGATAATTCATGTGCCCATCACTTCAATACAGCAGAGGGAACTGCAAAAGCTGTTACTACATTACTTCCGGCAAGGACCTTCCAACCAGCCCCAAACTCTCTAGGGCACCCTTGAGAGTAATCCTCCTTCTCTACTCCCACCTTCAATCTGGGTCCTGTCACAGCCAAATGGGTGGTCTGAAACACCAGCTGCATCTGAAGCCACACAATGCTTTTTCACAATAAGAACCTAACAGCCTGATGCAGTCAGCAGGCTAGAAGTGAAAGAGAGAGCAAGAATGCCTACTTCAGCTTCTATAGGGTCTGGCAATTCCAGCAGAGTGCTGCTCACAGATCCCACTCAGGGCTGATACCAAACGTTAGTTTCTCTTAGGAAGCAGCTGAATGAATTTGCTAGCAAGAGCTCTGGCCGTATTTGCTAATAGGAGAAGAGATACTGTTTTCTCTCCTTGCAGAGTTTCAGTTCTTGCCAGCAGGACAAGACCTCGTCACCCGACCTCTCCACTGATCTCCTAGTTATTTAGTAAGCCAATAAGGAAAGAATTTACCCCTTCCCTTGCCCAGTTCTTGGATACACTCCCAACCTCTGTCTCTGGTACTCAGAGAAGCATGAATGTGACCCAACCAGATAACAGTGTCACTACTGTCCTTACCCACAGCAGCAGGGTAGGCAGTCACAGTGCCAAGCTGACTAAGCAGCTTCTTGAGCAATAACAAAGGCAACACATGAGCCTCCCAGTGCTGCAGACAAACTACAGTGCCTCAGCTCACACCTAAAAGAACACACTGTTGAAGTTTTCATGCAAGTAACTCTTATTTGTTTGTTTGGGGGCTTTTGGGGGTTTGTTTTGGTCTGTTTTGTTTGGTTTTATTTTTTTTTTACCTTCGCTTTTCCTCCTAGAGAAGGGGTTGTCTTAAACCCTTTCACATTTGCTAGGGTAGGACAGATCCCTACCTAGCATATGATGAACTCAAACTCCACTACCTACTGAGAGAAAACAACCTGAAAAGTAGCACCAAAACTAAAGGCACACATACAGCTGGCACACACACTGTTTTCAACAGTAAACACTTATTTTATAAACCCTTCCCAACTAGCAGACAGGAAATTCACTGTCCATGTTAACTGGTTTTCTCATGTCAACTTCACTTCATCCCCTACACTCTGAAGAGTCTCGGCTAAAGGTGGTTTGCTGCCTTGAGGAGAAAAAAGATTAAAAAAAAAATATATACACCTATTTTATTCGAACAACATGCAGCTATCTGTCATGTCCCTGTAACCCAAACCTCCTGCTGTATCATTCTCTGGGGGAGCAGGGGAAAACCACCATGGCTTCAGTGACACTGTGACTGCAGAACAAAAAAATTCCACAAGCTTCTCTTCCAGTCAGGAATTTTTCTCCTTAAACCAGGGCCTTCAGTCACACAAGATTTTCTTCTGCCTGAGGCAGGACTGGTGTTTGGCTCCATATGAGTTTTCTGCAGTGGGGGATGATGGGGGAAGATGACTAGGCAGCTTTGCTCTCAGTGTGAAACTCAGACAGGCAACATCCTTGATTTTCCTCTTCCCTTGTGCACACAAACCAGCCTATAAACAGCAGAAGCCACTTTTGGCAGCCCCTCCCTCAGCAGACATTTGGTTTTAGTAAGAAGCAAGTCTCTTACCACTTCATACCCCTCTTAGACTAGTTTCCTCAACTAAAGACCATCTTTTACCAAAGCAAAAACCACTTCCCAGACAGTTGGTCTGCGGAGAAAAAGCACCTCGGTAAGTTTTGATCAACAGCACTGCTGCTCCCCACCCACACCTTCCTTCCTGTTGAGAAAGCAATGACAGGGGGATGTGCTTTAGTGGTAGATAGAAAAGCAGTCACCTCCACCCACATTCCCCAGCATGAGTGCCAGCTCCATTTCTGAGTGCTAAATACCTTCAGGTTTCCAACTAATCATGTTTGCCTGGACACACTCAAAAGCTTTCAGCACAGCAGCTTCTCACTATGCACCCTCTGTTCCTGCATTGTCCTCCCCATGCAGAGAATAGGAATTAATATTAGACTAGGAAATGGCTCATCAAGTATTTCAGGGACAAACAGTCACTGCTTGTAACAGCAGGTTTGTGCTGAACACAAAGGCCACGTGCTTTAGACCAGAATTTTGCTTGGCAGGCTGGCTCTGCAAAGAACAACAATGACCTGGTCTGGGAATAATATTTGAGATTTTACCCTCTTTCAGCACCCTGGGGACATTTTGTAGCCCATGGAAGAAATTCCAACACAAATGCCTCCCACAGTCATTAGAAAGGCTTATCCCTAGAGGACAAGTGGGTCACTCCCGGTTGAGGTGAAGCATGCTTTGCTCCCCCTTTCAGGTACCTCAAGGTGTTGGTGGGGGTTTTTTGTTTATTGCCCACAAAAGCGTGCTAACCTTTGTATTTTAACTATACAAATACAGTAGCTGCAGATACAACATCTAAAAAGGGACCAAGACTGAAGCCATCCTCTGCCAGCTGGCTACAGTTGAGAATTTGGTGTGTTTCTAGCCGGAGACAGCATTTACTCCATAAAAGACAGATTACCAGATGCCCAGGTTTTCCACTGGTCTGTAATTTCTGGGGTGGAGATGGGGAGTGGAAACAGGAGAACAGATTTTGAACCTTTTCCTTTTCAGCACTATGGCTTTCTCTAGCACATGAGCAGATGGATCATTTCCCAGAGGGCTCCAGCAGCTGCTGGTGGGGCCCAGTCACAACAGCTGAGGCTAAAGGACCTCTTTATATTTAACTTACAGAAGGCAGAAGTCACTAAAAGGCCTCCATTGTGAGCACACACACTTCTCACCGACCCTGCCCCTAAAATATTTTAAGCCTCCCTAAAAACACACTGCAAAACATAACCCTCTTTGGGCTCTGTGTATTAAGTAGAGGCCAAAGTCCACTGAAAAATAAGCTCTCTGTCTTTACTGCCTCCAGATGCTGCTTACTCTGAAGTCAATGACAGAAGAGCAAACTGAGCAGGACTGGAGTCCTCACAGGGAAATTGCAGTTTCCCCAGCAAGTACATACTCTAAAGAGGAGGCTTATTTTAATTTATGTCATAATGTGAGTAAATGAGAAGAACAAAAGCAAAGAGATTTGTATATACAATCATATAGCTCTGCATTTATATAATTAGACACAAGCATTTACAATGTGTACAGTGACAGGCACCCCTCACAGCCATCCCATAACACACCAAAGCTGCCTTTCTTCCCCCCCCCCCCCCCTTTTTTTTTTCCTTAGGGCAAGGGAAGGAAAAGCAAGGAAGAAAAGACTCTAATTGCAGCCTTCCACCAATGCAGTCGCCATCTGGTAACTCAAGAGACACATGGAGCTGAATTATCTTAATTAACGTGTTACAACAGTATTTAAAAAAACTCTATGCTTATTAACACTCAGCTGTGATTAGCCAACCAGGGAGGAAGCCTGCTAGTGCAACATTAATTATGGGTCTTGTCTGTCTATTAGAAATATGATTTTTTTCCCCAGTAGTTTATCTCTCTCCCAAAAAGAAAACACCATTAGCATCAAAGCTTGCTCTAAAATGCAAATTATATTTACATTTTACAAGAGTCAAAATGTTTAGGCTATATATGAAGCTGCCACTGGTGCTTCTACAGTGCTACACATTGTCTGGATATAAAATGTACTTCTCTCTGCCCCTTAGAAAGTCTTGCTTCAGTTAAGCAATGCCCACTCTCACTGAAATTTTAGCAGAAAAATAAGTTTTATACCTTTCTTTCTCCCTTCAAAACAGGACAGACTTTGCAGAGCAAAGTATGCTAAGCAGTTGAAAAACCAAGACACAAATTCCAGGGCTAACAAAAACCGCAAATGCAAAAGGAAGGTTTCTGTGATGGAAAGCAGCAACCAAAACACAACCGCACTCCAGCAGCAGATCTGCCTCCCCAGAAGAATGCTACTCACTACGACGACTGTATTATTTTCCCTGCAACAGGCCCACCTGTAACGTGCTCCCCTGAGATACATTCCCAAATGATTTAGCCTGACAGGCTCTGAGACTAACATTGCCAAGTTCTTCAGACTTGGCTCTGTGTTACGTTTGTACAGGGCTGGCTGCAGCGGGGCTCTCATCTGCACCAGGCATCCTGAACATCAGGATAACACCAAATTATAAGACAAAAACCTGGTGCTTTTAAACAAGGCCAGGATTGATAAATTAATTCCAGAAACATTAACAAGGAGGAGGAAACAAACCAGGAACAACTGCAGAAGTACTTTTAAGATCTTCTGATAAACTAATCTTATTGTTGCACACACATACACACACACACAAATAAATTAAAATTGTTGTTGATGTATGTGGAAGCTCACGAAGCTTGCTCAGGTCCAGTAAAGATGAAGACCAAATGACCAGTACTTTATAGCATCCCATATTGCCAGGACAGCATAAATAACTTGCATCTGGGCTGCAGTTGAGTCAGCAATACAGAGGGCTCCAGAAAAGCCAATGTGATACAGAAACCTGCTCTCACCTATGGGCACGGCACAGCTTTCCAAGTGGACCACATTTCATCTGTTTTGTTTTCCAAGGCTGCTTCCAGCCTCCCTGTGCCTTCTTCAAACCCCTCCATAATTACTTCCACGTGTTCCAAGAAGGAAATAAGCAAGTGCTGTAACAACACCTTGTATAATCAGCAGGTTCTCATATTCTGCTTTTGAAACCCAAAGCCCACTGTTGTAAGTAGCCGTGTGGATTCCTCCCCCTTCAAAAGTTTGATTAGGAGAGTCTCTCTAAGAAAGCTGCATATGGGTTTTTGTTTGAAATTCTGATTATCAAGAAATATAAAGGGTCCAGAAGTGTTTGCCACATGGGTCAAAGGCAGCTAACACTCACCGGGGCCTCTCTTCCTCTCACTGACAGCTCTTTCAATTCTAAATCTTACTTTATATTGCAACGAGGAGGAGAATATTTAAAAAGATTAACAACTGTCAAAGTAATTTGATGGTCTTACAAAAAAAGGAACAGACAGCTCTGCAGGAACTTACATCACACAGCTTTGATTTGTCATCTTGTTCTGATCACTTGTTCCCAAAATCTTACAAAAGTAAAAACTGGTCCCAGGGGTAACCTGCACATATACCCTGTTGTTTTTTGTCCGTTTCTAGGTGAGTTTTCAATTTAGATACAGTAATATACCAAGGGTGGTTTTGTTTTTTTAGGACAAAAATCTGACACATACTCTGGGGCTCTGGTATCATGAAAAACATCTGACTCTTCAGCAAAAACAATGAGACAGTATGGAAAAAAACATAATATGTTGTTCAGCATAACATGATGTTCATGCTGATTTTGGACACCAGGTTTTGATACCACAGAAATGACTGATCTGCGTTGACTGGTCTGTTAAGGCCTGACTGAAATAAATACAGCCTCTCTATTGATGTTAGGTGAGGACGTACCTTCAGGACACAGAAGAGCAAAACTTGTCTCTACCAGCAAGTGACAGGAGGCCTTCAATTTAGCAGTGCCTCAGGAAGCTTAACTTGCTTGTGGATTTCCATATGATTATAAAACACTTCCACTTCTGAAACTTCAGCCTAGCACAGCAATTAGGTTCCTTTCTTCAATAAGGCCTTAGAAGTTCTTGCTATGGCAGTTTCCCAAAATATGTCCCTGTTGTAGACTCCAGCATGGCCAGTCAAGCTCTGGATAGCACCTATCACCTGGCTGGTAACACTAACAGCAGTAGTGTTTTACACTGCTTCCCTTCCACTGTGAGGTGGAACTCAGGCAGACAGCACCAACCAACACAACAACAGGCTCCCCCTTACCCAAGAGGCCAGCCTGTGCCCACCTTCTAACCCCAGTCCTGCTACGGTTTATTCTGAGACCTGACACAAATCATTGCACAGTCACGAATCTGCTCAAGAGGCAGTCCTAAATTCCAAAGGGACATGGGAATCTCTGAAGTAAGAATTTTTGAGTTTAGATACACTAGGCAAGTCACTTTAAAGCTCCGACCTGGTAGGCCCCCTTCACTCACTAATGAGCCTTTTGCAGCTGATTCATTTTTCATCCTTGCAGCAGCAGCTGTTGCCTCTGACTCAACCTATCCAAAAAGTACTAATTTGGAAGTTTGGCCAAGGCTGATCTAGTAATGACATGCACGCAGGAGATCGCTGTGTGCTAAATGCTGTTCCACTTTCATCTGTGTGGAAACTGAACTGGGAAGCTCAGACTCCTGGGTTAACTGACAGCTTTGCTAGGGAAAGGTTGGTGAGGACAGCGATCCCAAAACCTCAATCTGATACATCAACAAACAGGAGAATACTTTTCTATCCTGCCATGCTATATCTCCTCTGGCTTTTGGCTCTGCTCAGGACCACTGAACACAACAGAATCTAATATCTGGGCAGATTTTTTTATCCTTTAAAGGATGACTCATCTGTGTCATGGGACTTGTCAGAACAAGCACTCAGTTAATTTACCACTGGCTGGGCAGAACTGCAAAGACTTATTAGTCCTGTCTCACTGGAAAGCCTCTCTTGAGCACACTTTGTATTTTCACTCTAGATGTGGTTATTAGGTTAGCTGAAAGTATTAAGTCATCTTTTTTACCAGCTTTAGAGGAACTCAGCATCACAAACAACTTCTCTGCAGAGTCCAGTGGGGAAAAAAAAAAGAAAAAACCAAAACAAACCACTTGATCACTCTTCAAGTCATCCTGTTCTACACAGTGACAGAAGTACTCCACATGACAAACTCAGCTTTTCCAGAGACCTCAAAGTCTTAGACTCCCACTTATGCAAGTTCAGTCCTTCTGAGCTACACTCACTTGAGCCAATTAGCTGATACAGACTCAATCCAGGATCTGGTAACTCAAGAGCTCTAAGATACACAGAGTGAAGCTGAAGAACTAATCTTCAAAGAAAAGTAAGAAGTTTCTTCTACTGAGAAGAGCTACCTATGATATACCTTTCTAAATTGCCTAACACTTTTAAGAGTGTTAGGCAATTTAGGAGCTGGCAAGGTGGTAGTAAGAAAAGTGGTGTCAGACCCTCATAACCTGCACTGAAACTTAACAACTACTCAGTAAGTGGTCTTCTCTATTTACTAGCAACACAAGTAACTAGAGAGTGTTTTTTGGCAAGAGGGGAGGAAACTCAGTGCAGCTATCTATCAGTAAGCTTGCTTTGTGACTAGAGCATGATTAGCAAGAGGCATCAAGGTCTGATGGGATGCTCCTGCTACTTTGATTTACCAATCACAGAAGACACCATCAGCTCTGCCAGAACAGGCAAAGTCCCACACATTCCACCCACTCAGAGTCTGCTGGGGATCAAATGGCACATAGAAAGTAAATGGCAACTTAGTATTATGCATACAAATGCAGTGAACAGAAGAATTCAGATTTTCAGCCACCTTCATTTAGAAGACTGTACTACTATACAGATGTACTTACTTCAAAGAGTTTGTTTTTATACCTCCATTTTCCCAGTTCCTACTAACAGCTCTAAGCAAATCAATGGATACGACACAGCAAATAATCAAAAGCATACCTAGCAGCAAACATGAGCTCTTCCTTTCTGTCCTAGCTCCTCATCCCAAACACCCATAGGGTAAATATAGCTGAATTGAAAAAATAAAAAAAGCCAGGATTGGGTAACTGTTCAAAAAACAAGCTTCTTCCATGGCTGGCAAGAAAAGTGTTCAGAGAAGATGTGTAAAAGAAGTTCTTGCTCTTCGAAATACTGCTTGTCCTTTGACATTTTCACTATAGCCACTGGAATCAAACCACAAGCATGTCAAAATATCCAGCTTGATAAAGCATGTAATAAAAAGAAATTCAGCTATTTAAAACATGTAATAAAAAAAAGGTCAGGGATAGCAACTGCGAATACAGAACCCATCTGTAGCCCTCAATGCCTGATAAAAACCTAAGAAAAAATGAAATACCACTCCTTCCATTTGAAATAAAAAGAAGTTATAAAACATACAACTCGAAACCCAACAGTGTAACTATTTTCCAAACAAAATCTTCAGGAAATAGATCTCCTCAAGGACTGTTAAAACTTCTGCCTTGTTTCTCTGCACTTCTCTGCTTTTAAGCAACAAGAAATACAAGACCATACATATTTTTTTCTTCTTATTTATATTCCCTGGTAACCTAGACAGGTTCTTTGTTCTGTAACAATTAAAATACTAAGTTAAAGCCACAAAGATGACTAGGGGTCTGGAGCATCTCTCTTAAGAGGAGACTGCATGAGCTGGGCCTGTTTTGTCTAGTCTTTAAGACTGAGAGGGGATCTCATCAATACATACAAATATCTCTAAGGTGGGTGCCAAGAGCGTGGTGCCAGACTCTCTTCAGTGGTGCCCAGCAACAGGGCAAGGAGTAATGGCCATAAACTGAAACATAAAAAGTTTTACCTCAACACGAGGAAGAACTTTTTTACGTTGAGGGTGGCAGAGCACTGGAACAGGCTGCCCATGGAGGTCAAGGAGTCTCTCTCTAGAGACATTCAAAACCCACCTGGGCATGTTCCTGTGTAACCCGCACTAGGTTACACAGAGGTCTCTTCCAACCCTAGCTATTCTATAATTCTGGGAAAAAAAAAAAAGATTCTCGTAATGCGTTATTATAGGGTCACTTTTCATAGAGTCATAGAATGGTTTGGGTTAGAAGGGACTTTAGAGATCACCTAGTTCCAACTGTCCTGCAATGGGCAGGGACACCTTCCACTAGACCAGCTCAGAACTCCATCCAAACTGGCCTTGAACACCTCCAGGGATGGGGCATCCACAGCTCCTCTGGGCAACCTGTTCCAGTGCCTCACCATCCTCACAGTAAAAGATTTCTTCCTAATATCTAATCTAAACCTACTCTCTTTCAGTTTAAAGCCATTCCCCCTTGTCTTATCACTGCATGCCCTTGTAAAAAGTCCCTCTCTAGCTCACTTGTAGACTCCCTTAGATACTGGAAGGCTGCAGTGAGGTCTCCTCACAGCCTTTTCTCCAGGATGAACAACCTGAGCTCTTTCAGCCTGTCTTCACAGGAGAAGTACTCCAGTCCTCCAAGCATATTCATGGCCTGCTCTGGACCTGCTCTAACACATAGGTCCATGTTCTTCTCATGCTGGGGGCCATAGAGCTGGATGTAGTACTCCAAGTGGGGTTTCAGAAGAGTGGAACAGAAAGGTAGAATCACCTCCCCGAACCTGCTGGCCATGCTGCTTTTGATGGAGCTCAGGGTTGGCTTTCTGGGCTCAAGTGTGCACTGTCAGGTCAGGTTGAGCTTCTCATCAACCAACATCCGAAGTCTCTTCTCTCCTCAGAGCTGCTCTTAATCAATTTTTCTCTTTTCCTGGTGTTTTTGAAGCACAGCTGGCCTGACAGATGCTCAAGAGCCTTGGAGGCACACAACTCCAGCTTCTACCTACTGCCACAGAGCCAGCCAAAACAAATCACTGACTTTGAGATTATGGATCCTTACACCAGAGGCTGACATTTTCAAGTGGGAGATGCTGCAGCTTAATGGCAGGAACTAAGGGCTAGGCACAAGGGACCTAGGCCTAGAGACACGCACCACCAATAACTAAGCTGAGGTTTTGCCTCCCTGCCTCAACTTGCCCCTTCAGAGGGGTTTCCTGTCTGCCCTTGTGAATATATGGTTTCAGTTAGTTTGGAGCACTCGATGTGATGATTTAAGGTTCTTGTCAGCCATGTAATTATTTTCAATTACAAAAATTTACAGATTAATTTGACTGCTTTAATATTCATGTCTTCCTTTTCTATACCAAGAAAGCCAACCCAGAAGGCAGGATTTCACAGTTCAGTAGTTCTTCCACACAGGTCTCTCTGACCAGGAATTTACTTCAACCTATGCTATCATAAATAGGATTATCATGTGGCTAAGGATCCATACACTGCATTACCATCTTGCAGTGCTACCATTTGTTTTCTTCTCCTCTTCTGCTTCTTGTATGCCAGCTGGGGTTTTTTTAATATTATTTGTGACATTTCATTAAGTTTCATTTATTGTTCTGAGGCACTTATTTGCTCAGCATTCTCAAGTGGCTTCCTTCAGCTACATATTATCTGTACAGCATCACCAGTCATGTCAGAGTAGTTCTTGCTAAACCAGCATGAGCATTTCTCAGGGCAATGTAATTTAACAGGATAACAACAGCACAAAAATGCTAGATTGAGTTTTGGTTACAGAAAGTACCAAGAATCACACCTCAATGACTGCCTTTTACCTGGATCATTCCTGCCTCTGACAGACCAAGCCTGATTGATACTATTATCACTTCCTGCCAGCCAGACCTTGGGGTCTAGGACAGGGCCATATTGAAAAGAAGAGACTGTTGCAGCCTAGGTTCTTCTAGACAATTCAGTTGATGGCAGATGCTGTTACAAAACCCTGTTTCCTTGAATACCACAAGAACCGAAACAACATGAAACTGTTTTGCTTGTTCTCCTATGCATTTTCTGACCAGCATTTACTTTCAAGTTCCTCCTGAGCTTCTTACAGCTTTTTCTCCTCCTTTCTAAAGTCCTACTGCTCCTCTTCACAGCCATCCTCCATCAAACGTGTATGAGAAAATTCCTGCTCAAACTCCAGCATTCCCTTGTGTCAGACAATAATTTCAACTTCCTAGCTCCACTAGAGATAGTGTGGTTAGCTGGGGCTTGGGCGGGGCTGTTTTGGTTTTGTTTGGGATGGGTGTTCCAGGCTATAGGTTTTTGGAGACTTTTTAAGCATTTATCTACAAGGACAGCTTTTGTAAATTTCAGCAACATTTAAGTAAAAATGTTAGTGGATAATAATAGTATCCACTACATCATTACTTGCACCTTTTTGTCTAAATTGTCAATCCAGCAGGACAACATTTTAAATTTGGTTTCAAGAGCTGCAGAACCATCTTATCTTCAGAGAGGCTTATGAGAATGAAATGCTGATTTTACATTACAAAATGTCATTATAATAGCTCAATCCTGTGATATTCTGAGAAAGAGGATGAGGTGGGAAGGCCAGATTATTCAAAAAAAACCCAAGTAACTATTTAAAGGATTTATTTATTTATAGGTTCATGATTCCTTAGTGCACAAAATCCCTTCCACTATCCTGGTCAACACAGAATACATATGTATAACACTGATCTAGCAGACAGATTTCACAACCAACCACCTGACTCAGGCTTTGGAAGGGAAACAGTAAGCAAAAGCAACCAAGACAATAGGAGAAGTTATGTCAGCTAAAAACAACACCATGATCTTTCCCAAATCATGCAAGAACAAAGCAGTTTCAAGTTCCTTACACAGAAGGAAAAAAAAAAGAGTATTTCAGATGCTCCCCGGGGAAGAATGCAGTAGAGGAAGCTGTTGCAGCATGCCTGAATGCCACAGGAAGTGCTCTCCTGAGCACAAAAGGGCAAAAATTCCTAAGTGTTCCCAGCTTTCTCAGAGTTGCGGCCAGAGCTCAAATGCAGAGACCACCACCCTGGGGAGCCCTGCCACTCACATTACAGCTGGATCCAGATCTGCCTCCCACATCATCACATGAACATACAATGGTAGCATGGTAGGAAGCAAGCACCCAAATCCCAACTATTCCCCAATATCAATGCTCCAATTTAATACTCCCTCAACCTAGGGGTTAAAAAAAAAAACAACCACAAAGACCCCCCTGTATCTGTTTTTTTCCCCTCTGAGTACTTACATGACAAAAGCTTAAAACAGGGGAAGGCAGAGGTTATGCTCTCTCGTTCTACAGACCCAGTTGCTGAACATGCCTTACACACACCTTCCTGGTCCTCACTTGGCTTCTGCCAATCAGTCCTGACATGAGGCAACTACAGGCCCTGGCCACTGACTCAGCAAGCCCCATAGCTGTGAGGAGGCAGCTCACAAGCAGATCATCAGATACTTTCAAGAAAAAGACAAGATCCCTCAACACACAGGGCAGCCCACATCCTCACAGCTGATCTCAGGCATGTCCCCAAGTCACATTTTCAGGGAGCTGAAGAAAGCCTCTTCTGCCTGAGACTCCCCAGACAGAGGGTTCAATTCAGGCTCAGTTAGTTCTGAGGCACCAGACACCCACACAAAGCTGGAAGATATCACACAGGGTCTTCAGAAGCCCTGCGCCCTTCTAGAGAGGCAGCTGAAGAGGCCAGATATGAGGTCACTGACTTCAGACCACTCTCGGTCAGGTACATCTGCCTACACCTGAACATTTCCCATGCTAACTAATTCAACAACCCTACTGCCATTCCCAGATCATTATCTAGCCCTATCTCCATGTGCCCTACAAAATTCAGGACCTCTCTACATTCTCTGAATTCTCTGAACTAAGAAGTCTCTCTTCTTCATTTAAATATGCACCAGTTAATGCAGTTCTTACTTCTCCCTGCAGCAGATGTTCAAATTTCTCCCATCACACCTTCTGGATTGTAATTCAGTAGAGAGGCAATAAACCACCAAGTGTTGTTATGGCCAGATGGAGTTTACCAGTTGGCAAAATTGAAGACCCCAGGCAGTGAAAATAAACAGTAGACAGAGTGTCCCTACACCAATTGTTTCTGAGATGCAGTAATTCTATGCCAGGCTGATGTCTCTTCAGCTGCTCAGGGTAGCCCAGCCTACAAGAAAGTTTGGCAAAAATGTTCAGACAGTGGTTATAGCTTTCTTGGTAGGGGAGTGAAAGCTTCCCATGTATCTGAGATCCATTTACTGTATGGTTCAACCTTTTTCCAGTTTGAAAAGTTTCTCACAAAAAGGAAATAGAAGACTCAAAGAAATTGTGCTAAAAATAGCAAAAATGCTGCCCCCTAGAGAGAGACACACTTGGGAATTCTCTCAACTGTGTAAGCAGACTCCTTGAGAACGAAATCTTATGCCTGAGAACTAGTGGGAAAAAATAGCTTGGAGGGAATTTATTTTGATGCTAATAAATTAACATCCAGACTGTAAAATATAGTTCCAGAGAAAACCAGGAGAACAATCACTAAACCTATCAGTTACTGTTCTGTAATGGATTTCTTTTTCATATTGATACAGAAAATTTCAGAGAATAGCACACGCATTTAACCAGAGAGAATAAGCATTATAGGTGAACAATGTAAACAGAAATCTGAGAGCTCCTTTACCCAGAGCTTTCCTGGTTTTTATTGATTTGTTTCCCCATTTCCTCCATATGACTGGGGAAAATGATATTTGAAGTCTTTTAGGGGAAGGAAATAACAGAAAACCCACTGTATTAGTAGTAATGCAACAGGCACTGCAGAACCACATTCAGCAGGCAGCAGGGAGCTAAGAGGACGAAAGGCAGTAAAAAATACCACAACCCATTCTTAGAAACTTCTGGTAATTTTCCTTTCTTCTAATCTCCTCCACCTCCATACAATTTGCTCAGCACACAGGAGTTACTCTTTCTTACCAGATATATCACACAGACACTGTCAGAGCTTTCTTCCTCTTGCCAACATAACTGTAGTCAGACTGTCCAAAGGCTGTTGTGTTCAATTTCACAGAGGTGATCACATTAGACAGCCTGCAGAACCATCCTTTATTCTGCCCCTCGTCCATCCCCTGTCTTTTCTATTCACTTTTTAGAAAAGGCTACTTTAGCCACACATAGCATGAGGATGCTACTCACAAGAACAGCTATATTCTGGTACTTGACATGGAGAGCAGACGACAATGCTCGTATGAGACAGCTCAGCTTCTGTGGAAAGTAACTCAAGTTTGGGAAACAAGGGAGAAGTGCTAAAAGTTCTTGCTTCTCAAATGGACTTTCTCATAATAATCTGTATCTTTCATTACGGTATTAATGAAATACTTAACAGTACAATCTAAACATACAAGGGTCTCTCCTCCCAAATCACTGCTTACTGGTCAGAGCACTCAAATGGAGTTTGACATGTCCTCCAGCTAACACCACGTTCCTTCCGTGCATGCACACAAGAGCCTTCTAAAATCTCACAAGCGATATGCTAGTATCAAAGTAGGAAAAGCCCTTTCCCAAAACCTCTGGATTAGATCTTTTCACCAAGGACCTAGGCATTTCAAAGTGACTATTTCTAAAACCTGGCACTGTCAAGATATAGATTTTCTTCTCTCATAGTACCCAGCAATAAATCTCAAAATTGGTTCTTAGGTCTTAACCTGATGTTGCAATTGCACAACGGCCATTTTGTGGTTAAACATCATTATACTGTGTCCACTCTCACCAGAAGTAAAAGTGATTTCCCTAGAAATAGAAACAGAATTCAATGTCTGGAAAACTAGAGTTTTCCTCAAAAGACAGACCCACTGTTCTTCTCCATTTTCTTTTTCTTCAGATCTTGCCCGAGGACAAAGAGGGCAAGAGCCTCTCAAGCATTGGTATAAGTCATTCAGATTATGACACCGGACTTTTTTCCTCCCCATTTTTCTTTCTAGTTGGTACGCCTTTACTAATAAGGAGGGTGGAGGTGTCTGCTTATATTAAATGCCATGCTCTACTTACATAGCCCTGCCCCCACAAGCATCAGAACTTAAAGCCATGAATGCAAATCACAGCAACCTAGTTACGGCACATCAAAGCTGTCACTGTCATTCTTATTCTCAGGATAGAAGAGACAACCAGACAGCTGACATTTATTCTTTAGCTCACAGGGTAAACAGAAACCAAATCACAGAAACCAAATACCTTTGCTGCTGCTCTGGAAGGATACTGATCCCACACTGCCCTGCAACCACCATACTGCCAGGCCTACATTCCTTTCTGCAGTAACTCCACAGGGAAGAGTCAGCTATCAGCTGTACCGGTGTTTTCCTCTTAACAGCTGAGCTTTTTGAAGTTCTCTCCTCCTGCTCTTTTTAAACCCCTCATCAGCAATAAAAGTTACTGCAGTGTGTAGAACACACTCCAAGAGCACTCCTCTGTAACAGAGGCAGTTTGTGATCATATACCTTCTTGTTCAGGGGCACATACCTCCGCCAATTACAGAAACTGCTTGCACTGAAAAGCAAAAAGACATTCAAAGCCTTATTTTAACACAATTAAAACAGTTTCAAAGTAAGAAGCTGTCATCATGTGGCAGGCAGAACAACATGGACTATTATTATGTGTTCTGAAGACCACTGCTTGGAAATGGCTAGTCCCAGTCTAGCACATTTACTGGCAACAGATTTCCAGTCTACACTCCACAAAAAGCTCCCAGAAAAGTAGTTTTCCCATAATGCTCCATTCTGAGACAAGGTCATGTGGCTGCACGCACAAAATTTGGACATATTAAGTGACTGGCACTCCTCAGTAAAAATGGTCAAAAGCAAGGTTCTTGGGAATGGGAACATAACATGGAAATCCTCTTGAAGAATCATTTCTACTAGACTGTAGTGAGTTCCTGCCTAGAAGTGCAAAATACCTGCACAATCAGAGCTATACTGCAGTCAAGGAGATCTCCAGGGCTGCAGTGGCCCACAGGAACAGGAAGGATGGATTTACAAGAGGTGCGCTCCTTTGTCAAGAATAAACAGCTACTTCTGTCCTATGGTATCTATATCAGATCCAGTCAGGGGCCATGCTTGTTCCATGGTTCCACGATCACCTGATGAGACTAACCAAACATTGCATGTTGCTTTCAAACACTATTCTTGATGACTTGAGAGAAGAGATTGCTTAGAAAACCACAACAAAGTGTCTCACCATTGCTGCATAAAACTGCTTTATTCAACATACTATTTTCTAATAATCATGCCCTGGGGAGCACTCACACTGGGGCTCATGATAATACTGAAGACAATAGAAGAGCCTGTTGCTACTGGGAAAACTGGGAACATGAAGCATCTTTCCAAGCAGAACTGCAGCTGAAGAATTCAGCTTCCCTCCATCAGTATGCAGGGCCTAGCCAAGTCTGGCAACATGCCTTCTCTTGTCACAGAGTTGGACAAACTGGTAATATGTAGCTCTCTTGTACTGCTGATGGACTTTTAATACTGATAGTTACTCTCGTCTGGGAGTATAATCCCCATGAAGAGGAAAAGAAAAGGCATATGGTACTACTTTGCCTTCCTGAAACAACTCAGAACGGGCTGCCATCACTGCAATTTGCTCAACTGAATAGATTTGAGTCTTCTTCCAAATGTTCCCTCAATCTGCTTGCAATCAAGTAACCTTTTGAAAAAACCAGCTTCAGTGTCTCTTCACGGATTTCCAGATGTTACTCAGTTGCTCTGTTACTCAGAGTTATCTCATGTTACTTAGTTTTCATGGGAACTTTGCAGCTCTCCTTCAGTAATGTATTGCCTATAAATTTAAACAGCAGAGTACTAAATCCCTCTTTCAAATTGTAAACACATTAGGCAAAGTTTTCAGCAGTGTTTGCATGACTTGAGACATCCTCTCCCAACTGATTACCAGTGGAACACAAGCACTTCGGAAAATTTCATTTGATGGTAAACGTACCCAACATCAGAGCCATCCCAGCTGATAACTTCCTAATTTAAAGATGCAATGCTATTTTTTTTCACTATTTACTTGCTTAGCTGCTGTATCACTTTATAAGGACCAGTTCAAGCTGACAAAAGAACTAACAATTTAGTGGAATCTAAACTATATCATCTAGAATTGAGGAATTTCTGACATAAACTTTATTGTAGAAAGATCCTTTTCTGGCATTCTGCCTCGTCTCCTTTCTCCAACCTCATGCACTCTTACTGCTTGTTATACAGAATCCCATTATTCTGTGCACCTATTTCCTTTCCATATTCCTCTCTATTTTATGCTGACAGGAACAAAAGAAAGAAGAACTTCATTATAAGGATCTATTTGAAAGTCAGTATCTCACTTGCTTCCCTGCATTTAGAATTGCATCTTATTGCCCTGGTTTCTCCCCTCTCAATACATCAGAGGCATATTAATTCAGTTCTCAACATCTACTGACATAAGGCACTTGCAATGAGGGATACAGCAGCTAAGGTCTTATGTCTCCAATTATTTTTACTGAATTGCCTCTTCTTTTAAAATTTGCAGTCTTGTTATAAGTACATTTGAAAAAAAAGCCACAAGTTTGCTACTAGCTATCTCCAAGTAATTAAATTCATTAATCCAAACAGGGACCAAGGGAAATAAAACCTTCTCCTTCAAGCTTTTTCCCCTCCTTTTACTCCATAATAATTATAAATGCTTTTAACCCACCAAATATTATGACCAGCACTTATTCATTCTGTTTTTTGCTGTCCTTATCTTTCTCTTGCAAGCCTTAAAACAGTAATTGCCCTGAAACTGGAAAGAATGAAAGAGGGTTCACCCCCACAGTAAATATAAAACTTGATCAGCCCATCAAAAACCAGGCTGTTTGTTGTTTCTTGCATTTTTAGTTCTTAGATTTTTCAGTTCATAGCATTCAGATTTACAGTTTTACTTTTTCTCCAGCCTGCTTCTATCATAATACTGAATATTTCATTTCTATCATACTACCAGAAAAAGTATTTTGAAAAGAAGATGCAGAAACTCACATGTCCCAAAACCAGCCACACACAGATGCACAGTAGCTAAGTTTAACTGCAAATTCAAAAGCCTGTGCAACTAGAGCTGGTTGCACAGCAACTTGGTGACTAACTTCCTAAGGAGACAGCTGGCAGATTTGCATAGCTGCGTCTGCTGGTGCATTTGCGGAGACAGAAAAAAGGAGAGGACAAGACAGAGTGACCACAGTGACTTGAGGCTCTGTCACCCTGTGTTTTCTGTCCAGCACAGGGCACCCAGATATCCCACCTTCACTCACTGCAAGTTCAACTGAACACCTAATGTTTAAGACACTCCATCCTTGTTGCACTTTATAGACAGATGTGTGCTCTACAGAAATAAGCAGATTAGAACAGGCCTGGATATTGAGAGAGTTAGAAATATACTAAATATTTCTAAATATATTTCTAAATATAATAAATAATGAATAAGCACGTACACACCTTGTCAACAGTCAAAACACTCCTGGAAGGAGTTGTGTATTAACACAGTGAAGTTAAGTGCCTCCCTTTCTCAGCACACCAAACACTCTGTACTGTGTTTACAGAAGAAGCTACTTTTGCTCTTCCCTGATATCCAGTGGGACAGATTATGTATGGCTCAGGCTGCAACTATAGCTGTTCTTCCAGCCAGGTTCTGCCTGTTTGTCCCTGTGCAAGAGCTGTGAGTCACAAAAAAGCCCAGCTCCCAGCAGCATCCAGAGAAAGGGACATCTACGACTCCATCAGCACTGCTTTGCAGAACCACTTGGGGAGCTATGCCCTATGTGAGCATGCAAGAGAAATCCTCATGGGCACACACAAAGATTAAGGCCTGTGAACACTCCAACCTACACATATAGCAATGTCTCCTCAAAACACACATTTTTCCCTTCCTATTCAATGCTACAATACATGCTACACTAGCAGTAGCACTGTAGACACAGATCCAGGCAACTGCCAGTGTTTTCTGCTGCATATCCTCTTAACTGTGCTCAGTCAAGTCAAGGGGCTCCTGTTATGGACACTGTGAGTCAGCTAATAATTTTATGGCCCATACATGGTTGGAGAGGTTGCATAAAATACTCTTGCCTCTCACTGGTAGGTAAACAAGACAAATCCCTTTGTTCTCTTGCCCCAGGGACCAGACAACCGATCTGCCTGGCCTGACCTGTCATTTCTACGTCTAATAGAAGTGGAGAGGAGATAGCAAACACAGGGATTTTTCACTAGAGCCCAGCATATCTAAAGCCTTAAAACAAGTTTCCAGTACAAGTAGCATCAGAGCGGGAAAGTAAACTTAATGAAAAATGATCAACTGAATCGTAATCAGAGGTGAGGGTAATAAAACAGAGTTGCAAGAGTCAGGAATTAAGTTTCACTACAGAATTTTTGTTGCTAAAGAAAACCTTGTAAAAATACAATCACTTTTCCCAAGAAACCACCCTGAAATTCTGTGCCTGGGCACAGAAAGTGTTTTTTGGCACCATAAGAGGTGTGGAAGACAGATGATGAATAGGATCCATGTGCTCCCCACTTCCCTTGATTGAAATACACTAGACAAACTAGTATAACAACCATACCTCCTTCCTGTAAACATGACTTCAGGACACTTCTCTATCATACAGCTGTGATCCCAACACAGACCCTTTAACTTTTCCATCAGGAAATTCTCAGGCAGTCACTTCCAATCAGCAAGAAAGAATGCTATCAGTGACAACTTCATATCTGCCAGCCCACATTAAGCCCAATAAACAACCAGTTTCCTCTCAACAACAACAACCCCCTTTTATCATGGCTCAGTGGATACCTTCACCAACCCTTCAGGATCCACTGCAGGGGGAAAATTAGGCAGAGATAACCAGAAAGCAGCTTTTCAAGCCAAAATACCCTTCCCTCAGAACCTGGGGGTTGTGGTAATCCCCTTTTTGAAATGCTAATGTCATTACAACCATAGCACCAGAAAACAAGCGGTGGGGCCTGGAGGGGCCTGGGTGACAGAGCCTCCGCTGTGCTCTTACACAGATGATTTAAACTGGGCCTTTTGTAACTCTCTTCCCCAAAGCTCCCTGCGTGGCATCATGCTTGACAGGAGCTGCAGCTGCCATCCGACCCTCCTGAGGAGCAGGGGTGCAAAGATCAACCTGATGAATTCATGCATGTGGGGCTGGGGCTGGCAGCTGCAGCCTTGTGTTCTCCAAACAAGTATGCCAGGACAAAGATGGGCTTGGGGAAGACTTGAAAAAAGACAAAGCTGTTCTCTTGTTACTGCTAAAAAACAATTGCACAACAGCAAAAAATCATTACAACTGGCCATTAAACTGGGCACAACAGATATTGGTATAGCAGACCACAGCCCAAAGAAACTAATCAGGATAAATACATCTATCCTTAACACGACAGGAAGCAGCTCAGCCTCAGGAAGGAATCCGTCCCATGGAGAAAGCTACTCCAAAGGGACAGAGAGCAGTCAACTTCCCTGGCAAAAGCAACCGGAACTAGCTGCTGTGGGGAGATCAGAGACTAGACCAGGCACCACAAGTTTCACCCTGGCCCTGCATGCTATGTAACAACTGACAGATGGTTACCAGAGGGCTTTCATTTTGTTTTCAATTCAGTGTTCAGCTGTCATTGCCTCCGATACCAGTCAGGGAATCAACAGGACAAACCAACTTCAAGTTGGTTGTAAATACTAAAGGATTTACTGCAGTAGCGTTTCCTGCAACTTACCATTTCCTACCATCTCCCAGGGGACCTCCCACTACAAGAGAAAAAGGAGACCATCACCACAATGGTTGAGAAGTAAATCAAGCTAAGTTTTACACCAGGTGAAATACAGATTAACTGGAAAAGCAAACTACAGACTGAAACATTTGCCATTCACAAACACTGCTTCATTTACAGCAATTCCCACTTCACCATAAGACTGGGTGAAGCTACTCTAACACCACAGTCAAAGCCGGTCAAAGGAGGTGATTGTCCTGCTCTACTCTGCACTGGTGTGGCCTTGCCTTGATTACTGCATCCAGTTTTGGGCACCACAATATAAAGAAGACACCAAGCTATTAGAGAGCATCCAAAGGAGGGCAGTGAGGATGGTGAAGGGTCTGGAAGGGAAGCTTATGAGGAGCAGCTGAGGTCACTTGATCTGTTGAGCTTGGAGAAGACTGAGGGGAAGACCTCATGAGGTCACCATCCCCATGAGGGAAAGCATAGGGGCAAGTACCGATCTCTTCACTCTCAGGATTGACAGGACTTGAGGAAATGGCATGAAGCTGAGTTAAGGGAGATTTAGGTTGGATATCAGGAAAAAGTTTTTCACCCATAGGGGTGGTTGGGCACTGGAACAGGCTCCCTGGGGAAGTGGTCACAGCACCAAGCCTGTCTGAGTTCAGGAAGTGTTTGGACAATGCTCTCAGACACACGGTGTGACTCTTGGGGTGTCCTGTGCAGGGCCAGGAGTTGGACTCAGTGATCTTGATGAGTCCCTCCCAGCTCAGCATATTCTATGATTCCATAAAATAACATATAAGAGCCCCAAATCCCTTTGCTGGAAAAGAAACCTTACAGGTTCAGTCATTCGACTGCTGCTTTGAGGTTTGAACTCCTACCTACAGAGAAGTAGCTACATTTAATGAGGAGGCCAGCCTCTACTGCCATAGAAAGAAGAAAGGTGACAGATCACTCTGGAAAAAGAGATGTGTTTGATTTCATTTGTGCAGGGTGCACACTGGCAAGCAGCTTTGAAATGCTGGTTTCAGTGGCAACATTTCAAAAAGAAAACCACAAAAGCTCCAGTTCTGCAGGCACTCTGCCTTGGTGGCACTAACTAACCAAAATCAGAAGAAAAATTTCCTCCATTTGAAGCAACTAATTAGGTCAAGAGTTCAGTGAATGGAAACTGACTTAATGATAAGATGCTTCCCTGCTGTCAGAGGATGTAGAACAGACATTAATTTTCATCCTCTCAAATCTCTCCATGGCAGCTGATGCAGGCAAGCATGAAATACTCCAGACCCACCACCGACAGGTGGCAAGTGGCCAGAGGTATGCAGTAAAATAGTTACAGATTTGCTCACCTTGACTGCAGTCAGAGAATGAATCTTACCACAATATCCCTAATTAACAGCTTACATCTGTCCCTTTTTGTTTTACTAACAGCAAGAATCAAGGATGTTAAAAGCAGCCCTGCCTGTGCACCACATGACATGCTCCAATGTCCCATTTCCCCCATGCTGTCACACACTGCCTACCCAAGGACTCAACTCGTACACAGGATCACCTCATGACTGCAAAGACCTAGTTAAAGTGGAACCAAACATGACCAAGGCAATACTGACAGGAAAAATAAAGGAAAAAAAAAGAAAAAAGGAAAAAACAAAACACAAAAACAATGCTCTGGAAAGGTACTCCAATCCTGAGGAGTCTCCACAGCTGGAGGCATGTGCCAAGAGGCAGTCAGTTCTCCGGAGTGCTAAGAGGGGTCAGAACTCACAGGAGCTAACCTCTTTCAGCACAGCACCCACCACCCACCAGAGGCATGGCCTTATGCCAGCAGACAGGGATCTGGCCCCCACTGCACACACCTCCTCTCCCACACAGCACAAGTGCACCAACACTGCCTGACTGCCAATCTTGTGATCTGCCTCTCTTTGTTTCACTACTGCTCCAGTGACAAAACTGAACAAGAATCCTGTACCAATAGAGTTCAGCTCTTCCAGCACTGTATGTCTCCTCCAAGTATTCCAAAAGTGGAGTCTAGCTTACTAAATGCTATGGAAGAAACAGTCACCATCAAAGAACAACTGTCAACTGTCAACTTAAAGACAACATTCTGAGAAGTAAATGCAAATAAAGAGATGAAGTGGGAAGGCTCAAAGGTCAACGCTGCTTTGGGCTAATGGCAATAACATTTGCAATAAGACTAGTTTGTTGGGAACAGCAAAGAAGCAGAAGATTAAAACAACAAAATTGGAAAAACAAACTTGCCACCTTCTTGGGTTTCACTAAGACGAAGTCATCACAGTTTGTGACTATGTTTAGATTTTTCAGCTTAGATATCAAAAATTAATAGTTTCCTGCTTTGAGAGAAAAGTGACAGTTGAACCTAAACACTCATATCGTAAAGCTTTTATCTTTTCTTAATATCTTATAAACTAAGTCAATTACACCCAAGAAAGTGTTTATAATGAAATCTGAAGATTGTTCTCCATGAGCATTCAACTGTTACTTTTGCTAGGGAAAGCAAAAGTAGTGACAAAACGGAAGTACTGGCTTTAGGGTAATATATAGCATTACAGTTACTTAACACACTTTGCTTGTGCAAAAGAGAAGTAAAGATGTGCTGCAGCATAATGCGTGGCTCAGCACACCTCTTACAGTGCCGGTCCTTTCCAAGAAGCACATCAGAAGACCTAAAACTTGAACTACTGGAGACAGGTTACACAACAGGGGCATCCCCGGGGCTCCGAATTTCAAAGATAGCTCATCTGAAGATACAAGTGGAGTGGGCCCATAGAAACTGCTATATCAGTAGCTGTGAGTTTTGTATGACACACTAGAAGCACATTCCTAAAGGCCTCTGCAGCATCACTTGTATTTCCCAGAGATAAATCTCCAGGATGTTGGTGGTCCAGAATACAGGCAGCACCAGAATTCCCTAACCCACTCTAACATAATTTCATTACACTCATACAGTGACACACAGACCTAACCATCAGCAAGGAGTGTCGACAAGGGTCAGGCAGCTTTAATAGGCTTATCTTCTTTATAAAAAGCGTTCTCTATAGTGGGTGAATCGGACAAATGCAGGATGGGGGGAAGAGCAAAGCAGCTTTGAACTATAAAACCAAATACAAACTAAGAAAAGTTGAACTTCGGGCAAGTCAGATACTACTCTACACATGGCAGCAATTTCCACTTGAAATTCCTCCCAATATCTTCTTTCACACACAGCCGCTATATGGTCTTGCACAGTTTCTCACTCCTCAGATCACCATTCATGACATTAGAGCACTTATAGACAGGAACAGCCAGTGCTCCAGTAACTGGCATCTTCACCCCATTCTGATTCTGCCTTCAGATTTCTGCATTGAAGCGTCAGGCCCTGGAAGGAACACACACTTTTTAATCCTCTAGTTTTTAAACTCTGTCTGTGTCTCACTAATCAGTCCTGTAGAGTACAGAAAAGCCTCAAAACCTTGATGGTGTAAAGGCATCCTCCTGCATTAAGATACTCTTACCTAACCCTTAAAAAATAAACACACATATATAGATATTTTACTAGAGTCCTCCCTCCCAAGGCCATACTATTCTCAACCATTGTAATCTGCTTGCATAACTAAAACACTACCTTCTTTTAGGATTTGCACTTAACCACCAAGCCACTAATTGGCTTTTTAAACCACCAGGATATTTTTCACAACTCCACCTCTAGAAACATTCACCCTCCCGTTTTACTGCGCTCCTGTCCCTCTGCTCTCCTTCCTAGAATATTATTCTCTACTGATCCTCATTCACCTTCAATCTATTCTACCACCTTCCTACAAATCTCCATTTGCATCTAGTCCTTTCCTATGCCTGCAGAGTCTCCAGACAGATTAATTTCCTTCAAAAGATTCTAGTTCTACCTAAAACAAAAAAACTTCACCTGTTGTCTCATCAGCGTGTCAGCTGAAAAAGCAGAAGAAAAAAAGTTGCCTAAATAAGAAAATTGGTAAGATCACAAAACAGTTTTATTCTCTTTCTGATGGACAGTTTTATGAGTGCCTATGGGTATGTTTGACACAACATTCTTTATACACCTTGTTAGTCTTTCTCAGGACATAAAAAAAATATTCTTTCTAGCCAGAAAAGCAGCAACATCCTCTGACTTTCTAGTTATGACACTGCATGTCAAGGCTTATTCTGTTCCTTCCCTGTCTGTGACCATGGCTGACAACTCAAAACAACATCCACTAGAGGTGCTTATCTCACTACACAGCAAGGAAACATTTTTCAAATAAGACATACTTCTCCCTTTACTGACAAAATATGTATCTCAAAAGCAGAAGCAATGTTTGTTTCTGCTCTCAAACAAGAAAGATTTTTCCCAGTTGAATTAAGATGACTGGCTAGACCTAAAATGCTGAGCCCACAGGATTTCAAGATGGTCTTTTGTTACCCTATTGTTCGATTCTTTGGCTTCTGCTGCCACTGAAATGCTTCTTATTATGCCGAGGGGATAAACACACTTACCCTTGCATTCACAGCATGGCCCTATAGAGAAGGAACACACACATCTCCATCCAGCACCAGCCATGCCAAGGTACACAAGCAACGAGGGACCACCCCCATAACCTCTAGAGAACAGGCAGTCTTCTCAGCACAGGAACTCCAGAAGTTCCTCTGCCCCTTACATAATAAAAAGATCACTGTACCAGGCCAGGCCAAAAGCTCATTTTATTCTTCAAAAGTTTAGCAACAAGCCCCCTCTAGCCCAATCCACCTAGTACATCCTGTAACTCATCTAAGCAGCCCCATACCTAAAGGATTACTTCAAATCCCTTCAACAACATTTGGAAGCAAGCAATTCAACAGTCCTCCAACTCCAGTAAAACACTTTGCAGAGGTAGAGCCTCAGGGGAATTCCTGTTTGCAGAGGAAGATGAACACTCTCCAGAGGTTTCAGTTCATTAAAAGGAAAATGTGTTTTTGGATGCAGATCAGCATACACAGATAAGCAGGTACAACCTCTTGAGACAAAGCTGTAATCCTGTCACTGGGTTCCAATTACTCTCACAAAAGGTACAAACATTTCTGAGCTTGCTGTTCAAGTGCCTTTAGTTTCCTATTTTTACTCCTGACAATCAGTAGCTTGTTATGAGCAGTGTTTTAGCAATCCTCAAGTAGACACAGATTGATGGGTTTAACAGAGAGCCTTGACAGATTCAGCAACAAAAGCTGAAGGCTCAACAGCCTACAGCTTTCCACCCTGCCCTACCACTTGTTTCTTCCTTATCACTCATGTCAGCATGTTGAGGACATATCCACAGCTTTACACACAACACACCAGCTATTCCAGCAGTGTTCACCCCAGGCTGAAGTTTGCCACAGTTCCAGAGCAGATTTACTTCTTGCTCTGCCATCCCCACTGCAGAGGCAGTGACAGTTGGCAGCATAAACACCATACTGCTTGTGGTGCTACAGCTAAACATAAGCGCTGGAGAAGCAATGGCAGACATGGGTTAGACAGATGAAAACCATTCCACACATCCTAAAAACATAATGTCTCAGTTGCAATAGTAAGATTCAAAAGAGAAATAGGAAAGGAATTGCCAAATGGCACAAGGTGATAGCAAGCAAACTTTCTTCTATCCCATTGCCAGGACTTTTCCTGTGATACAAGGAACCAACTCAACTTCTTCCCAAATGATTGCCTCAAGCAGATAAAGAAGGACTCAGTGACAGAAGGAAGCTGCATAAGAAGACAGAGAAGTCTGTATCTTCAACCTTGCAGGCAGCAGTCAAAGGACACCAGGACAGGGATGAGTCAGAACCCGCATTGTAGTTCACAAGTAATTTCTCTCAAAGAACAAATGCCGTTCAGCACCCCTCTTGCTTCCCTCTACAATGAAGTTCCTACCACTTTCCATCATTCTCATTCTAAACCAAGAAGCTAAGGTGAATTGGACCAGACAACTCTTGAGGTTTTTCCAAAAACAGCTATTTTCCTGCTAGCAATCATGGCCAAGAATTGAAAGCCCCTTAACACTATCTGTTTGATACCACTCTTGTTCTCAGAAGTAAAATTCAGACATTGGATAAAAATTGACGATTCAGAGGATTCCATCAGCTCTTAACTCCCACTTTCTAAAGACCAAAATTTGGTAGGTGGTAAAACTTCTCTCCCACACCTTTAAATTCCTCATTATGAATCCACTGCCCTCAGACTTTGTTCCTGTATTCATTTTTTTTTTTTTGAGAAGAAGGGAAAGTTCAGACTGAACAGATCAAATTTCAGAGTTTAACAAAGATCTACAGAAAATTTTATATATTTAGAACAGATAAGGAACCCAAATTAGCTTCCCAAGTCCTTCCAAAGTCACATTCATCCGTAACATGCACACCGGAAAGATTTTAGACTTTTTCTGAGCACATGAAACAACAACCAGGAGTATCCAATGGAAAAGATCAAGATTCATGGTCTGTGACGAGATGTTCACTTTTCTTGATTAAAGGAAAAAAAAGTTTTTTTTTCCTCAGCCTGTCCTGCCTGTCGTCTCAATACTCTGTGGGCCTCAAAACTCTCACAAGCAGCATCTCTCTCTCCATTTTAATGAAATATTTATTTTGATTTCTTGTTTTCTTTAGTCATTTGAAATTAAATGCTATAGAAGGCACAGGGATCCCTTCAAACACAGTGAAACATATGAAGTTGATCTCCCTCTCAAACTGAGGGCAGCCATCTTTCCCAAACACAAGGGTCAAAAATGGCAATGGGACATAGGGATGAATCTCAGCCTATCCAGCACAACAAGAATTATAATGGGAATCCTAGCTCACAGATGCTTGCTCACAGATGCTTACTCACAGATGCTTATAAGCCCCTCACGAGTACCACACTCATTTCTCACAGTACAGCAGTGAATATAAGTTTACTCACATGCAGGTCCTTTGGATTTTCTGAGCCAATCTAAAACAGACAAAAGGAAAATTCAGGATTATTATTAAGCTATCATGGTTTAAACCAGCAGTTAGTTAAACATCACAAAGCTTTAATTCATCCTTCAACCACTAGAACTGGTTAAAATAACTTCTTGAGATCCCTACTACTCCCTTCAAGGCAGTTACTTAAATAACACTGCATGGATCAGCATGGTAGCAGTGTGAATATTATTATTTGAATAGTCTATGAATAGTCTAATTCTAGACGTGTCTGCATCTGCTTCCTAGCCACCCTTTGTGGCCTAGCCATTATTCCACAGCTCCTCACCATGCTCTTCCATACCATTCTGCTCTTATTAAGCTCTCCAAAGGGACTGGAAAGAGAAATTGCACCTGAACATGCTCCCCCTTCCCTACATGGAGAACACCACACTGCTTTGGGATGACCCTGTAATTTCTCAAAACCCACACTTACGTGAAGCATACAGGTTAGAATCAGGATCACCTGTTCACGCACGACACCTCCCCATATTTCTGTCTGGCCATCCAATGCTATAGTGTCCTTGTTTTCATGACCACTGAATTCACCCCTAGCTGTATTAATGCCTTCCTTTCAGCTGCATAATCAGAGACAAAGAAAACCTCTGCTTTGCACAGATTCCCAGAGAACAGGAACAAGTCTGAATCTGCTCAAAGACTGGAGTGCGCTCTAACAAGCTGTTCTAAGCAATGCAAACAAATACCAGCAGTATCCAAGAGCTTCTGTGCAGAATAACCTTGGCACTGAAAAGACCTTACAACAGCAAGCAGCAGATTGCCTGCATTTGCGTCAGAGACAACACACAGGAATGCAGTTGTTCCACTTTATTCAAGCTAAGTTTATGACTTCCATGGCAATCCTAAAAATTAAAGAGCTAACTTTATAGCACTTCACATGCGCAGTCAACAAAAATCAGGCCGTGTCTAAATCTAAATGGACTTCAAATTCACTGAGCCTGCATTACCGTTAATTTTTAAAGGTTAATGTTTAAACTCTCTCCTTTATGGGTATTGATATTTGCTTAATTCAGGATGTTTAATACTTTTACCAACACATTTACTTGCATTTCCCAGGACCAGGTGATGCTATTATCAATAATGAAAGGCCCAACCTATGTTTTGATAGGTTTCTGACAGAGCTAGTTATGCATCCAAGAAAGATTACACCATTTGGAACATAAATCATAGGAAGCTTTCAGAGTATTTTAGAGAGTATATGTTAAAATTTAATGAACAACTTAATCTGATCTACTGTCATTCTTCCAAAAATAGCCTGGCCAAACATTCATCTCATTGTCAATGAGATATAAACACAAGGCCTTTGAGAGCTTGGGGATAACCTTAAGGGACAGAAACAGGAGGAAGAGGGAGGGGAATTTTTTTTTAAAATCACAGCAACAAAGGAATGAAGAAGCATTATCTGCAGAAAAGCAGACAAAAAGGCTGTCATTGCTCCTCTCCAACACTTAAAGATTCTCCATCTCTATCTACTAAGCATCCTGGCTGTTTAGCTACATTCCAGATGAACCCTCAAAGAAAACAGAAGAGACAAAGATCTAAGCCTCAGTATTACTGAAGAGCTTTCCAAGTCTCCTTGCCTTGTCACTCCATTATTTCCCCCACATAATCTTGGAGAACTCGCCAGATAAGGAAAAAAGGTACAACAGTGATTAAGCTAAAAAAATATTTCTGAACAACACTAAAGTTTCCATAAATCCTCTTCTGGCATAGCTTCACTGCTTGCCCATCACCAAATGCTGCATTTGTTTTGTGTTAGAATATGTGCAGAGGTTATTTTTATATTCATGGATATCTTCCTGTGAAGAGGGAGCAGTTTCCCCAAATTCTGCAGTGTGCTTAGTGACTAGGCAACTTGTCATATTCGTTTCATGGCACTCGAGGATATTAGGATAGATTGCTTGAGACAAAGTGCTGAGGATTTTTCTTAAAAATCCATGCATAAATAAAATCAATTCATTACCAGAGGACAGAGCAGATGCTTGCTGACTGAAAATGAGTCTGCCCTCTGCATTAACCACATGGCAAAGAGAACACATTCCTGCCCAGATCATGAATATATCTCTAAGCTTCCTGGAACTCAAGCAAAATTACTGCAATACAATATACCTCATATGGTTTTATACATAAGAATCACAAGCTCTGCTTTCTCACTCAGAGCTGAGCCAGCCATTGTCTCCATGCTTGTATGTCTTTTTATGAGAACATTCTTCAGCTTCTGTAGCAATTGTGAGCATGTCACATTGGCCCCACATTCAAGATAAGCATTACTGTCAAGAGATTTAATACAATATCTTGCTTCATGTTAACATCGCTTTGCTCTGCTTGCTCTGAATGACTTCGCTATGTAAAGTAATAAAGTGAGGGGGGCGAGGTGGTTGGGGGACAAAGATGAGGAAAAGATGATTGTCCAAGTGCCTCAACAGTACTCTTTGTTTCTCCATCTGGCTCTGCACTCCTCAGCTGACTTACTCATTAATATTACTCATGGCTGGCGTGCTGCTGCAGGTGCAGCTCCCTGGGACCATGACGCATCGCTGAGCACCCCCGTCCCTCCCAGCAACTGGCAGTTGGGTTGCTACCTCCCAGTCTCAGAAAACCCTTACTCGGAAGCCCTCCTCAGTAAGCCCTTCCCCAGGATTTTTGACCCTCCATTTCTTGCCCTCTGCTATGATCCTGGCCCCTCTCCATTTTCTCACTTCCCCTATAGGAAGCAGTTCATGCCTAGCCACTATAATCCTACTTAGCCAATGATCTGCCTTCATCAGTTCACCACAGCTGGTCTCAGCTCCTGAAGCAAAAAGAACACAGAGGGAAACACAATGAAGAACCACTCTTGGGTCTTCTGACATGCTTAACTAATGCTTTTGTAATGTGACTGGATGCCTCAAAAATGATATTGAAAAGGCTTGCCAGTATTGTGGCAGCTTTTCCCCATCCAGCAGCTGCGTGCAGCACAAGGCATTTGCATACTGATTACAGACTCAACTGAAGGTGCTGCAATGTGTAATGGGAGTTTCAGATGGGGACGGTGCACTCCAGACCCAGGCTGGGAGGCATATCTGATAGGCCTACATCTGAAATGAGGTAGTGACACTATCACTTACAACAGAAAGGCTAGAAAAAAAACAAGGACAGACCAGATCCAAAAAGACCTTGTGCCTTTGCTACTCCCAGTAACTGTTCGTGCCAATTTGTCACTCTCAGGGGTGCCACCCCCATCCCACATTATCTACAACACCAAAATCAGACCAGTAAGACGGACAGGTCTGGGATACCTGATTTCAGCAGGCTCTCCCTTCCAACTCAAAGAGTCAGCCAGAAATACCAAAAGGAAATCAACAACTTATCCAGCAGTTTTCAGCACTAGCAGGCTTTTCCATACAGGATCACCTCAACTGTGAGTGCATCTGGCAGCTGACATTTATTCTGCTCTACCACACAGAGGCCAATTCAGTCTTCACTGATGCTGAGGAGCGTTGGTCATGCAACTTTTTCAGGTGTCGTGATACGTCAGATAAATAGGACTTTTTAAAGTTATGTCAAGAACTGAGGTTTTCTTTAAAAAAGCAAGCTATTGTTCCACATTGCAACAGCTGCAGAAGTCAAATTTATGTGCCTTTTTGGGACTAACGTCCTTCAAAGCTCTGTGCAAGAGCACAAAAAGTTATTCCTTCCATCTCATGCCACCTATGACCAGGCATCTCTCTACAGACAAAGAATAGATCATGGCTGGTCTGAGTCAAAAAAACATACTTCAGGGTATGGCTGGGTAAAGAAGCTCATACTTCATATATCACACACTACCTTCCAAGCATCCAGTATATTTTCTTCTTTCACTCATTTCTAAAAGGCAGAGTCTTCATCTCTGATGACGTATCATCCCATTCCAGTGCTATTTACGCTATTCACAACACTTAACCATCACAGAAACATCAAGGATTTACAAAGGGGAGAGAGAAAACTTAAGCTGCAAAGACGATCCAAACGAGGGACGCAGGTGGCAGGTGTTGAGGTGTCAGAAGACAGCACACAAGGAAACACTGAATAGATTCATAAGCTGTGCAAAGAGCTGAAGACAGTCTCTGCTTCTATTACTTCACATGAGCAGTTGCTGCAGGGCACATAGATAACACTGTCTACATGAGAACCTCATTCAACCAAAACATGGCCCATGCTCTTGAGACGGTCCGAGTGCCCCCAGCTACAGTGAAGGGATGAGAACAGAAGGCGAAAAAAGCCATGGGAATCAAAACTACAGCATAAAGGACAAGCACTTCTTTACTAATATGCAAGACTCGTTCAGTTCAGACACTGCACTCTGCTTAACAAATAGTGATGAAATTTTTTCCTAGTGAGTACTAAGAGGTGTGTATAAATGCATCAACCATCACTAGCTTTCCTATAACAATATAAGGCCACCCCCATACTTATACATCTCCCCGTCCCTGAAGCATATATAAAGGTTTCACTTACCCGTGGCCTCTGCTTCCAAGATAAAGGTACCAAAGATAATTAGCAGACGAAACAACCCATGGTTAGTCAAGGCAAGAGACGATCCTGTGCTGCTCTTTGGTGCTACCATTCCATGGCACATCTTTTACCCACCAAAGTTTCTTTTCAAAAAAATCTGAAGGATCTGGTTGATCAGGAGCACCTTGGTCTACAAAAAACAAAGACAAAGCGAGAAACAGTAAGTGTTGAGCCAAACACCTACAACCCTGGAGAGGGAAAGGGGAAATTTAGAAACAAAAAGCAACCTTTTACATGTTCTAGCACTTAGGAATCTTACCAAGTACTCACAGTTCATAAGGTAACATGAGCAGACAAGGCAATCTTCTACACAGGAAATACTAAAAGGAGCTGCATTATAGATATGAGACCATAACTTTTCACTTACCCACTAATGTTTCAGATGTGAAGACTGCCTACCTCACAATTAATTTTAGCTTTTCCTTTCAAGACAGCCCCAGAGGACATAGCATCTGGAGGATCTGTCTCCAAATATCTTCAAGAGAACCAGTCTCCCATAACTTTTCAGAAGATCTCCAAGACACAGCAGACTGTACTAGGCAGCTACGATAAATAAACCAAATGCTTCTTCAGACACCTGGAGAGGCACAGCAAACCTGATAGCCAGCCAGCAGGCAAACACTTAGGAGGAGGAATGTAAAACAACTGGCAAACCTCAGGTATAATGTTCTGACAGTACAGAACACAGCAATTAAAATTGCAGGATATGACACTGCTCATACCTGAGGACTGAGGGATTCACCAATAGCCTAGCAGACACTGTCACAGCAAAAACAGACTCATACACAAACAAAGCACAGCTGGGAAATACAGAAAGCACAAAGCTGAAGCCTTATTTTTAATTAAGGCCCAGGCAAACATGTATTCCACCAAACTACGGTTTTAACCTGCATGACCTCCAATGATAACTTTGGACCTAGATGAATAACAGTGCCATGCATAAATCCAAAACTAATGAAAGAAAGTTGAGACTAACAATTTGTGTGTACTGAAGGGGAACACTGGTATAAAGACAACTGTGTGAATGATGGAGTAAAAAAACAACCAAATAAAAAACTCAACCAAACAAAAAACACACTGGAAAAAACTAAATCAACAACAAAATAAAACCAACCAAAAAAAACTCACTTGGAGACACATTTCAACACTTTGTCATGCTATTCCTTACACATCTAAAGCTCCCAGGTGAAAACAAATTTGCAGAAATTAATGTTTTTTTACACTTGACAACAGGAATAATTTAGTTTTGAGGGAAATCCCATTCAGCCACAGCTTCTTCAAATAAATGAATATTCATACTGAAGGGGGATTAGGTTTTTTTTATTTGGCCAAGCTTCCCAAAGAAATTCAAAACTGCTGGATAATTCCAAACAGATTTGAGAAGTGCAGAGTTGGGTATTCCACAATTTTGTACCCTGTAAGAACGGATGGGACACCTGCGTTGGCACTCCTGCTACTGGAGAAGGCAGTATGACTTTCAGATCCTGAAGTACTTCTGAGATGAAAGCAATACACCAGCACTGACCAGAGAAACACATATTTAGACAGCCATAACTCACATTTCCAATTACTCAGACAACACAGTAGCTGCATTATGGGAGGGAATATGCAGACTTGCCATTAAACCTGGTAGTCATCCTAGTGAAAAGAGGGTTTTTCCTTAGTTCCATGTCACTACTATGCTCATATTTACTTCACAAAAGGGTTATCTTTAAAATTTGGATCTTTCAAGTCAATTAGTCTCTATCAAAGAAGAATTCTTTGTCTGCGTACATCCCACCTTGAAATGTCATTTCAAGATGATACTTACAGTGTCATGTGGCAAGTCTGGAGCTACTGCTACAATAAATTCTGTGTCTACCCCTTTTGTTTCTTGCTTCATTTGGATGGGGAAGGAGAGAAGTGAATCTATCCCACTATGCCTGTAGCACAGCCTACAGATTTCTCATGTCTTCCACGGATAAGGAGCCAATGCTTTGTTCACCAAACTCCCACCATGCAGAATGGAATAACAATGCTTTCACTTATCTGCTAGGATTCTTTCAGCAACAATTAGACCATGGAATGAAGAAATACTCTGTGGGAAGAAAGCTAAGCCAGTTAATCTGTACATCTGCCCCCTCCTCTCAAGTCAGATCTCTCACATGGAATTTAAGTTCATATTCAACAAGAAGTAGCCAGCATCTGGCCTACACTCCAGACCAACAGATGGCTGCTTACTTCCAAGAGTCACTGCTCAACACAGAATTACAGCTCTGACAGAGCAATGAGCCGTCTTCAACAAATGCTCTTCTGATTAGATCAAGACAAGTCTGTCCTCCCCATTCCAATATAATGAAGCCTCATTAATATAACAAACTCTGAAAGTCCTGCTAGGGTGTCTTTTAAAGGTGGCCCTCCCTGCCCCCGGAACAGTGCATGCCAGGTGACATAGCAGCAGCCAGAAGGAGAGGTAGGGAAGAGGGCATGCAATTAGCACAGAATTTGCTGAGCCACCTGAGGTGTCCTACCTTGCCACAGAGGTCTTTTCCTCTCCCAAAGACTGCACCTGGAAGTCAGCAGTCCAGTTCTTATCTCTGATCAGCAAACAAGTTAGAGATAACTAAAACAAGAATATCTTCTGAGGGAAACAATTATTGCTTATTCTCGATTCACTAATAGATTGCTTCAAAGCACAGCACTGCTCTCCTCTCCTTTCTTCTAAAATTGGCCATAGTTTCCTCATCACTTTTCAGCTACCAAATCACTCAAATCCCAGGTTATCAGGGATCCTGTCTGCCAGAAGCCTGGAGCTGCCCCACCAGGAACGCTGTAAATTGCTGCTGCTATGCCTGTAGTAAAATCCCACTACGCTGATTTAGTTCAGTGTGGGATTTGAAGGAGACACAAGGGTAGCTGGCCCATTCAGTGGAAAACAGCAAGGATAAACCCCTCAGAATAGTTATGAGACAAAGGGAACAGGTACTCCTTTTAAGGATCCTCCCTTAGGCTTCAGCCAAGTTACAGAACTTGTTCCCAGCCTTGACTGTTCCTTGGCAAAACTAGAAGATGAAAGATTCTGACTAGATAAGAAAGTACCTTTTCTTCCCAGAGAAGAGCTGGTGGTTTGGAAGCTATTTAGACAGACATTCAACTCTCTGAAAATTGACTATTATTTTAGCACATTCCTTATACCTACCGCTCAGGGGGAAGCAGCTTTGATAACTCTCCAGGTCTCCACCGCCAGAAGTTAACTGGAGTGCACACACATTGTCAGAGACATACTCTTGGGGACAGAGCTTAACAATTCATAGGCTCGTGAATCAAAGCGATTCCCTGTGTACACACAGCATTAAGGAATGGGCTGGCTTCTGCAAGAAACAATGAGGCAGAAGCTGAGAGTAAGTAGCACAAATATGCAGAGCAAGAACATTTCAGACCCATCTCACATGCCATAGCCTGGGCTAAAGGGTTATTCGAGGATTAAGTTTAAACAGAGATGTTTTCAAAGATAATATTTAGTATAGCCAGCAGTTCCCATAAATAGAGTAAGGAGGGGTGAAGAGATTCTTCTCTGTTAGAAGTACATTAGTTAACCATCCTCTATATTCACACAGGCAATAGCCACATACCCTGAGAGGAGGGGATGCTATGAATGAAGAAAAAAGCACCCACTGCTCCTAGGTTACAGTCATCCCCAGCTTATTCTTTCCTTCAAGTCCTGACATCAAGGAAATTTCCCAGTGATGCTTCAGCATGAATCCCCCCTTGCTGCACCGCCAGCTCTGCTTGCACAACAAGCAATAGTTGGCTTCTACATGAAGTCCCTGAAACAGTCATCAGCTTCCACTGAAGGCATGCAGGCCAGACTTCTTGCTTGCTCTTAAGCCACAATCAGCCCTTTCCAAAGATGACGTACTCACATATGGCAGGAGCTTTCTCTAAGTTAAGCTGTTTGGAGACCTTGGCCATTTATGCTCCAGACGTTCAGAAGCTGCCAACTCATATCCCTTGATTCAAGATCCCTTCGTAAGCATGCGTAAATTTTCACAGGATTATGACTTAATTTTCTTATTTTTCTTATTTTGTCAAAGCACGACTCTTAGGTCCCCATGAAAAAGCACTCTTTGGAAGTCATATGCTCAGGACACGAGAGAGAACCAGAAACTGGCCAGTCTGAGGCTCTCCAGTGCTCAAGATTCCTGGCACATCTATGTCCTGTGTCACTGTTGCTGGAAAACAGGTCTTCAACCTGAATTCTTCAAAGTTTATTTAGGGAAGTGTTCAGTATGTTTGGAATGCCACTGGCTTGCTTCTAAATACCATACTTGGAACTTACCAGAAGAAAATTAGCTATCCTCATGCGCACAGCAGAAACCTCTATTTTATCCACATAGTTTTTCCCCCTCAAAGAATTATACTTAGGAATTGTTTGCTAACTCTTGAATGCACACAGTAAAGATCTTAGCAGTGGCATGAGTGACGGGTGTGCACAGCACATCTTTTGAAAAGCTAAGCATTGTTCTTGCCTAGTGGTCCTGCTGAAAGCGGAATCTAATGTAAGCAACGTGGTTCAGAGGATTTAAGCTTCACCCTTAGTTGTTGGTTTTGTTGTATCCTTATTTTGTTTGCTTTCAAAGAGTAGTCAAGCTTTAAAACAGAAAAGTCAGCTTCTTGGCTGCTAAACAAAAAAATCCAGGAAAATCAACTTCAACTGCTAGCAGATGAAAGAAATCCCTAATTCTACTTATTTCTGTAGTTAAACCAGTTTAATTGAAAGCTTTTAAAAACAGAATTGTATTTTTAACATTTTGGTTAGTGTCACAGTTCAATTACACTGTTCAGTTAAACTACGCAGAAAGATAAAAACCAAAGCCCTTGAAGTTACCCGCAAGCAGTTCAGAAAAATCTTAATCTGACTTTTCAGCACAGCCAACTCTCAATTATTCAGGATAAGTGGAAAAGGTAGAAGAGGAAAAGAGGAAATAAGAGAAGTCAAATAACATGGAACACTCCCTACACCCTCTCCAGTAACCAGATGATGTGCTTTGTAGCTTTATTTTACACCTTCCTATTTGAATTACAAAAAGGCAGGTTTCTGCATAGCACAGTCACAGGATAGAGCAGAGGGCTGAACTGCAAATATTCCCTGCTACAGAGAAGAATCACTAGGAAAGACTGAACTGCTTATTCTGGACATTGGAATCAGCACACATGCTCCTGCAAACGACCCCATTGCAACACGAAGTGGAACCTGAATAGTTGTGTTTCCTTCCTCATACCCCAACTGTGCCAAGGGTTTGGCCTATGACCTGCAAATTCAGCTGTTTCTTTCACATAAATGTCTTGCTTTAGCTTTTACCTCTTCTCTCATGAAGGTTTTTACAATGCTGTTTTAAAAAAAAGGTAAAAAAAAACCAAACCAAAACTAAAACAACAATTGTTGGTGATGCAGAACTCCAGAACTCCCGTTTTCAGGAAGGAACATTAGAGTTTGCTCAGAAAGAAGCTTCATGGACAGGCTAAAATCTGAAATTCCATTTTAATCTCTGATAAATGGCATGTACCCAACTCTCCACAGTCTCACCAAGGCATACTCAAGCTTTAAGCAAGGGAACTGGATTTTTCCCTACTGGATAACTAGTCCCATACAACTGGGAAAGACTCATCAACATTCCCATCTCAAGTGAATAAACCTGCAAGATACACCAATTTGCACAGCTTATTACCCAGCTTCCTCCTCTCTACCCTTCCTATCACAGTGTAAAGTCCCATCTGCACCCAGATCATGCTTTTGCACCTCTCCCTTGCTTGCTTTGTTACCTCACTTGATGCTCCTCAGAAACTCATCCTGAGGTTAGGCAAGCATATTTTTTTGTGGGCTGAAGGTAGGGAGCACTTCCTTCCTCCATTTATTCCTGTTCCATGCTAGCAGTTGGGGGCAAGCCTTTGTATATATATATATATATATATATATATATATATATATATATGAGCTTCTTCCCTGCTGCAGCCTAAAGAGAAATGGACAGCAGGCTCACAGGTATTCCTGAGCAGATGAAACAAGCTTCAACTCCAACAGTCACCTTAGAGGTAAGAAGGAAGGAACAGACTTCTCAAGGCATGCAAGGAAGAGGTGCAAGGTTGCCAAGGGGAAAAGGGGTGGTATTCAGTACCTTTCTCTGTCCACTGCAGGATGGAAATGCTCAAGTCAGTTGTGAATTAACAACTGACAAGCAGGGCTCATCACTCATTACTTTTAGAAACAGAATCAGAAGCAAGTCTCAGTCTTGTAATAATCCTTCCCTATATCCACGTACTGTGGTTTGTCATGCCAGGTCTGACACAGACACAGAAGATTTGAATTTTATGACTTAAAAAAATTTAAAAAAAAAGGCCAATTTTCCTTGTCTTGGTAAGGCCAAGAAAAAGGCCTAAATACCATTAGTTCCCCAGATTTTAAGAAGTTTCCTTTAAATTCATGGATTTTCACTGGAAACTGATCTTCCTCTTCCCAAGTAAAACAGAAAAAGATCAAAATCCAACTGTCCTTCCAAATAAGGAAGGAGAAGCTAGTTACAGGCAGGCTGTGAACTTCCAAGAACCAGGAGGAAGAAAAACATTGCTGCAGAGGAGCAGTGGGGAATGTTAGACAGGTTAATGCACGCAACTCCACTGCACAGCAGATTTCTGTGCTATTACAAAAATGCCTATAGCAGCAGGATCGTGTCACCAGTGAATGAAGAGAAAACAGTTATTAAAAAAACCTGCTGGATCTGCTTTAAAGTATTTTTTTATTTTAAACATACTGTCATTTATGCAATCTGTGGGAGAAAGTAGAGACTGGGGTATTGTGGAGAATACACCTCACAATCTTTCCCAGTTTTGTTTTTGGGTGAGTTTTTGTTGTTTGGGGGTTTTTTTAGACATCTTTATTTGGAGAAGTATTCCCTTTGGAAACTATTGTTTCAGCATTTTCCTCCTGCCACACTGCATCAGAAAAGCTAGGTTTCATACTTTCAGCTTTAATGAGTACAACAGCACATTTACAGAGGACCACATGCACAAAATGTTCCAGAAGGCTTTCCAAAAATAATAAGTCCTGAAAAAAAAACTCACAGTAAAATGAAACTGCTTCAGGGAAGGAGAATAAGGAAAAGCCGTGCAAAGGCACAGCCTTGTGAAACCACATCCAATCTTGAAATGTTACTTCCAGTAACAGGGTTCACAAAGCAGCACTGGATTGGTAAAGTCCCTTGTGTATACAGGGTGCTATTCTCCTTTATGCAGCTGTGTTCATCAGGTTCAGAGTATGCTCCACAAGGCCCATGTACAGTAAAGGCTTATTTTATAATCCCTCACTACTAGAACATGCTTCTCCCCATCCTTACCATTTGTTGTGCTTTCATTTCAACTAATAGGGCTAAAAGCATCAGTCTGCTATACGTGCAGCTGCAATGCCACCAGGCAGCAGCACAGCCATTTGAAGAGGGCATCCGTTTGGAAGTCGTCTTCCTATCAAAGCCCTCTAAATATAAACTTCAGTGACCCAGTCTGACATTTAAATAAGGAACTATACTAGAAGATAGAGGAACTCTTACATTTATTCCTAAAAGCACAACTCTAGTTTAAAATTATCACGTTTCCCAGATATTAAAACATCTACTCACCCACTGTCAAGAGATAACGACAAAGGTAGTACAGTACTTGTTATTTGCATCCCAGCTTAAAAAGTTCTTTGCAAGAGATATGTTGTAATATCAGAGCATTCCAGGCTAACAAATCCTTGATGTCCACCTGCCTGTCGGCACAAAGGTTTTTACAAAGATAAGCCCATAACACAAAAAAATTCTGAAAAATAAGGCTATCTCAAGTCCTCTGAAAACTTCATCTTCCAACAACATAGATCATTGACCAAATTGAGAGAGTCAAAAAGCACAGTTTCAAATTCTGGTTCTGACTTTCAGATTGCATTTGGGATTCTAACACAGCAGATAATGACTTCAATAGATCTCAATTAGAGGGGAATAAAAAGGCAGGCCTTCAAAATGTCTCAGCACCATGGCTCTATTAGCTCACTGTTTTCCTTTACTTTTGTTTTTTTAGTAGCTGCAAAGTTGTTAGATTTTATTTTTGCTCTTTCTACTTGGGATGCACCATGGCTAATGGTACAGATGCACATGGATTGCCACAAATACTCATGGTGGCAGAGACCCATCACGGTGGGGCAGTGGGCACATTTCACTCCACAGAGCCATATCCTTCTTGCAAGTGTACAATTGAGAAACAACAATTTTTGTATCCCCATTCAACCCCCTTGCAGTTGAAGCTGCAGCATGACTAGCACACTGCCTGCATGCAGACCTGCTCTTGTGGGGCCATAGTCCAGGGCGGCCACAGAAGGTGTCCCAGGCAGGCTTCCCAAACTGGGCACCCTTATCAGCAGCAGGCATCCCAATGCTCAACCTGAGGATTTCAGACTTCAGGCAAGGTGACATAAATTAATCTCAAAAGCCAATACTCCAGGGCCAAGAAAAGAAGAGGTGGGGAACAGGAGCCCAAACAGTTTGCTTTCCATTAAATCACTCTTGCAGTTACCAGCTCACAGAGAGCACATATCACTACACAGAATATCCTCACATCCCTTTTTCCCCTAACTGGCTTCAGTAGACAGGCTATGCCTAATTTGATTTTCTAACAAGGGATCAGTTACAATTATATTCCGATTTGAGCAGCACAAACTAGAAGAACCAAGTCAGAAACACTCTAAGAAGAAAGGTGGCTCATTATGTGTCACAAGGGGACACACACCATGAGGAGGCCAAATGCTCCAAGCAGAATCCCCAGGATGGGTCCCTTTCTAACAGATTGGCAAACCATCTTCCCAAGACCTACAACCATCATTCAAAAACCGTGAGTTAAAGATTTAGATTGTGTGCACTAAAGATTTCCACCATTAAATTGGGATGGGAGAAAAGGATGCTAGAAAGAAGTGTAGAGAAGTAAGAGTTCACAGAATAAAATCTGTCATAAAACCTTTAAGTTGTATCTCAGTAGAAGGTCAATTTCAAACTTCAGCTTCTCTCTACCCTGACTCAGTGACATTTAGACTTTACAAAGCATGGCTATTAGTGGGAAAAATATTAAAAAAAATTAATCACTGTTAGCTGGAACTAGGGTAGCCCAGAAGTGGGACCCAGGATGCTTTGACCTGCAGCAGGAGCAGGAGCACAGCCAATCTTCTGCACCCACCCTGCAAGCGTCAGAGAGATTGCCACTCCTCTGCTCCTCAAGGAGGGGCCTCTGCCTAGCTGTCACTAAAACTCAAACGAAGTAAAGTGTCCTGAGGCAGGCAAGGAGCAATGCCTGATAGCAACTGCTCATCCAGCAGCTCTCAGCACCTTGTTTATATAGCAGCAATAGTTCCTCAGCCTTTAATGACCTAAGCTCTAGTCTTGCCTCTTGTACATCAGCATCTCCACTTTGCAGAACCAGCTGGGGTTGACGCCTGCCCCTCCACCATCCAAGCACTTACAGGCTGGGCTGCTACCTTGGCTGAAGGATGACTCTTTGCTCCTGGGTGACTAGACACCGCCATACTGCTGCTCCCACACCCACTCCATAGCTAACCATCCCCTACACAGTGCTAATGCATCTTTTAAGAGCTTCTTGGGGAAACTGAGTCCTTGCACCGGGACAGCTCTGGGGCCAGTGGAAGGAGCAGCTGGAGAAAGGCAACAAACTCCCACCTGAGTTTTGCTGCCAAAGCCCTAAGTGTGCGAAACCCCTCTCTGACTCAAGTGAGCAGCCTAACATGCTGGACCCAAGAAGTTACACAGCCTTCTTGCTCCTAAAATGAGCTCCATTTTCAATCCCCATTAAAATGTTGAACAAATAATGTACTATGCATAAAGATGCTCTAGATTTAAACCCTTCTCCTAAATCATGGCTCCAGTATGCTGGTTTCCATGCAGATTAAAAGCCAAAAAGCCGGGTGAGAGTGCTCCACAATAGCCAAAGGTAACACAGGCTTGATTAGTTAGAGGAAGTCAAATGAAAACAAAGCTGAAAGAGGAGAAAAAGTTACACAAAGCAGAACAGCAAAAGTCAGCACACTGCTCTGGCAGTAAATCTTAAGAGTTTTGTGCAACAGTGAGAAAGACTACAAAGTGGTGCTGCACCAGGCAAGAATCACACACATGCCAATGCAAGGTCAGAAGGAAATACACCCAGAAGTCAGAGCATACAGGTTATTAACCTTCTACCTCACACTTTAGCTTTTTTGCTAGACCACCCAGGACTCAAGAACCACAGCTAGGTTTTGTCTAATCTGTCTCAAAACTCTAAGGAAAACCCTTCCAAAGATCAGATTCCCTCCTGACACTCACATGTGCAAAGATAAACCCTGGAAAAAGGCACAGGCAATGTCTCTTTACCACTGGGTCCAAAACCTAGAGGTAAAGCATCCTGTTATTGAAGTGGGCAGTTGCCTCCCTGCCTGCTGTCCCTCAGCCAAGCACACCACTCCCAGGTGCTGCCTCTCTCCTGTCTCTAGTCATAGTTCTCCACCCCTGAATGGGCCAGCTACCAGGCAAGCAACCATGAAACACAAGCAAGCAGGGGAATAAAGTGTATTCACTGGATTTCTGCATGTGTTTTTTTTAACTTGTCCATACTTGTATGGGCATAAGCGTATTCAAATATCAACAGGCTGGGCACATCACCACAAAGGATACCACACGTGCTTCCCTAGACAGCTGTTTTCCATCTTCCTCTTACACAGACAGAGCTGCAAACTAGAAGATTCTTCCCCATTTCCTCTAAAAAGTGCATTTTAGAGCAGGCATAGAATTAAGAGTAGAATTAAGTATGTCAAGCCACTAGCAGCTAGGTGAACAGTATGCCTGCTTGGGAAACAGGTCACTCTGCTTTTCTTGAGGGTTTGACGTGTCTCCAAACACCCTGCATGAGTACACTTTAGCCATAAAACTATTTCTCAAGAGAAAATGTTCTAACACAGAATACCCAGTGACCTCTACTCAGTCTCACGGGAAAAGCACAACAACTCCAGTTTCAACTGCCTTTAAAGGAAGATTGATTCTATTATTTTTTTTTTCCAGACATCTTGCAAATAAGTATGAAGGTCCTGCGACAGCCAGTAATCCTCAAGCAATTTCCTGTCTCTGGAAACAAGGTTCCCTCAGACTGAATTGATTAAATAAAGGTTATTAAAATTAGTATAAAGCAAGCTAGTTTAAAAGTCATCATCTTCATGTTTTCACCTGTAACACAGTGCTCCGAGCAGCAGCACAAAGAGATCAGCTACAAGAGCATAGAGGGTAAGGAAATTAATATGCAAGACCCACCAAACAGCAAGAAGATGATTTAAAACTACTTTCAACAGCAGAGGATTTTCATGTTTGTTTAATCTGTTTTCAAGTGAGTTTCTCAAAGCGAATGCACGCCTTTTTACTGTGCTCCTAAGATTAGACTTGTTTTCCCCTTTTTGGCAATCTGACATGCAATTTAGTTGTTCAAGAGTCAGCAGTGGTTCTCACCAAAGCTGTTTTCCTTTCACCTCTGCAGTTTAAGAGTTTGCTGCAGAACAACTGGGTAAATCCATTTGCACCGTCTTTCAGCATTACCAATTTCCTTTTCCTCTAAAGACAAACATTTTAAATAAAAACCACACAAAGATAAGTTAGTTCCTACAAATGCTACATGTATGTGGAGGAACACAAAACAGCCAGATGTCAGAATGAGAAACTTGCTCAACAATTCCCTGTCATCTCTTGAACATACAAAAGGAAGTAACAGGAAAATAATTACACTGCTGCAACTGTTTAAAAGACACAGAGCAACCATTTAAAGTAAGGCATGCTTTACAAATAAAACCCCCTGTATATTGCAGAAAGGTCTAAACATAAACATCAGACTAGCAACTATCTGAGCTTCTCATTCCTATTTGTAAGAAAAAAAACCCACATTATGCAGAGTTTTCAGAAAGGGTCCCTGCATACAAAATGACAAAGAATTTTTTCTAATAATTTCTCATCACGAAATGCAAGGAAACAACTGTTTAAAAAAACCCAAACACAATAAAACACCAGATATAATCTGTAGCTCCACCTGTAAAGTTCAGGGAAAGATTGTATTGTGAGTGTCACATACAGTGGCTGTAACCAGAGGAGTTGGTGGTCTGTCACTTGCAGCTATCCAGACTTCTATCAGCATCTTTTAAAAAGCCACTTACAGGCTTCATTTTGTGAAAAGCATACCCTCTGCCTGCTTTTATACACATTCTTACTCATATAAGAGTGCTTTTCTGGCTAAGCTGAACGTGATATTTAATAGATGTAAGCAACAGTTGGCTCTGGACAACAAACTATTGCCTCTCTTTGCACTTCAGGACTTGCATTCGTCCTGAAGTAAGGGTCACTCTTTCACACGCAGAAAGTGGGGGGAGGACAGAGAGAAGCCTGCACTGTTGAACATCACTAGTTCCATTAAGGTTCCACAGGACTTTACAGGGCACGTTGTAAGGAAAGCATCCTCCTTATAGCATACTATAGAGCACAATAGCTATCAGAAGCCCTTTCTCCAACACTCACATCTCCCTTCCCTGGCCTCTAGCAACAGTGTCAGAGCCTCCACCTCCTTTTCCAGTCTCCCTACCACCTCCGAGTTCCACTCCTCAGAAGTGCTTGAGTTTAGCTGCTGGAAATCACTGCAAAGGCTGCTTCACACCACCCTTGCAAATGGAAAGAAATTCCAGTGAAATGCTACTACAAGCCCTTTTGAAAGGTAGGACCATCTGCTAGTGAGGACAGACCAACAATGTACCCCTGAGAGACCAAGGTTAAGTTTCATCATCTCTGCCAAGCACAGCCATACTTTATTTACAAAGGCATCAACAGTCTTCACAAGTTCCTTGCAGACAAATCCAATATGAAAAACTTCATTATATTTAGGCTACGTTTGCTATGAAGCAGGTGTAATAGGGCAGGACTTTTAGTTCTTTGAAGATTAAATGCCATTGATAAATTTTTATTTCTAACCAAAGAAAACTGTTGGGTTTTGTCACTAGACCAATCTCAGAAATCATGACATAAAAAGTTACTCTTCCCAAAAGACAAAGGCTCTCAAGAGTACTTTCTGGTACACCCTCAACACCACCATCATCAGGGGAACACTTCCCTGCAAACACTGCAAGTACTTCCACCTGCAAGGAGAAACACAGAGCAGTGGTGGTCTGAAGCATCAACAGTTCCATGATGCCCAACTCAAAATTTTTGCTTGCTTTCTTTTCTAGGGAAATAATCACAGGATCTTGACTTCGTCACTGCAAGAAGGACTCCTGATTTGAGGGGCATGAAGAAATGCAGAAGGAGGAAAGAACCAGCCTTGTGAGGGCTGTATCATTTCAGCACACAGTAACACTCGATCTCCACTGCACATTCCTGAGAGCAGCTAGAGAGCTCACCTACAAACCAGTTACCAAGCAATGACAACATATAGAGGAATTCCAGTTTAATTCTACTACAAATGTTCACCCAGGCCTACATACAAAATGCAAAAGGTTTTAGACTGGTGCATTAAGATCAACCATAGTAACATGAAAGACACTGCAACAAAAGAAAGATGCACAACCTACAATGAGACTCACTTTGCAGAAGCCTAAAAAAAAGCTGAGACTAGAACAGGGGACACACTACATTACTGCTTTAATTTCATCAATATTGGGAGGGTCTGGTTCCTGGAATTAGCTAAAGTTAAAAGTTGAAACTATCTTTTAGATATTAAGAAGATTAACCCAAGGTCTGCAAACACCTTCATTTCAAGACACAACAAGGAATCTTTTGCTTCTTTAGCCAATAAATTATTAAATCTCTATTTCCTAGATACAATATTGGAGGGAAAAAAATTTCTAAGTTAAGAAAATGTGTGAGGGGAAAAAGGGTATCAGGAATGGACCAGTCTTGAAGAACTTCAGAGAAGTGATTAACATAATCAACACTTCTTTCTAAAACCACACCTGAACTGTAGGCGGCTTTGTATAGGTGACTTGCATAAGAAATCATTTATCAACAATCAAACTAGAGCTTTAGACGCCTTCTGGAAGGGTGTCGGCTTACCATCAACTGGATAATCCAATTATTTTGGCTTGAGAAATGTCAGGCCTATCCCCAGCCATGTTTGTCTTAGTCTCCTCACCTGCAAGTAGCCAGCAGACTTCAGGCAAGCCAAACCTGCTATTTCACTAGAATCAAGCAGGAGAACACTAGTCTTTAAATAGCACAAACGTGGGCAATAAAGGCTGCAGCTACCACAGGTCTATCTGGTCTGTTTTCCTACAGTTGAATGCTGACACATTTTCTGAAATAAATGACAGCCACATGCTTCCTTACAGCAGGCTCTCATTGCCTTACATGGAAAACATTTCTTGTCAGACACACAGGAAGCAAAGGTTAGATCAGATTTTAGTTGTGGGATCTTTTCATGCTGTGCAATAAAAAGTCCACTGATCTCATGCTGCTTCCTCCTCCGCTGAATTCTCCTTCCTCATCCCCCTCACTCAATGAAAGCCTCTTGGCTGAAACGTCATTTCTCATCCCTTTTCTTTAGCACATGCTTTTTACATCCTTTTTCATATATAACAGCTAGTTGTTCTGACTCACTACAGAAGTCATGCAAGGGAAGAGATGCAGACAGGAAATCTGGGGCACATGCCAAGGGATAAACTTTTGCTTCAGACAGGTATGTGACTAGGCGAAAAGAAAAAAAAAAAAAAAGCCCCTCACGAGCACTTATTGCTTCATTAGCACTAGCAAGGCAAAGAGAGGCAGAAATCGGAGCCTACAAATCAAACCATGCTGTGCTAGGTGCTGTATAAACACAGAGCAAAACAAGATCACTGCTACAGGGATATCACGAGCTACCACAACACGGAGAGAAAACACCTCTTTAATCTGAATCACCACTGGTGATCTTTCACCAGTGATCTTTCTCTCAGGGCAGGTTCTTGCCACATCACACCCAGAGAAATCCAGAGCTACTGCAAACATGCAATAGAATCTGTACCACGCCTGTTCTTAATGCTTTCTTTGTTCATTACAGTAGATTCAGAAGATTGAAAAGGAAATTAAAAGGTCGCTCAGATACATGAGCTGTCCCAAACATGCCAATAATTTAGCTCAGCAGCAAGAATCAAGAAGGCCAGTTGCTTGGAAACATGCTTCCCTCAAATTCTTATCAGTAAATATTTAACCCCTTTTTTATTTTTGTAGCTACAGTCCTTGACATGAGCTTGATACTTACTGATTTATAAAACCACATTTATGAAAGGAGTAAAGACTAAGACTTTCTTTGCCAGCAAGTATTCTCTCCAGCTTCCAGCCCTTTCTCTTTGTTTTCAAGTCTTAACACTGCCTCACCTCTGCACTCATTTCTCTTTCATTCCTTCTTAAGATTACTACCACACCTCCTTACCCTCTTTGCACATTCTAGTTCTCGCTTCACACGAAAGACTGAGCCTTCCCTCTCCCACAGTTCCTTGTGCTATTTCCTCAGCTGAACTCATTAACAACGTCTCCAGGACTTCCCACGACTGAAAAAAATCGCCCCTGGGCAAACAGGAATGAGTTTGCAAGGTTTTGAGGGCAGTTACTTTGCGCCTTTTGTAAAGGTCCAGTGCGGCTGCAGCAGCAGCAATCCAGCGCTACTTGTACAGGCACACCACCCCCTCAGCAGGGGCTGAGCAGTATTCTTACCTTTTGGAGCTCAGTGCAGCAATGAAATGCATTCTGGTGTTGGAGGCCATGTTCCTTTGTGCAAGGGGTTATCACCACCCTACAGACACCTGCAAAAGGCTTCCCTAAACAACCACAACTGGGAACACAGGAATCTCCCGCTCCAGGAAAAAGAGTGAACTGTCTCCTCTCCCATGCCAGATGTACTTTCAGAAAGCGTGTGGGTTTTGTGGTAGGGAGACTGATTTTGGGGGGGAAGGGATGGGAGTGGAGGTTTTTTTTATTTTGTACTTTTTTTAACTGCTCCCAGTTTAGTCATGCCTCCTTAAGAGAGAGAACCTATACACAGGCATACACCCCCTCCTTGGCTGAGATCATGAGCTGCTGCTGAACATATCTTTCAGAACTTGATACTAAGCCAAAGCATTCCTGCAGCCTGGACCATGGGGTACTGCAATGGCAGCGCAGGGTAAACTACCAAGAGCAGTGGGACAGAGAATACAGGTTTGTTACACAACAGCTGCAGTCATCCTCAACACTGATCTTTAAGATTCTTTTTTTTATTGTTGCTTATAGGATGCACATTCTGGCAGCACCTCAAAGACTACAGTAACTTCTGTAAATACAAATGAGACTACTACTAAGAAATCTGTCTCTTCTTGATGTCTTAGCATTTATCTAGCCTTTCCTTGCATTTTATCATCACCCCAGTGCAGCTCTTCCTCTTCTGATTCCAGATAAAGATGAAAACACTGCCTCCTTGCATCCTTGTAAGTGGGCCCAGTGGGATTCTCAGGGAACCTGAGTCTGCTCCTAAACACAGCTATCAGCAGGTTTCACTTTTGTGGTTTTGTCTTCTACTAAGAGCAGCATTAACATTTTAGAGCCATGTATCATAACTGAGTAACGCTACCATTAATCCCACCACCCTCAAACATACTCTCCCTCCCACTTAGAATACTCTAGGTTTCAGTCTCCTTCACAAGTAGATGCTTAAAACAGAGTGGCTTGTTGACTGGCTCTGTCAAGGGACCGCATGAAGTTTGGAAATACCTGCAAGTGACTGTATTTTGCAGTTACAGCTGCCTACAAGACCACCTTGTCTCACTCAACGTAGCAACTACAAACTCTCACATGCTAAGCAGGGTGTACAAATACACCATCACAGGTGACTTACAGCATCAAACAGAAAACAACAGGCCCAAGAGAGCTCAGACATGAGTCTTCCAGAAAGGACCTAGTGGTTTCTGAACACAGACAGGAAGGGCACTTCTTTACCACAGGTTTCTTCAGTGTGGTCTGCGTTAAATCCCTTGGGCCCTGAGATAAGCACCTCCCCACCTGTGTCCTTCACCAGAAGGACAGAATCCCTCCCTTAGAGGTTCCTGCTTTCCCCAAAGGCAAATCGACCCATATCACTGCCATAAGCCTTCCAAAGTAAAACAAGTGACAACATACCAGTGGACTGGTCACAAGACTTGTGCTAGTGCCTCTTCTCAGTACTGCACTAATCAGGGAGCACAACCAACCACACACATACTTTGAACTGTTCCACAATCACTATCTTCATTCTCTCAAAAAGGAAAGACATAACTAGCAATTCCTTCATCTTAAGCAATCACCTCACCGAACCATGGACAAATTTTTACTGCTAAATCATGACAGCTTTCTTGATATTAATAGCAAATCCTAACTCTAAAAATCTTTAAAAAAATCTACCACCGCATTCTCCTTTGTTTGACACCCTTCTTAGTAAATATGACATGTAAATCTTAGTCAAAACTGACTTATCTTTGCACAGAAAACCAGCAGGCAGGGTCCCTGAAAAGGGAAAAGAAATAAACTTTGACCATGGCTAGATTTACAGGGAAAAGGGAAGAAGCTGCTTTCAACCATAGCCACATAAATAGCCTACAGAAGAGCTCAGTTCATAACCATGCCTGTTTCATCTGCACGTGTGATAGACTGCAGGTCAGCATGGCAGTGCAGGCTCAGCCAGCCTCGGACACTGCCTTAGGGCAACAGATCTCCAGTGGCAAAGCAATGTGCCCCTTTCCATATGAGGATTCCTAAGAATACACTGCAATGCAACAACATTGTCACCAAAAAGGACTGAAGTTTGAGTGTTTTGTCAAGTGCTTCATACTCCATGCAAACAAAGACACCACAGAGCACAACTGTTTATGGGTGCAATCCTCAAATTCCTGCATCCAGACTGTGGAATGCCATGGTTTCTCTGGCACTCATAGACATTTGTCTGCTGGAGTCCATCTCCATATGCCTACTCTTCCTTAGTAAAGTGGAACAGCAGCTCATGAGTACACAAGAGGATAAACTACACTGGCAGGGAGAACACTGAAAAAAACCCACACGCAAAATATCCCCATTCTCTCACTAGAACAACGCTGCTCTTGGATACAAAGTGATGCATATTTGCAAAGAAACTGAATTCACTAGCAAACCCAAACCAAACTACCACAAAGAAGGTGGGGTGGAACATTCTGTTTTATGTTGAAGAACAAAGTGCAAAGGCAATAAGTAACAGCAAAACAGACGGAGAAACTATTCAGCTGAGCATACTGAACCAGAACACAGAGTTCAGTTACCACCTATACACACAGACACATCAGATCCATCACCCAAGCAACATTTCATGCAACCCCTGACTTATTTGTAAATGCATATTTAGCAATTCAGGGCAATAATCTGATACACTGAAGATGAACAATATTACACTCCACTGCAGACAGGATAGAAAGAAAACAAAGAGAATTTGTGTAACAAAGCAAAACACAGCAGGAGAGGAACATCTGCTGCTTTTACCAGAAATAACATATGGTCAGTATCTGAGGAAAGGAGAATGAGTTCATTCATATTTAAAAGCAAAAGTAAAAGGTCATTCCTTCCAAGTTAAGAGGCAAAATGCCTGTTCCCCTTTCCCTGTTACAGCCCCATCATTTGCAGTCTAGATCTGGCTTTCCAAGGAACTGGTGCAGTCAGTATTCTGGCCCAGACAGTCAAGCTCAGGGCACATTTCACGTTAGGATGCCAGAAAGAGGACGATGAGAGGAAGATGAGAACACGCATGTAGGAGTTTTGCTTAGTCCTAACATAAGCCTGGTTTATCCACAGCCCAGTCAGAGCAGCAACACAGAGACGAGTTTTGCCACCAGCAGATCACAGTTCCACTCTGGAGCTGCAAGGCATTTGGCAGCAGTAAGCATGGTTAACACAGTAAATCTCAACTGCTATCATGAAGCCATCTTCAATCCCTGAAAACACTGCTCAGAATTGCAACCAATGCAGTCGGTTCCAATCAGAGCACCCAGAAACACATCTTTCTTTGACAAATGTGAGGCCAGATGCATAACAGCAATGTTTTCTAACATCCGACAGAACACATGCACACTAGCTGAGAAAGCTTCTACTTCGGCACTGCTACCCCACACATGGGTCTGCCATGCAGCAAAGTTAGAAGGCAAGAGGGACAATCTTAATGCATCCTCATTTTCTCTTAAAAAAACCCCAAACCAATAAGGTCTTTTTCTGTTTGAACACCTGTTGCTGGGTACCATTTAGTTGTGAAACCAGAAAAGACCACTGGTACTAGCAAAGGTCCTCAACAGCTGTCAAGATATAGCACACAAGTTAATTCACCTCTGTAAGAGTCCCTCCCTCCCAACAAGATCTTGCCATATTTGCTGGTTCTTCATTTTTTCCAAGCCTGAATCCACACTTGCTCTCTGGAATTCAACTGTTCATTCTGTCAATAGAGTTTTCATTGCAAGAGACAGCAAAAACTATTAAAAGGATTTTGCAGCAGTGCTGAGTAGTCTAAGCCACAAAGAGAACACAGTATAAAAGCCTACTCTGACAATCAAGTGCCAGGAGCAAATAAAATGGAAAATGACAGGTCAGATTAACTACTGCCAGCACTACTTCCTAGATCCATTCAGGTCACAATATTTTGCAGCCTCCCCTCTCCATCCCTTTAAAACACCCCAGTCTGAGTCCAGGTATATTATTGCCCTGACCCACACATCTCACTTTTTATTTGCTCTCTGCCCGTGGAAGGGAATTCAGGCAAGCAAGCCAGAGATGAACATTCCTACATAGAGTAATCCAAAACTGTCTCTAGCAGAGCTAAGCTTCTGCTTACAGGAAGACAAAGACACAGTCTCCCAGGTACCCAGTGTATAGCTCTCATGTAGAGTTCAAGGCTTCTTCAGCCTGTGCCCAAGCAGTAAGTGGAAAAACCAATGCAGCAGAGAGGAGATGCAGACAGCAACTATCTAGCTAATAGCTCCACAGCCAGAAAGTGCCAGAGGCAAAAAGAAACGCCGTGTCAGAATTTTACCTATTGCCATACTAAGTATACACCAAGAAGTTGCTAGCAGTCTCATCTTAGAACCAGAAGCTTCATTAAATGCATTTTCAGACACAGAGGGCAATCAATAGTCTTGGAGATCAGAAAGGTTGCAGTGCAGATTTAAGCAAGCCAAAGAGCACTGGAAGAGATTGAATATGGACTTCCACAACAAATACTCTTAGACTCTTTTTTGTCAAGTATCACTAACTCTGCTTGTGGCTAACAGTAATCAAACTATAGCAGCCTTGTTACAGTTTCCAGAAAAGGCAGACAAACAAAATCCATTGTTTTATTGTGCAAACCTTGGGACAGACGATCTCCTTTAGGATCACCTGAATCCAGACCTGGACACCATGATCTCCTTGCATGTGGAAGCCTGAGAAGAAAAGGTCAGAGCAGACCAGCAGTTGCATGTGAGACCCCAACACAAGCGTTACAGAAAGCGGTAGTGGCTGAAATGCCTCTGCATGTGGCACCTGCCCTCTGCCAAGAATAAGGAGGCCAAGCAGGAAGGCTGGTATATCACAGGACAGACAAAAATTTAGATTGTCTTTTCCCAAGTCTGTCCTCAGTTCTGTAGTCCCAACATGAAATTTCATCAGCAAGGAGAGCCATGATTACTTCTACCTTGTAAGCTGCTAAACTTTGCCTCAAAAGTCTCACTTTGATCCTCATATTTGTCATCTATCCAGTAATTAAAGGACTTTTTTTCCTCTGTAAATTAAAAAAAGGTTCAGGTATTAACAATGCCCCCAAGCTCCTCTGCCAAGGTCTGAACTTTAGATACAGGACAACTCAGTTGCTCATTACTTTCTGTAGCACAAGGAAAAGTAGAAGCATAGCCAAGCCTTCAAATCTGGAGGGATCAGATTTATTCTTGGGATATCAAAATGACCATACCTATGTCAATGAGCACACTATGACCTGAAAAGTGAAGGGAACATTTCACTCCCTAAATTTTTCCATAATCTTACACAAATACTTGAAATTTTTTTCAAAGATAGGAATTTCCAGTTGACTAAGTCCCTTTATGTAGTTACTGCTCATGAGACATTAAGAAATCCCAGAGCAACAGGATTTTTTTGTTTTTGGAACACCAAGAATTCCAGCAATCCTGCCCAATGAAGCCTGGCAAGGAACTGCTTCTATTTGATGCAAAAGGAGGTAAGGTCTAGCTCAGGAAGAGCTAAATTCACCTTCCTCCAGAAGAAAGACAAATAAAACCTCTTGGGCACTTGTCCTGCACTTGGGTCACAATATGCAATGCTACAGGCTTTGAAAGAAATGGCTAGAAAGGTGCCCAGAGGAAAAGAACCTGAGAGTGCCGGTCAACAGCCAACTGAGCACGAGCCAGCAGTGTGCCCAGGTGGCCAAGAAGGCCAGTGGCATCCTGGCCTGTATCAGAAATAGTGTGGCCAGCAGGACCAGGGAACTGATCGTCCCCCTGTACTCAGCACTGGCGAGGATGCACTTTGAATCCTGTGTTCAGTTTTGGGCACCTCACTTCAAGAAAGATATTGAGGTGTTGGAGCACATCCAGAAAAGGGTAAAGAAGCTGTGTCTGGAGCATTAGTCTTATGAGGAGCAGCTGAGGGAGATGGGGTTTTTTAGTCTGGAGAAAAGGAGGGTCAGGGGACCTTATTGCCTTCTACAACTACCTGAAAGGAGAGCGTAGTGAGGTGGGATTCAGTCTCTTCCAAGCAACAAGCAGTAAGACAAAAGGAAAGGGCCTCATGTTGCATAAAGGAAGGTTTAAACTGTCTATTAGGAAAAATTTCTACACTAGAAGGTTTGTCAAGCATTTTAACAGGCTGCCCAGGTGGAATCACCATTCCTGGAATCATTCAGAAGACGAGTAGATGTGGCACACAGAGACACCACGTTAGTGGTGGACTTGGCAGTGCTGGGTTAATGGTTGGACTCCATCTCGGATGTCTTTTCCAACCTAAACGATTTTAGGATTTGGTATCTCAAGCCAAAAACATGGGACAAAGTATCTTGGGGTTTTGTTTTGTTCAACAGAGAATCATACAAATCTTCCTCTGTAGCACAGCTATCACTGCATGTTTGCATTCTGGATAAACTGTTTGGTTTATGTAATGCCCACTACAGCAAAATGTGCACCTCCATGGCCTGACCACCAGGAGCATGGCACTCCAGAGGCCACCACTGACACAGAAGCAGAAACCCCCTCTCTGCTTCTTTCTACCTTAACATTTTCCACCAAAGAACAGCATTTCCACATTAAGATTTTGTTTTTCCTTCCAGGTAGCAGCCATGTATTCCCAAGTTTGGTAACTTACCTGAGAGTGAGTGACTAAACGAGTAATAACTTCTGTGTCCTGCTACAGCAATGCCAATATGCCTGCCACTCTGCCCCATGCAGTACCTAAACTCTTTTCCTCCCTGTGGCTGCCCATGCCCTGCACACCTACAAGGTCACCACCTCCCTTTGTGCCAGGTGTGGCTGGCACATCCCTACACCAGCAGCTAAAAGCTTGGCAACCTTACAACCACACATTGGGAAAACCACTACATAATGAAGTTGCACACACAGTACGGGACATGCAGCGGCCCTACATTAAACTGTAAAAAGTCATTAATTGTGGAAGTGGATCCACAAATAATTTTTACTCAATGAGCTTTTGCCTCTGGACTTTAGCTATTTTAGCTCTTCTTGTTCCAGAAGACATTAAAAAAGCTCATCTTTAGTTACAGAGAGTTACCTGTAGAACACTGACAAGTTATTCAAACGCAAGTTTCACCACCCCAGCAATGTCTTCTTCATAGAAAGACCAAGGAGAAAGAATGAGTCTTCAGCTTTTAATACAAAGGAAACTGGATTGAATTTGCAATTTACCTACAACTTTTTTTGCCAAACACAGCCTAAAGGCGAAAACATGTGGCCAAATAATTCTTCCTCACAGAAGCTAAGCCACATAGTCTCATTCTGAGAACTAGTTCCTGGACACCAGGAGACTGGTAGATTGTTGCAAGGTTTGTCTTCCCAAATGTACTCAGATCATCAACTTCTTAAGAGTAACTTCACATAAAAGAAACAGGCTAGCTAAATTTTAATTAGTTATCTTTTTATGTGCTTACCCTCCCCCGCCCTTCCTCCATCGCATGTTACTGGCCTCTGATTGCGATTGTGTCCTCAGCTGGGAGCACCGCCCAGCACACTATAGATTACATCTCAATTACAGACAAATGCATACTGAGGAAACCGATCCACCCTCAAAGTGAGGTGCCCAAAACTGAACACCCTCAAAAACTGCACGCATATTGGTGTGCAAAAATTCACAGGTGATCAAAACAAGCTCATCTAGTTGACTGTGCCATTTCCTGCAGATGCTTTGATAGGCAGGAAGCATGCAGAGAAGCCTGGGCAACAATTACACAACATTCGTGGCACTATACAAAGCTTACACTAATGCTGCCTACACTAATCAGCTTTCTCAAACTCCCGTTTTTTTCCTAAAGGGCTAATAGAACCCCAGACTCCAGAGCTGTCAGTCCCTGTTCTCACAGGCAGTGCAAGTCAAATACCTTTCTCAGTATCCAATTCATGGGTAGCGGGCACAAGTATGACATTCATCAAGGGATTCCACACACTCTGAGTGTAATATTCTTTTCCCTCCTTCTGTCAAAAAGGGGAGAGGATCTCTGCAGTAGTCTTTTAGACATCAGGTACAGAGGGTATAACAGCAATCACCCTTACTGTGCAAGTCTGAAGTAACTCTACTGAATTCATGGGATCATCCCAGTATACTAATATTTGAAGCGAGCTTTTTGAAGCTGGCTTGATAAATCTTATTGGCTCCTCTTGAACCTCACCGATATCCAAAAATTTTTTTCAATTTGAAAAACAGGCTGCCTTCTACACTTAGAGAAAATTCTACCATTATCATGTACATTTTTGGCTCCATATCCAAGAGGGTGACAGAGAAGAACTCCAAGGCAAGAAAGACTAAGATAATTTTGAGTCCTAGAGGAAAAAATATCCTGATAAAATTTACTGATTTTACACTTAATACTGATCTTCATGGCATGAAAGCCAGAAAACCCCCACTGTTACTGCACCCATGCAATAAAGTTCACCACTCATGGGGATTAAACAAATTGAACAGTCAGTGGGAGGTGGCAAAAGTAGAAAGAGGGTGCAAAACTCCCCTACATACTGGGAGCCTGTTAAACAACTGGCATGAAAAACCAAAATCAATGTTGGCATAAAAAACCAAAATCAATATATGCTTGACACAGCAGGAATCAGTTATGCTGAAATTAAATGCAAAATGCAGGAGGACTACGAAACACCAGCTTGTTTTACCAAGTACAGTTGCTTGTCACCAAGTACCTCAGAGAAAAAAAATAAATCTTATCACATATCTCAAATTCAGCTAGGCTTGGCTGGAGCAATGCTTGGAGAGGCTGCAGCCTGTTCATCATTCTGTAAGAAGCAGTATTTCTGACTCAAGTCCTCACTTTGTCAGCACCAAACAACACACACCAGAACACAGCTGGAGATGGTGGAAAAAAAACCACTGGGCACAGCTACACATGTCAACCAAGGTAATACAGATCAACTTACAAGGGGTAACCAGGACTATTTTCTCAGCCATATTGCCAGAGGTCAGAAATATATTAGTGCCAACTCTTAACATTCAGTCACTCAAATGCTTCAATTTCTTCCAGGCCCTTTCAAAAGTCTTGAAAGTACAATACACGTATCCTTTCCCAACTTCCTGTGCTGCCTCACACTTCATGAAAGGCAGCCTGTTTCTAGCTTAAAAAAAAAAAAAAAAAAAAAAAAAACAAAAATTGTTCTGAAANNNAACAACACACAAATTGTTCTGAAAAATCTAGATGTTTTCTGTGAATCATTTAAAACTTGAAAAAGAAGTACGGACAGATTCCAACCTACACTGTAACACAGCTATCTTCAGGTGATATACATCTCAAACAGCAGATCTGATGTAGCAAATTCTTTTTCAGATGAATATTTCATATTGATGAGTTCACCCCAGGCTCTCACTGCCATAAAACTGCCACTGCCACTCTACTAACATAGAGACAAGTCTCTGCCCCAGAACTAAGTTACCTATCAATAGTTCTAATGCCCACCACGAATAGATGCCTTTTCTTGCAACTCTTAAAACAGATTTGTTTAACTAGTGGAGACTGTTTTCTGTCATGAACTGCAGGGTCCTTCCTGTTAAAAAGGCAAAGAGAAGAGAGGACTTCAACAACTGTGATAATAGACCAGTTATACTGCCAATTTCCTCAAACAGCCACTGTTTGCCAAGGACATAGGCAACACCCTTTCCCTCAAGCATGCCTTGATTTTCATCTGAAGGATCCATTCCTGTAAAGAACGAATACCTCAGACTATACATTCTAGTTGAACCTAGCTTGGGGTCACTGGAACATACGTTTTAGGAGCCTATGATCAGTGCCTGATCCTCTACTACAGTCACAGGGAAAATAATACATACAAGTAGTGCTGGATTCCAACCTGCCACTCCAAGGTTAGGTGAGATACCTGCTCACCAGCTAGTTTGACACAAGCACTCCCCAAGATGCTCAAGTCTACCTGTAAATACAACTATCTGTTAAGGCAACCGAGTCAGAGGGGAATCAGTCACAGTGCACAAGGCTATGTGGCGGGGTGGGGGGGGGAGGGAATCTCTTCCCCTCACACACAGGAAGTGGTTTGTCACATCAAAAGGCAAAGAGTTTTTTGCAATATGTTAGTTGATGACTAAGCTATGCTAATGAAAACTCTGCCTTCACAATAAGGGATAAATACAAATGAAAATTTAAAAACAACAAGTGTCCATTCCACAAAATGTTGGGGGCCAGGTGGGAAGAAGTGACTGTCATCACTTCAATGAAACAATATATTGTCTCCAGGACATGGTGGCTGCTGAAAACCTATATTCTTTCCTCTCTACCAGAGATTAAACCAAAGACTCACAAGGGCTAAGCTGGTCTACAAGTTACTTTAAAAGAAACACCAAAAATCCCCACTAAAATCCCCAACAACTGTCACACACCACAACACCTCGGGTCATACACAAATAAACAGGCAGAGCAAGTTCCCTCTGGCCTCCTATCAGTGGACGAGAAAAAGTATTTGCAGGCGGAAATAAAATTAAAAAAAACAACTTTGAATATTCTGTACCACTTCCTTAATTTTTAATACCAGAAGTGCCATATGTCTCTGGAGTTTGAAAAGGATATACTACCCTGGATCAAAAAAAAACCCAAACCCAAAAAACCGCCACAAAACTAAGAAAGTAAAAACACTTAGAAAGGAGAAACCCTGATAGATGCGAAGGGATGCAGCTAAATTCTGGCTAACCCCAGAGCAGACACCATTGTTACAAGCACTTGGGGTTCAGGCCTTCCCTGTTGCCAATGGTTCAACCAGACAAGGGAAAAGCAGACAAAAAAGTGTAGGTTTGAGAGCATTCAAGGCTTAATGAGAAAGCTTTGCACAGGAGCCATTCAGAAATGCTTCTGCCATCTTCCTTCTATTTTCACTTCACAGGATTAAAATAATAGGGGAGAGGAATCCCATGTTCTGTACTGCGACTTGTTGCAGTCTCTCTCACACACACATTTTGCTACAATTGCTTCAAATCACAGAAGATGATCAGGACGTTGAAAAGCCATAGAATGTGATAACTAAGTACAGGGCACCCATGTGCCGGAAATGCCCTGCATAAGCAAATCAAGGGTAGAGAACAGATAAAACCAACACCACCTATGTCTTCCCGGTTTTATTTTCAGGTCATAAAAGCAATTTTTACTCTGAATAGGAGCATTTCTGGAATTTAACATTCGTTGGGTTAATAGTGCTAGGCAAAGGCAGTTATGCCTAGCCCATCATTTTACCCACATAGAATGTGTCACATCGCATATGGTAGTGATGTCTTTTCAGGATATTGTCAACAGAATCAACCTTAAAAAACACTGGAACTATTCAAAAGTGCTGATAAATCCCTTCCTACAGCTAATGTTTTCACACAGGGTCACATCAAGGAGCCACACTGGATTACCTTTGAAATGTACACTCCCCATCTGTGCACAGTCACTAGCAAAAAGCAATTCAAGTCAGTCTCCTCAGATGAGCATCTTCTGATGGAGCCTTACTCTCTCCACATCATTACCTTTTTGCACACATTTCTGAGCTCAGTTTATCTAGACATTCTACATGTCTACATAGGCAAAAATTGTGCTGTTTGCAAAGAGATCAGATTTTTATATTATCACTGTAGGACTTTTCCAGTTCTGCATTAGGAAAAAACACTCTGCATCAAAATGAAACACGAGAGCACTGTGCCAAAACACATATACTAGCTGTGCAGACAATCTCTGTCTTCTAGGCAAGATCTTTAACTTGTCTAAATCCCTCCTATCCCTCTCTTCTGGACTGATACCAAAGAGGGTCTCAAACCACCCTGCAGAGAAAACAGCCCCTAATGAAAGACAGCAAACTCCCTTACAAATTCACTGGAAGACCAGCTCAGCCAGACCCAAGACAGATTACCCACAGAAGATTGCCACTATCTATCCTCAGAGAGCCCACTATCACAAACCACACTGCTATACTAGCACACTTGCTTCTAGAAGCACAAGGATGAGCTTCTCATCAGCTTCTTACTGCTAAGGAAGGGCTAAAGAGGCTAACTCAGAACACTTCTTCTCTTCTTGATCTGCACGACATTTTTTAACAGCTTTGTCTGATGCAAGCATTTCACATCAGACCTAATCATATTTTCACCACCACCCTTTCCCCACAGCCACACATAAGATTTAGTGAAGAGGCACTGGTTTTTGTTATATCACATGTAGAGTCATATTTCACTATACACCTAAGCTTCAAGCTCATCTCCCTGCTGCTGTGCAGATTATACTGAGAACAGATCATCTGCATAAATCAAAACAATATGCAGATTGCATATACCCTAGGAAACTTACAGAGCTCTTCAGGCTAGTGATCAGAAGTCAGTCTCTTAAGGAGTACTCAAAAGCATCTGAGAAACAATCTTTCTTTGCTTTGGCCAAGAAGAGACAGAATGAAAAATCACCTCTAATTTTCAGTGACATGTCCCAGCATGTACCAAAAGATGCCACTATATTCAAGTCCAATGTGTCTTGCATCAATATTAAATTGGGGGGTTTTATGTAATGATACAAAAAATAAACACACACAGAATCACCAAGATATCTATTAAACTGAAATGTACAAATACCACCCAGGAGCACCCAAAAAAAAAAACCAACCTCAAAATATTTAAATGATCATTCCTAATGAGACCCTCTTAAAACTAGAGTCTTTACACTCAAGGCGGCAGTTACAGAAAACAATGACAACAGGCGGGCACAGGAAGAAGAGAGGCAGCAAAGGAGCTTAATGCCTTATCACTGTTAGAGGGATCTGAGGGGAACAGGGCGTAGTCAGAAGAATTATCCCTATCTTGATTAGCATCAGAACAAAGGCTCACATTAGTTTGTCAGCACTAGGACTCCCCCAGAGCAGTGGATAATAACCTGGTTTAAAGCATTAAAGGGATTTCCTCCCCACTTCACCCTCCTGCAATCTACATCCTTTTTCTAAAGGGGGATAAAAGGATGAGGTCCAAAAATTCTTTTGTTTAATCCTCTGAAAAACATATCTGGGGGTTTTTTTTGGTTTCTTTTACAACTAAAACATAAAATACACAAGTAAGATCCCTCTTTGATAGGTTTTCAAAGGTAACATTTGGGAGCAGGTATGGGAAAAAAAAATCAAATCAAAACAAAACCCATTTTCTGTTCAAGAGAAAAGGTCAGATAGTACAGGTGACTTATCATGCATGCTTAACTCTGGAAGGCAGGAAGGACTTCAACAGTTTCTACAACTAAGCCAGGGAGAAGTAAGGGAATGAAGGAAATAACTCACAGCTTGTGGTATCTGAACACCACAAAACCCAGGCTAACAGAGGTGTCAGGAAAAATACTAATGTCTTTTTAGCATGGCTAAAAAGGAGTCAGACTCTGAGAACTTCCTGTTTCCAAAAGCTAGTGAGACTAAGAAGTGGCTGTCTCGCTGTAGGAGAACACGGAAGGCAGCACATTCTGACACTAGTTTACAGAAGAGTCATGGTATCTGGACAAAATGCAGGTTTAAAAAGCAAAGACTCAGGAAAAACAAAGTAACAGCATCAGCTTTCATCTTACCTGGTGTTGACACAGGCTGGCATACAACGGTTGTCAAGTTAGCAAAATTAACTTGACGATTCAGTGAGGATAGGTTGATTCACACACCTAGGACTGCACAAAAAGAGTAAGTATTAGCTGTGAATATATAGGGGGTGAGAATGGCACTCTCACATAAAAGAGCAGGAGGCTTGAAGGGCAGAAATAGCTCTACTGTTTTTAGGACACAGGCACACAGCTATGCTTCAGGTACAGACACTACCCACAAAATTCAGATCTGGGTCTGAGATATACTGCACAAGTTACTCAAAACCAAAGAATATGCAAACTACCCTCACATATTCCATTTAAACTCTTAAGTATAAAAAGAAAACAGTTTCTACCAAAATAATTTTTCAGCAGCACTTAAACTTTGTTGTTGGGGTTTTTTTCAATGGGACAGAAACTCCCCAAAAGTTAGCTAAAATATGCACATCAAGGCCAGTCATCAGATAAACACATATCAGAGATTGCAATACTGCATACTTCCCAAATAAGTATAGGAGAAAGCAAATTTATTTCTACAGTGCCAAAATTGATGGGTATGTTTTATTATCTTATCACCCCACACACCCTCTATATTCAGCATTAGTACTAAAAATTCTAGTACTTAAAAAGATGGATATCAACAAGGTAACCTCCTCCATTTCAGAAAGCACAACTGAGAACTGGGCAAACTGGTCAACCAAGTGAAAGTAAAAGCCATGCAGCTGAAAGGAATTTTTGTCTGGCCTGCTTAAAGATATCCTTTGTTGCTAAACATTTCATTGTCACGTTTGTTTAAATGTCAGCGTTTAAAGTCTCAGACCCGTGCAAGCCCTGCAAGACAGGAAACCAGAAACAGACTTGAGACGGAGGTTCTCATAGCTAATGAAATGAAAAGTAAACCTAGCAAACTGCTCTTCATAATCTCTCACATGCTTACCGAAAGACACAACACCTCATCTTACAACCTTGCTCCCCATACCCATGAAATGTTTAACAGATCACTGTTGGTAAGCCTGTATAGTTTTGTAGCTTACTTATATACCAGGGCAAAGCCTGCATTGAGTCTCCAGCGCACTTTTGTTGCACATCACAGAATCAGTTTGCAGCACTTCAGGATCACACAGCTCTTTGCAATAATGCTTTAGCTTTATAAAGACATTACTCAATTTTCCTAAGGGGAAAACAGGAGCCTTCTTCTCCTGAAGCAAGCAGCATGCCCTTTTTGGACTTCCAAAAGGAGTGAGGGGCCCTTGGAGAGAAGCTGGCTTTAAAGCTTTCAGGATGATCACACATATGGCCACTGGCTCATCAGCGGCATATGCGGCACCAGATGGAGAAGTGAAGGTTTCGTACCCTCTGAGCAATGCTCTGCAATTTTGACACTTCTCTTGAAAATCAGAGATGCCAATCATCCTTCTAGGCTGGTGTTTTGGCACAGAAGGGATTCTCCTCAGTCTGAGTACCAACACCAAAGGTTAACCTATACAGGCTATTTTGGAGGCAGTTTCTGTTTTAGTCTTCAAATATAATGAATCCACATGCAGCAGAGAATGATCCATTACTGTTAAATGTTCTTCACTGCAAATCAGCTGGCTTTTGGCTCATTAGAGAGCAACACATACCCAGTATTCATCCTTTCCTTTAAAGGGGATAGGGAGGAAGGTGTTTTAATTAACATCAGAGCACCTTACTAGGTCTAACAAATAAAATGCCTTTTGAAAGTGATCAGCACAAATGGGCTCTAATACCCAAAGGAGATTCTGGCACATCCCCCAGTACAACTGTATTAGTGTTAGCTGCTCTAATATATCATCCTTGAAGACTTTTAGAAAGTTATATACAGAGAAGAGAAAAACCAAACAGCTTAAATAGGTCAGAGACATTCAAACATTTCACTGATTTATATGTTTAACACTACACATACAAACTACACTTCCCCTCAAAGCAGTCTCTAACAGCTACTTTTAGAATTCAATTTGCAAGTTTAGATATCGAAAGATCAGTATTTTTACATACAGAAAGAACATAATTCTCAAGCTCACTTACAGAAGTTGGGAGTTTGGGAAGGGTGGTGTTTGGTTTTGGTTTGTTTGGTCATTTTTGAAAGCCCAATGTATCAACAGGATTTCTCTCTTCAAACTTATGCTCCCCTAAAAGTCCCGCAGAAAGAGATTCCAATATGCCAACATAACTTCTTTTCTATCTTCATTCCCAAATAAGTTGAAAACTTGTTTTTTATCAGAGATTCTTTCAATTCCCTCTGATTTCATTACAAAATCCCATTAAATCAATGCAAAGGGAAAAAAAAATAGGAACAGCAGCAAACCACAGCAATGTATAATTATGAACTAGAAGGAAAATCAGTTGGGGAAAAATGTAAACAGCTTTAAAGTTTCCAAAATGGTTCTGGCGCTTTTAAAGTGTAAGCTAAGGAAGTATGGACAGGGACAGAGTATTGAAACTGGTTCGCTGCTGACCCTGAGGTTAAAATGGTGCACATTTCAGCCCTCTAAAGTTCAACCACCTACAAGGAAGTCATTCCTATGGCAAGTGTACACTGCAAGAACGAAAATCATTCCAGTCTACAGCACAAATATGATGCAGTGTTTCATTTGCCACATAAAAGTGATTCCAGAAGCCAGTTTCCCTTTACCCTGCTCTACCAGCTACAAAAGCTGTGCTTTACCTTGCCCACAAGGTTACTGCGGCAGTGGTGATGACCAACCCTCCACTCAACACTCACTTACACCAGGAAGCAAATTTACTGCTGGTGGGCTGGTTGCCAGGATAGCAGTTCCCCCTCAGGGAATCACCAGAGCGACATGAGACACATCAATCCTTTGCACTGCAGAGGAGGTTCTCAGTGTACGCTCCACTTTCAGAGCCTGCCCACTGTTCAACAGAGAGAGAGAAAGACAGAAGCAGGGAGGAAGAGACAACTCAGGCAACAGAAAGGAGGTAGGGGCTTTATATCTCTAAGTCATGGTCCTGCAACTCTTCAGTGTTAACTTCTTCAAAAAACTGTCTTGAATTACCACACAAAAATATCATCAGTTTAAAATAAATAAGCAAACAATAGGCTGGTTTTTCACTGGTCCTTATTAGCATCACCAGGCTTAGTCTGAAAATACACTTTGCAGACTGCATCACGTAGCAAGCCATGCGACAGCACTAAGCTTCCTGTGAGACAGCAGTAGCTGCCACAACTCAGTAACAAAACAGCCAGCATACGAATGGCAGGTGAAAACATTTTTTGCTAAATACAGAAGCTCACTTCCTGATATTTACAGGAAGCATTTCTACTGGTTAAACTTAAAATCAATTTTTGCAGCTGCTTAAACACGACTTCTAGCAGAGTAAAGGAAAATACCGTCTGTATAAATACACAATAGCAAAGCCAGATGACTTCCACAGATGGACTTGCAAAGACAGAGTGCTTCACTGAAGTCATCTACCTGTCCCCAGCTAGTACACTCTGTGCGAGGGGTTAAATTGTCACATCTGAAGTAATTCAATTTGTACCCAGAATAGCTTCATGACAGAGATTAAGCATGTATGATGGCACTTCTAAGGACATGACAATTGTGATGAGAACTACATAAACGTAATTCTAGACTATTACATTTTTGGCAAAAGAAATCTACCATAACCAATACCACAACATGAGCACCTTTGCTATGTATGGATTAATTTTTCCCTCTTACTGTTTTTGGAAATGCCTTTATATTTCTACTTACATACTCCTAAAGCAGAATTCAAGCCCTGCTGCCTCTCCTCCCTTCCTCCCAGCCTTTCAGGCAAGCGGGTTGTAGAACCAACCCTGCCAGTAAAAGATGCCTCTCTCCCAGCTAAGCCTGATCAGCTGGGATCAGCTGGTTATAGCAGCTGACAAGCGGCTCAGAGGGCAGGGGAGCTGTGGGGAGTCCCTGTGCCAAGCAGAGTGCACAACAGAGCACAGTCTGGGAAACTCTGAAGCAAGGCTTTCAAGCTACTGACCTTTCATGCAGTTATTGGTAGATGATGAACTTCTCCGACAGCATCTCAGAGTAGCAATAAGAAATGCAACTTCCAAAAGGGCCAAAAAGGAGGGGGGGGGGGAAGACAGCAGTGGCCTAACACAGACTCCCAGTATAGAGCCAAACCTTCCTGGACTGAGAGAGGCCAGCAACTTACATCTGTCTGCTCAGGAAAGCAAAACAAGCAAGACAGACCTACGTGGGTGGTACAGCAGTTGATGGCTGTGGTATGAGCAAGTACACTGATAAAAAGCAGAAGTGATGCAACAGGAACGGCCACAGACACCCAGATCTGCAGCTATGAGGTTGCACAGCTGAGGTTAAGACCATTGCAGGCTGCTCTTACTGAGAGTTGAAACAATTTTCCAGGCACGAGTAAAGTAGCTGAAAACAACCATGATCATAGGACAGAACTACTTTCATCAAAACCACTACGCTACTGGCAGGACACACATTTAGTGGCTTCAGTAACCATTGCTTGCTGACTCCCCAGGCAGCTCGTGAGTGCAAGCAGCCATTCCAGTCCACCTTCACGCCCTGCACTAAATATAAACTGCTGATAACTGTGTGGAAACTGTTTCAGCAGAGACAGGGTGCACTGCACAACTCAAGGACGTTGCATCCTCCTCAGACTACAGGTGGTCAATTTGCATAACGAGCAGAGAGAGAAGGGGACAGAACCAAAGTCTCTGCTACACTTGTGGTTGGGAAATTTCTGCCTCGAGATCATTACTATCCAGACTCATACTTCACTGAATCATCTGTGTATTAAAAAAAAACCCAAAACCTTAAAAGGGGGAAGACACCTGGGTTTTGACAATGACTTGTCTAAGAGGAGGTTATGGCTCCCTTATCATTTGCTACTCTGCCCTACTAGTGATATTCAATTTTAAAATCTAGTTAGATTAGGCCGCATGTCTTTCAGGCACATTTCCTTTACCCAGTCGCCCTTAAAGGAATATACCTTCCTACATTCAGATGGTACTTTCTTCTCTAGTGGTTCATAAAGCACTTATTTAAATAACAAGACATGTTAATGTAAGAGGCAGATGAAACTCCAAACCAGAAAAAAAAAAGTTTTCTTCTCCAGGTTTGCTTACAGAATCACTACCAGAAACAACACAAAAGTCACAAAAAGACAGAAGTGTGATCTGTAAAGTTGCCAGTGTCCCAACTGGCCACCAGATTACAATACTAGAAAGAAGTATTCTCTCTGCATTGAAATGTACTCCACAAAAATTGCACGGTGCGAAAATAAGAAAAGGAGGCAGACTTGCAAAGAGATTTATGGCAGACACCTTGAAGAGGTGGATAAAATCAACGATAAATTGCAGACACTAAAGACCCGATCCTTAAGAGCACTGGCATTTAATATGTAAATTTCCCCTCTGCTTAGGTATTTTGCCTCCCTTTGATGTATACTGACAAGTTAGAACTAGAAATGAGAACTGGGAGAGTCCCTTTTCCCCATTATCTCAAATACTTTTCTTTTCTAAGCAATAGTTAAATCTCTAACTATATCACTTTTGCTTCTGTTCAGCAGGAGGAAAACAAGCAAACAAAAAACCCCGAATATAACAAATATTATTAAAGCAGAAAGTCAATGTTTTCCCAGCTCTGATGCAGGATGTAAGCAGCACACTGGTGCCCAACAGCTATAGTGCAGCGGAGGAGAAGAGAAAGACAAGCTGAACAACAAACTGAGGACAGTAAAGATAATCTGGAAGAGATCCAGACGTGTTGAGCTTAGTCCTACCACATGAAAAATTAAAGAGGTTAAAACCTCCTCTTAAGAACTTTTCTTCCCATTGATTCTCCTGAACAAGCTGCATTGCTCCAGAAACCTCAGGAATTGCGGTGACAATAGGTTCCTGCCAAGAGAAGCACCATTACATAATAGCGTTTATGGGAACATGCACAAAAAGCCACTAGGAAGTGCAAACAGACAAGTGCAAAATCCTCTCTGCCCATCAGCTCAGTTTAGCTCTTGACCATTCCAAAGACTACTTCAGGATATTTTTAATTTATACGTTTACTTCCTCTCGCATACTTCCACCCAACAAAAGCTGTATTACTGTAACTACTACACTGAGATCAAGTCCATTCCCCACAATAACTTAACCCCCTTGAGAATACGCCCACTGGAAACCACTGTATTTGCATTAATCTATTTAAAAGAATACTACAAAGATGAAAAATTGTGTCACTATTTCCATTATTATATTAGAAATAAGAACTATTTATTATGGTATTTTTTCACCCTTTACCCAATTTTAGGAATACCGGGAACAATTACTGCTTTTCAGTTCTGAGAAGCCTAGCGTCCCTACTTTCGACTTCCAGGTCCTCCACAGGGGATTTACCATAGCTTTGTTATACGCAGACACACGGGCTCAGCCCTAAGCACTGCACACGTGTAAGAGGCAGCTGCTTGGGAAGCGCTAACCTCTGGCCACTGCTAAAGCATCGTAAAGAAGAAACCAACGATGAAATCTTAAACACAAAGTTTCTCACGTTAAATCGTCCGCGGCAGTGCCTCCACTAACACCTTCATCTCAAACACCACTCTCCCTGTGTCTCTCTATATACTCTATGTACTCCATAAGCTTTACTAAAGAAAAAAGAGAAGACAGCCGTGAACGCTTATCTGCTGTTACTCTTGGGGTTTTTAAATCCTAGAGGTTCACCCCGCGCCAAGAGAATCCACACGTCTAAACACACAATTCAAGATCGCTGATCTCACAGAAAGCCCGGCTCTGCCGTCACCACCGACCCGCCGCTGCCGTGACACGAGGGAGCCGCAGGTACCGCAGGTGACATTATGTAAGGGAGCGGGCCAGG
>VZRE01001775.1:0-15207 GCA_013396775.1 Cephalopterus ornatus
TATTATTATTATTATTATTATTATTCAGGGAGGAAACAGAAGGTACACTAAATACTTACTTTCTCTCACTGAGTGTAGCAAAGTTGAAGATAACATATAAGAAAATTGCTTAGATCTTACATTTTAATGCATGTGTACTATGCACAATTAATTGCTGCTGGCATCAGAATGTACTGTCATCTAAGAGCAGTATGATAGAAACAATTTTTTTCATGGATTACTTGCCAGCACAGAAAAACTATAGGCTATCCTAATTTAATTTCCATTAATGTATGTAACAAAAAGCTATAAGCGTGTGCTGGACATTTTGGAGCCTGAAGAGAGGCATAGGTTTTCTTGGATATTGATGGATGAAAAAAGTCCATATATAATTCATACTGCCCATCACGGAAACTACCCATGTAAATCCCAAAAGTGATGACTGGAGACCAGACCTTCCAGCACTCAAGTGTGTATTTTATGCCCTGATTTAAAAGCTTTATTAGTGTGAGTTATTTTTAAAATGCTTTGGTAACTATGGTTTTGAAAATTTTTATGCTGTGACGGTATTTGTTTACCAAATGTTAGATTTAAGTGGCCTTTCCTGTATGTTGTGGTGAAAAGTGCAGTTAAGGTATTTCTGATATTAGAAGAATAATTTAGGAGGAGGTGACATAAAAATATGAGATCCATTGTTTGCTGCTGAATTTACCCTGCAAATTTTGCAACACTTGCCTGCTGATTATAAAATCATTTTCCTATGCAGGAGAAAAAAAAGAAAATGAAAAAAAAAAAAAAAGAAGGAGAATTTAGGTGGGTTTTCCTTCGTTAGTTTTTCATCTGGGACTTTTAAAGACACCAGTTTGAGATTTTCTCAAGTTGCCCCCATGGAAAAAGGATAGATGCCCTTGCCTTGCTGTGAGAGTTATGCTCAGTTACAAGTACTTAAGTTGGTCCAGCCTTTCCTCTCCCTGAAATGCACTGGCGGGAGAGCACACTCCTGCCTACCTTAGGCTACTCTGAGAGCCCCAGTCAATGGCTGTGAGACTGGCATTTTCTGCCCACCCTGCATCTGCACTACAACCTCTGGTTTCTTATGCAACTAAAGATGTGGAAGTGACACTTTGGAAAGGGTCCATTGAGAGTACATTTATACCTAACAGAAAAAAAAAAATAATAAATGAAGAAGCATTTATATGCTTTTTATTATTAAAACGAAAGAAGACAACAGCATTTAAGAGGGGACTTAAAATGAGAGTTCTCCTTAGGCAAATGTTGCATCTGCGGTATAAAGCCAAGCTCATATTTTGCACCAAGTGTTGTGGATGATTGACTTAGCTCTGTAGATGCAGCTTTTGCAAAGTACAGAGCAAATTGGGGTGCTAAACAGCATGAGTGCCAGTAGAAGACAAAACTGTATGTGTGAACTATACAGTGCTATCTAATTTTACTTGCTTTCAGAACGGTCTTTCTTCATTTGAAAAGGTGGAGTCAATGGGATTCCAAGCCAAGTGTGCCTACTGATGAGCTGTTACTATCTTAATTTGGCTGTTGAGGAAAAGCTGGCTTCAGAAATCTGCCCTAAAGTTGGTGTTGGAGAGTCCTGAACTTACGAGCTTTGCTGAGGGTCTTTTGCAAGGTCAGAACAAGGCTGCCACTGAGCATTCTGGAAATCCCTTTTCCCAACAGAGTGCAAGGCTAACTGGCTTATCCTGGGAGTGGTTTGGTTAGCCCAAGACAATTCAGTTGTCATAGTGCACTAGAAATAGGTCGTAAAAGGACACAGGAAAATAGGTAGCTCTCCAATTTAAGAAAAGTTCTTCTGTAGAAATGCCTTTCATTTCTGTCAATGGAAGTGTGAGCATAGCTGGGAATGGATGTGAGGGAGGCTACTGGAAAGCACATGTTTACACTTACTGTTTACACGGGCTTCCCGCTTTGCAAATGCACCAAACCATAGGACAGCCTGTGGTTGCTGAGAGGTGGTGACTGTGAGGTTCCCCACTGCCACGGTTACCTCCAGCAGTGCAGATACACTCATTTCCCCTTGGCTGGTGCCTACTGCCTTTGTGTAGTCCAAGGGAAACTGAAGAACAAACTGTGCTGGTGTTTTGCTAGTCTCTGGAGCCTGCTGTCAGACCCTGTAATGTCCTTTTCTTGAGCACAGCAGTCACAGCTGCTAGCAGGTGTGCTACCCTGCCGTTCTGCTGTGACCGTTTTGACTTTGAGGCTCGTGGTCCACCACTGCTCCTTAAGGACAGCAGAAGGCAGTCCTCAAAGCATTCCAAAAATACATCTGTTCCATGAGGATATATTTGCTGTATCTGAATGTTCAGACATTCACTCCCTTGAAGTCAAGGAATCAAGGCAAATGGAGGAAAAATAATTACATAACATCAAAGGTTTGGGCTAATTTTTATGTAGTTACGCATGAGAACTCTTAGAACAACACTATGCAGAATAATCCTTGGGATAAGAAACAGTGACAGAGCTGTGAATTAATAGAAGGTTGAGGAAGCTTCTGTAGAGCATAATCACAAGTAAACCCTTTGTCCTCTCAAATGCCCCAGATAGACCAAGGACCCCATCCAAAAGCCAGTGGATTTGCTCATTTCACTAGTGAACAGTGAATTTAGATTGAGGGGCATGCTCTGGGCCTTCTTGGGCATGAATTGAGCATGGTCCATGCCTTCCCTCAGCATGGGACACCAGTTTAAACTGTGTCCATTTCAGCTCTGCCATCCTTGATGAGCAAGGGGGACAGTACCAAGAAAGGCAGAGGGAAATTTCCGTTTAGATGACAGCCCCTGCCTCATATGGTCAAGATGAACCTGTTTGAGGCATTAAAGGGGGCAAAGGTTGAGAAAAGCTCTGATATCCTAGAAGGATGGCCAAAACTGCAGGTACTCTGTGATGGCCTTGATTTTTCAGTCTTTTCAGATAAACTACAGACCTTCAAAAGTACGTTTTTAGTTATTTTACGACTTCAGTATTTCTCAGTTTCTATGTATTTCTCAAGTGTTCACATCGGTATGCGGGTACCATACAATCTTATTGGAAATTTTCATTTTTTAAGGCCTTTCAGCATCCTGAGTTGTCTACTTTATGTGCTGAGACCAAGACACCTAAATGATAAAAATTTGAAAAATGCCATTGTGCATCTTATGCTCAAGGTTAAAAAAGACAGTTTTTCACTATAAACTACTCAATAAATGTTAATTAAATACAAAAACTGCTGTGATAGAATACTTCAATTAGGAATGGACAAATTTTCCATGCTTCTAAGACTCAAACCAGTTGTAGGATAACACTTTTACAGGAGCTACAGGACTTTAAATCCTAAGTTCAAAACCTGTTTTCAGCCTGAATACCACTGAAATGAACCAAGATTTTTAATACAAAGTGGATCCTAAATGTCATGAAGCGACTGTATCCTGGTCCCTTCAAACAGAATTGAGTGACATGTAGGGGTTCTGTTCTGTGATAGCTTAGGGGATTTTACTTTGTTTCCAAATCAAATTACATGAGAAAGAATTGCTTTTTAAATTTCTCATTATCCACAGAACACGTTTATTAAGAAAACTAAACAATACTTAAAGAAACATGACGCCTTGCTGCTTCAGAGTTGAAATGGGTCTCCATGGACTTCTCTGCTGTTGCAATCGATCCAAATGTGTCCTTCCTTTGTCAGGTGCAAGGTCTCTACAAAAACCTGAGGTAGTCCTCATCCCTCACTGGGCAGCACTGTATCTCCAGGCTACCCACCCGCCTAGATCTATGGAGTAGCCACTCCAAAGTCTTGGGTGCCCAGTAGCTGTGGCACACCACTCAGGAACGGAGCATGCAGGATTTGTTCCACATTTCCAGGCACCATCCCCTTGTTCTGTAGGCACTGTCCTTCAACAGCTGTAGCTTTTAATCACTTTGGAGGAAAAAAAATTGCTTCCTATTTTTTTCCTCCAGTGCTATCGTGTCCCCACTCAAGTCACATCCAGAATGAAAACTGAGCTGTTAAAAATAATTAATTGAATTTGTTCTTAGAGCACTTACACAAATAGTCGATAGAAACCACATTGCATGCAAAATCTATGTAACAATAATTGGGTTAAATAGGAAAATGTCAAAAATAATAATCTGTTTATAAAATGAGAAGCGTTGGGATATTCTGCTTTCTTTTGATCAGGTCTAGGGAATGTACCTAGGAATACCACAGATAAATAACAGCTACGTAACATGTAGGTTTGAATAAGCAATGCATGTTTTTTCAGCATGTTTTTTTGTTAGGTCTTTCAGCCAGAACATATTCCCATTTTAAGTACCAACTTCTTATTGAATTATTTGAAATAGAAACTGCATGATATGAACTACTTCCCCTAAAATTAAATCACCTTCAAGCTAGGTGTCTTACCTATAAGCAAGCATAATTACAGCAATATATATGCATGGGCATGTCATTCATTTTATTGAAGATTTAACCAAGCTTTCTATGCAACTAATGTGTATTGTTAGCAGAGTTCAGGTAGGCGTGTGATACTGGCTCTTTAGGAAGAGACCTGGATGGATTCCAGCTTGCTTAACCCTTAAAGTGTTACTGATTGGCAACAAAGAACTTGCATTCTCCGTGTGTGCAAACTAGATTAAAAAATCTATTTGGTGAGAAAATTAAGATTGGATTTAAATTTGACAGCACACAAGAACAAAAAAAGACAAGAGCTACCATGGCTATGGTGTTGGCCCCTTGGGAAGGGGTACCTGCTGGTGGGGGAAACCTGTGTTCCTCCTTACCCCCAGATGCTGGGGCCTGGGGGTGCTGATTTAGGCATGAGATCTGTGCAAGGGGCATCATGCCCTGCACCCCAGGGTCCACCCAGCTGGCCAACAAGTTGTTCTGCCAAGGCAGCACAGCCCATAGACAGGGAAAAACGGGTTGGGTTTCTCGTCTTCCAGAAGCCAGAGCCCTGCGGCAGTCAATCTGCAAAGCAGAGAAGGACTCCCAGTGCTGAGCAAACAGTGCCAGCCACCTCCAGGTCACAACCTACAAGAGCAAGGATATGCATTCTGGGGGCAGAAGCAGGTCCGGAAGGGGGAGTGATGCACAACCCATTTGCAGGGGGCTTGCCGCCCTTTGTAAAGCATCCCTTTGCTTTTGTGGTCCCATCGGGAACCAATCAGCTATTGCACTTGGCATCCTCAGGCCGTAGCCCCTCTCTCATCTCAGCAACATCTTTAAGGGTTAATGGTTCCTGTGGCTGCTCAGATCCCCCATAGATACATATTTTTGTGTGTAAGACTTGCAGAAGGTCTGGTCACATAGCTTAGAAAGGCGTACTTGAGCGTTGCCCCCGTAACCAGGCGCCCCTTTGTCCTGTTTCGTGTGCAGACACAGAATAGCCATAATTCTCACATGTGATTTATTTTTGAGTACAGTGTATTGCTCTTTTCTGAAACTTTTTCCTTTTTCTTTCTTTTTTTGACAACTTTCTGCATTGGCAGAGCATCTTGGGATTGAATTTATGGGTATGGACCAATCATTCCTTTTAGCCTGCAGATTCTAGACCCTGAGAGATAAACCCCCTTTATTTTTTTTTATTCTCCACCTCCCCTTTTCAGTTCTTAACCAATTTCTTTATGCTTTAGAAGGGATCATACAGCTATAACAACAACCCTTGTCAAAGTGTTAGTGGAGATCAGTTCACTAAAATGGTAATAGTGATAGGGTTTAACAGACCTAAGGAATTCTAGGAATTACTGAAGTAATCATAACATAGTGTACTTTCCTTTTTCTGCTGTACAGTTTTGACATTTGCTTTGCTGAGTTCTTCTAAGGTTGCCAGGGTTTGGAAACACTGTAAAGCATTAAGCAAAATTGCTAACCAATATATTAAAAAAGATAAACTGTTACGGCCACTTAAAATTCTGCAAATTTGCAGTTTTGAGCTCTGGTTTCCAAGTAAAGTTTTATGTCTAAACCCACATCTAGATGTGTCAGTCAGTTGCCTATACATAGTGTAAGTGATATGCATGTATACATTCGTTTCCAGGTCTGTAAATTAGAAGTGGACTGGAAGTTATTTTAGGAGTTTAAGTAGACTAGACTCCAGATCCTCAAGTCAGCAAATATATTCAATATTTCTAATACTATACTCATATTGCATCCAACCAAGAACATTGGCATTGTGTTTTTACACCTCAGCTTTAAATATAATAGAAATAGATCTTTAAAGTCCTCTTCATGAGTAAACTGTGCTTCTCTGAGTAGCTATTCATATTCAGAGGTACAAATAATGCATCTCTTGAATAGGCTAATTTGAAATTCAAGTCACTTTTAGTTGTCAGTAAATTAGAAAAAACAGATGGTGATTCTTTTCACACAGTTTTAGTTCATGTTCTTATTAAAAATGCCCCCACAAAATGTCATTAGCTTAAGCTGTGAACTGTGGAAAACCCATTACAAGTCCTGTTTTAAAAAACCACTCACGATCCAGCTCATTTTTGGTATTATCACAAGGTAATATTAATTCTCACTCGTAAGTAGTAGATTGTAGTAGAAGATACATGGCTACATAAACACATGAGTAGTTAAATTAAAATCCTTTAAAAAACTGACTTGCAAATTTTGTTTCATATAAGAAACAATCAGAGAAACCATCTCCTGGAATTAAATTATGTTTAAAATCCCCAGAGACCTATAAGAAGAAAAACTTGACAACAAAGTAAATTTAAGACCATATAGATAACCAATTATGTATAAATTAGAATGATGTAAAATTAATTGCATAATGTGCATGTTTGAAAAGCTGCACATAGAGGGATTTAATATCTTAAGTCTTAAGTTGATTTGATTTCCCTAGCATTCTGTATGGGAAAAAATGTATTGAAATTTTTTTTAATAGTTAACAGGCCAAAACCTTTTCTAAATTTTCCCTGCACATGCAATTCTTTACAGACTTCCTTGCAAGGCTGCTGGTAATTTTTTTCAGGGTAGTTTGATCAGCAGATGTTACTTAGCTGGGCATCATTAACTGACTGTAAATGTTAATACTGGTCAGAGAGAGAAGGCAGTTTTGGGGCAAGATGTGTTATAACCTCAAGTGCCCCACAGGATTCAGTCCCTGGCCTGAAACAGGGAGTCCAAGGCTTGTCTTCAAGGCACCATGCCATCTGCAGAGTTGTGACCAGAATCCCTGTCCCCGCCCAGCCACCAGCATCCCCCATCATGCACACTGGCACCTGCAGGGCACCAGGACACCCCCCAGTTGGCCCCTGCTGTCCCCTGTCAGCCAGAAACACAGCTGGGGTTACACGAGAGCTTGCTGGTTTGCTGAGCATGGCGTGCCCAGAAGCACATGCCTTCCCAGGCAGACATTCCCCCACGGAGTTTGGGGGAGGGCATGGCAGCGCCACCATTCACACACACCATGTCAAGCTGGGTTGCCTGTAGAGCCTCATTTTTAGGGGCACGGGAGGGAACTGAGGCACTAAAAGCAGACCTGGGGGTTTTAATTTTCCGTGCCCCTCAAGACCTATAGTTCCAGCAGACTTGCTGGTGCAAGGAGCATTGCTGCTCCCTTGCTGCATCCCCCCTCCCCTGCAGTGGGTGAGTGCCCACAACTGTCCAACACACAAGCAACAAGCCTCAGCCCACTGGGCAACCTCAGCCAGGCCATCACCAGCCAGCATCCCAGCTCTTTTGCAACAGCCTCAGACTAGAGCAAACCTCCTGGAGTCAGTGCAATTTTTCCCTGAGTATAAACAACCAAGCAGAGTTTCCGCTGTTAATTAATCTTCTTCCTCCTCTCCCTTCCCCTCCAAGAAAAACAGGTTGATATGTCATTACTCATTTCGCTTCCACAAGCTAACAGCTGACGGCATGACAGTTAAAAAAAAAAAAAATTCAAAGCTTTTCAAATTAGCTCCTAAATTGCTTAGCACAATTCTCCTATTTCCTGTGACATCCTCGTAATACACCATTTCCATGGCTAACTAATAAATGCTTTCAGAAGGGGCAAAAGTGGGAAGGGGACCAAGTGCCACTAACTAGGCGAGGAGTTATGCTGTATGAGAAATCCCTTCACACTCGGCTTCAACCTTTTTTTTTGTCCCTAAGCATTTCTTCTTTCTGTTTTTTTCCAGTATCAAGCATGTTGTGCCAGGCCTGCAGTTGATTTTTCAACCCTTTAATCTTGTCTTTCCCTTTATTTCACCTTCCTCTCTTTTTCTTTGTCCTGGTTTGGTTTGGTTGGAGTTTCAGCCCTTTCTTCCTTCCCTTTTTTGACTTTCTGTTCTTGGAATTACTTGGTTTTTTTCTTTAATACATTTTTGCAGCATTCTAGTTTTACCAAACTCACTTCTTTTCCCCCCATTCCCCTCCTTGTTAATAATTAGAGCTAATAATTTTGTCTGACAGTGCTCATGACGTGTTTGCTGGTGTTTTGGTTTGCAGTGGGTTTGGCTTGTAGGACAAATTTGTTCCATGGTGCCATGCATTGTATCAGAGAAATTAAGATTTCTTTTTGGTTTTTGGTTTGTTGCATGAAGTATTTGCCACTTGCTCACAGCAACTTTAAAACTAAACTAGTCAAGCTTAGGAAAAACCTTGAAGGGAAGACTGATCTCTCTTCAGTAAGGAGTATTTTCCCCTGAATTGGTATGTCATTTATAACAGTACATCATTTGGACAGAGACACGTGGCACACGTGAGGGACCATTGTGCACCTCGGTACCTCCTGGTGAATTGTGCCACAGACCTTGTATGTTCATGTACGCCCCTTCCAGCAGGAATAATGCTGGCTTTTATCCCAAAGGTAGCTCAAAGCTATGCAGCTCTGATTCATTCATTTATTTTTAATCACCTGCTGGTATTCCGACTGCGGTCAATATTGCAGGTCAGTATCAGGCTGTCTGCTTAATCAAAAATAAGACTTGAGTAAAACTAGGCATCCATTTTTGTCCTAAAAGGAGGAATGCAAATCCACATCTGTAAAGCGTCAACACAGAATGCACCTCTGTTTCAGCACTCTGTGCATAATGTTTCCCCAGCAGAGCACTCAGCAGTGCTCTCTGCCAAGCATGAGCGAGGCTGGAAAGTATCAGTAGCTCCAACCCAAACATTACCAGTGCTACTAACACCTTTGTAACAGTGAAATATCTCCAATGAATGAGATCAGTAACAAGTTGTCATCACTGAGCAAGCTGCCACCCTAGATAGAGAGTTCCTTTGTTGGTCACAAAGAGATGCAAGTAGAAACTCCACATTTCTCTCATACAAGGCACTGCTGGTTGTTGATATTGCTGTGTTTTAGGAGAGCACTGGAGAAAGAGTCTGAATTTTATGACCAGAGCTCAAAATATATCTTCATTTCCATTGGTGATATAATTACAAGCCAAGCTCATGTTTCAAATGTGGAAGAACATTTTGAAATCTCTCTTGTAAAGACAGCTGAGATACAAATTGACATGGGAGCAGAAGGACACTGGATATGAAAACAATCCAAAAAAGATAATAAGAAAATAAATTTCTCTTAAGACCTGTAAAATTGGCTTTCATTCCAGCTGTCTTTGCAGAGTAAAACTTCCAACACATTTGCAAATTCATGTTATTACCTTAGCACATTGAATTTTTATTTCCAGCAATCGCTGAGTGTTTGTCAATTGTGAAGTTGTTGCTTAGATATTATTCTCGTTGACTTAAACAACAACAACAAAAACCAAAACAAACAACAACAAAACAAAACAACAAACAAACAAAACAAACCAAACAAAACAAACTGACTTTTGACCGTAATTGTACTCATCTCCACTATTGTGTTAAAGAGTTTGTGGTGTAGCCCTGTTTTCCTTGCAGTTAATAATGAGTCTGCCTGAGGTGTGGTGGCTGTGTTTGTGTGGCTGTGTGAATTTGTGGAGTGGTTTGTAGCATGCCAGCTGTTGATGGTGTGCTCCTTGCCTAGCCACCCTCCATGTTGTGACTTTCTCTTTTTTTGTCCTTTTCTAGAAGCTGAGGAATTGTACCAGAAACGGGTGCTGACCATAACTGGCATTTGCATTGCTCTTCTAGTAGTTGGCATCATGTGTGTGGTGGCCTACTGCAAAACCAAGTAAACTTTTCTCTTCTATTTCATATCTTTGGTTGTTGGTCAGGGCCTTCCCAGTTGCCTGTAGCTTCTACTCCTCTGAGCATAAGGTTATATCTGGGGTTCTCCAGAGCTGAGCTGAAGAGACAAACTTGTATCCAGGGTGCTCTAGTCCAAGCCAAATGAGTGCAGGTCTCCATGTCCATTAGCGTTGCAAAAATAAGGCAGGTATCTGAAAGGTTTCTCAGGGTCTTTTGGCGGGAGGGGGTTTGTTGGTTTTGGTTTGCCTTTTTTTTTTTTTCTATCACCCATTCCAGTCAGTTTCCCCAACTGAAAAGGAACAAACTCCAAAACTGGAATCATGTTGCTCCCCAGCAGTAAATTTTGCATATCAGTCTAGTTTGTTTGTACTTGAGACAAGATTAATGGTGCTAAAAGTTACTATGCACCAAAGGCCAAAAAAATGAACATGAAAGTGCTCTCAATGCAAAAGCAGGCACTTAAATGCATTCTGTGGGTCTCTAAATTACTGGGGGTGACTCTCAAACATGCATGAGGCTCCCTGGGCCATAAATTACATGGGACATCAGCAGAATTTCTGCTGCCAGAACTTCTGGCTGCTCTTATAAATCTCCCCACCAAAATACAGAAAACCCTTATCATAAATATTCCGCGCTTCTATAAACCTGATTTACTGTCTCAGGGTCTGATTGGCAGTTGGGTTGTTGTTTTTTGTTATAGGCCCCACCAATAATGGATGTGTTAAACATGGGGGAGGATAGAGATCATTTTACCCCCTCAGTGAGAGTCTCACACACACACACACACACAGAGCTGCTCCCACCCATAACTTTGGCCGCTGGTCAGTGAAGAACAACTGAAACAGTTATAAAATAATCAGATCAATTACTGCTTTCAGAAATAACAACTGGCAAGCCACAGCAGCTAAATAGCATATTTCCTGATCCAGAGATCATTGAAATCAGCCAAGACATCCCCATGAATTTCAACATAGTCAGTATGTTTGAAGTACAATTTTTTGTATAAAGAGCCCACAGAACCCATCAAGGGTCTGGATGCTTTTTTTGCCCCAGACATCAGCAATCATCATGAGCCAAAAGTTAAATGTTTTCTAACACAGCTGATGAGAGCACCATGCCAGTTCATGGCCCTCCAAATTCAGCAGTGATGCCAGACAGCTATCTGTGAGGTGATTTCCATATGCTCTTTTCTCCAAATAGGGGAAAACCCAGAAACCAGGAGGAATCCTGGGAATGGTGTTAGGAGAACAGTCTAAATAAAATGTAATGGCTCAGATTTTGTTGGTCTCTTCACAAGAGATATTGCTAAGGCAGTATCTTCAGACACTGAGTCTTAATTCAGAGGCATTTTATTTGCAAGTCATTTAAATTAAGGGAAAAGCTTCTCAGAGTAAGTGAAATACACACTAGCTTTCGCATTATTCTTTCCTCTCAGGTTTGTGGAGCTATTTCTTTTTTTATTTAGTCTCCTTTTCCTAGAGGACAAACAGCACAGATGGAAGCACGCAAATACAAATACATGGGAAGTAACGCAGTTTCCTAAGGACGGATTCTTGGGCTATATGTACCAGGATTTCAGTCCTGCAGATGATAAACTCAAACTCTTTCTAGAACCCACATTCTCTACCATGTCAAAATATTCAGGTTGTGCTCAGCTCCCAAGGTCTCCAGGGTCTCAGGGAGCTGTGAAATCAAGTTAAACCCTTGCTTGAGTGTCACTTTTCAGCCTAGTCAGTCTTCAGGCAGCTGCTCAAATGTCTCATGGCACCGCATTCTCCATCCACCTCAACAGCCTATGTGTCCTAAGATGATGCCTGGTTATCCTCAAAGCAGAAAGTTTACATGGATCAGGGACTGTATCCTTCTGAGACAGGAGCATTTCCAAAGCAGCCATCTCTGCTTATGCCATTCATGTGGTGCAATATAAATTAAGCATTTTCCGCTATGCAAGCACATACACAACAGAGAAAATATGAAAAATGCTCTCTGTGTCAACTAATATTTTCATTGTCTTTAAGCCTTCCTGGCTATCAAGCTTCAACATATTTATTGTTTTCCCTCACCCCTCCTTTTTGTAAAGCTTAGAATAGTCCCTTTGAGTTCACAACAGGATTGAAAGTTATTATATCGTACATTGCCCTACCCTGCCTACACTGTCTGCATTCTGCATACAGCTTAGGGAATTGTATGTACTTTGGCTTTTGCCACACCAAGGGCACTCCAGAGTGTATTGGAGCCTGTGTCCTCCCTTCATTTCCATAGATTCTGTGGCAGTATGGTGGAAGTTCTCCAGCATAATCAGACGAAACTGGGGAATATTGATAAATTAAGTCTGAAGTTGAATAACTATTTCTCTAGTTATTTATTTTTGTGTACTCTTTAGTGTGTTCTCCATAGCCTTCACAGCGCCAGGTTTTACTGTGCTGTAGGATTGTCGCTGACAACTTGTAATGATCTCTTGAAAAGTTCTGCTGAGGAAAGACAGAAGGATTGCAGAATCACAGAATCATTGAAGTTAGAAAAGACCTCTGAAATCACGGAGTCCAACCTTTGACTGATCACCACAATGCCATCAACTAGACAATAGCACTAAGGGCTATATCCAGTCATTTCTTGAACACCTCCGGGAATGGTGACTCCACCACCTCCCTGGGCAGTCTATGCCAATACTTAACAACCATTTTCATGAAGAAATTTCTCCTGATGTCCAACCTGCACCACCCCTGTGAAGCTTGAGGGCATTTCCTCTTGTCCTGTGACTAGTTGCCTGGAAGAAAAGACCAATCCCTGCCTTGCTAAAACCTCCTTTCAGGTAGTTGTAGAGAGTCATAAGGTCACCCCTGAGTCTCTCTTTTCTCCAGAATAAACAACCCCAGCTCCCTCAGCCTCTCCTCATATGATTTATATGTTAATAGCAAGTGGGGAAAGAGCAGCTGAGGATGGGACAAAATAGAAGCATCAAAATCAGACAGAGACCACGTCATTAGTACAGGGATGGTTCTACTAAATGCATTAGCAGCCATGGCATCCACCTGGTAGTCATTAGGTTCCAGAGGGAACCTGATGTTGCTAAAGCAAAACCTTCCGAAGCTGCCAGGAAGCCTGCAGGCTCAGGCATGCCTCACATAGTCACTCACTTGGGATTCCTCAGGTTCCCTCTGCGCCCTTCACTCCTTCAACGGACTTATGTATTTGAAGTGCACTGTTGAGGTAGGGGATGAATCCCACCAAAAAAAAACGTGTAGCTGCCATGTCACAAAGATTGTTTTCCAGTGTCTGCAAGCAAGGCCTGAGGCACAGCCACCTCGGCTCCCTGTGGTGAACAGAGTGGTGTAACCTTGCCTGGCCCAGGCTGCGAGGACATAAAGGTCACTGGGTTAAAATCTCTCCCCTTGCCCTTCTGAGGGCAGGAAAGACCTTCTCCTGAGACAGAGTGTTGCTTAGTAATGGCTTCCATTTTCCTCACACTTTTTCCCATCCCCCTGTGGCCTGCTGACTCCTGGAAGGGATCCCAAACTTCCTTCCTCCTCTGCAGGTCCCCACAGCTCCAGCTGCAATTAGGCCCACGGTCTTCAGAGTTACCCTGAGCTCTTGCAGCACTGTGTGGGAATTCTGGCAAAAAAAAAAAAGTGATGTTATATTATTATCATCAACACCAATAGGCTGAAAGGTGCAGCTGCTTTCCTTCTGTCTATTAAGATCATTTCCGTGTTTCGTGCACAGGAAGCAGAGGAAGAAGTTGCATGATCGCCTTCGGCAGAGCTTGCGCTCGGAAAGGAACAATGTGATGAACATGGCCAACGGGCCGCACCACCCCAACCCACCGCCGGATAACGTCCAGTTGGTGAATGTAGGTTTCACTGCTCACCTTTCAGCCTAGGCTGCCAGTGCCTCAGGAAAGCTCACCCCGCAGCTTTTAAACCTCTACCTGCAGCAGGCTGGTGACTGATTTCTCTTGGCTTTCTCCACCCAGCTGGAGAAACTGCTACCGCTAACTACAGCCCACTTCTTCATCAGAGAATACTATTTTTGGTGTACCTGATGGTGGGGGGGTTGCCTTTCCAGGTCTCTGTCTGTGAGGACTTCTTGTTAGATACGTATGTTGTTTATTGCTCGATTGGAATGCAAAACTTTGCTACTTTCCTCATTCATCTCCTCCTACTTTGAGTCTAGATGGGGTATGTATGCAGAGGTGTACATGAATGTGCTCAAGGGTGTCAGTATGGTTTCTGCATGTATTTAAGTGACAAAATTTGTGCTTTGGCACATGTAAAAGACTGCAATCTGGGGAGAAGGGATTGGAAATTGTGTCTGCAAATGTGCTGTGAATTACAGTTTGTAAACCTGAGGTTTGTCTGGGTTTTTTCAGCAGTACGTTTCGAAAAATGTAATCTCCAGTGAGCATGTCATCGAGCGAGAAACAGAGACCTCATTTTCTACAAGCCACTACACCTCAACAACACACCACTCCGTGACAGTCACCCAGACACCTAGCCACAGGTATTGGAGGGGGAAGGCAAATGCCGCTTATAATATATGATCTATTGCTGTTACAAAACCAAACAGATGTGTGAAACAACAAACTGGGGAAAATCTACATTCCGTTCATAGTTCCCTTCACGACTACCAATATTTTATGTCATATCACCTAACTAATTATCTTTCCGTGAATCTACAAAGAGCTTTATTGTCTGAATGGCATTCCCATACCGTCACTTTGAATTTTAGCATGCGCAAATTGCTAAATCAGTGACAGCTGTGGTGACTGGAAAGCCCTCCTTCCCTCTCCTTTTATCCATACATGCAAAATCATCTTGATGCGTGTGGATTCATACAATTCACAAAACTCTGCAGCCCGAGTTACCAACGCAAAGGCTGTATGTCCTGAGTGGCAACAGAGCTGCTTCCTATCCCCTGGCTAAACTTCTGCTCGTATGCCTTTGCCAGCAAAGCCCACTCTTACGCTCTCCCTTTCTCTTTTTCCTGGTTGCTGCTCTCCAGCTGGAGTAACGGCCACACTGAAAGCATCCTCTCTGAAAGCCACTCGGTGCTCGTCAGCTCCTCCATGGAGAACAGCCGGCACGCCAGCCCAGCAGGGCCCCGGGGCCGCCTCA
>VZRE01001775.1:20498-35491 GCA_013396775.1 Cephalopterus ornatus
AAAAAAAAAGTAAAGAAAAAAAAAAGAAAAAGAAAAAAGAAAAGGGAAAAAAAAAGATAAAAACTGGGAAAAAAGAAAAAAAAAATTTTTCTTCTATGAGAACTTTTATTTGCTTCCTGTGTATGAGATGAATTTTGTCTGCTCTCTGCCAGCCAAAAGGTTTGCTTCTTTGAGCACTGGGATAATAGTAGATCCAACAGCATGCTACTATTAATTACAGCAGGATAACAAAAAACATACAAACAAAAAAAAAAGCACCAACCTGCATTAAATAATGTTACTTATAGAAAGAAATTAATACTGTGATTTTAAACCAAATATATTATTAATCAGAGGTCAGCTTGTAATCGCTAGGAGCTGCCATTTCATTATTTTCCAGATATTAATTGTTCTAGTTATCCCTTAGGAAATGGGTTTAAGTTAACTGAGGCTTTGAACCCAATACTCTATTAAAAAAAAAAAAAAAAAAAAAAGGAAAAAAAATTTAAAAAAATTTATATAATAGCAGATATCTGTAACCAAGCAAGGAAGAGATCTAGCTGGAAAACAAATGCCACTAATAAAAGTGCAATCAGTTTTCACCTCTATTTTTTAATGTTGCTTTCTAATACACAATTTATTTTTTTGTTCCCTCTCAATTTTTCTTCCCTTTTTTTTCTCCTTCTCAAAAAGAACCCTGACAAGCTTCTAGCAATACATTGTTAGAGTTGCTGTTGGAGTAAGGCTTACTCCTGGACACAGAAATGCTTTTCAGGGAAGAACTTGATTTGCTGAATGCTTAAAAAGTATAGGCACGTAGGAAGGACATAGCAGATGTATGGAGTTTATTTCTACTTGCCTTTATTTACTCCATTACTTGAGTAGAGAGAGGCAAGGATGATGCAAAGGCCACTTATGAAGGCAAGCACACCATGCGGGTTACAGGCATAGTAACGCATGTGTGACTGTTTGATGTCAGTGTTTATATAGCCAGTGACAGTCTTGAAGTCTTTGATTAGTAATGAACAAGGATGCTGTCAGTGCTGGAGCAGTTGCATCCATCCGGACAGAAGCAAATGGCCTCTTTTGCACTGAATTCCTATCAGTTTAGTCAGGGTCACTCTGCCTCTTCTATTCTTTTGATTTTTTGTTGTGTGTTCAGTTGGCACAGCATTGACTCAGGACTGATGTGGAAAACAAATGCTTTTCCTAGACTCTGGGGATTCTGAAAATGAGAACATATGTTTTACAGGTATTACTGAGCTCAAAATAAGAGCCATGTCAAGAAAAAAAGAATTTCAGCCAAACTACACTCATCCTTTGGGCCACTTCTGGTCCCAGTTAAATAAAGAGAAGTACGTCAAAGAAATTTTGTGAGACGCAAACCTGAGGAATTAAAGTTCTGACTCAGTAAATTGTTCAAGCATATGCTTATGCTAATCCCAGCAGAAGTTACCTTGAGCATGTTCTAGACTCCCATTTACACATCCAGCACATGCACAAAGTTAAGCATGTGCTTAAGAGTTTTGATGAACAAAGCATGTCCTATTGATTTGAGACCTGAAAGCAAAGTATAGTAAAAGAAGCTCTTTGCTAGGATGTCAAAAATCAGTGAGTAGCTCACTGTATAAATAACTGTATCATATTAGTAAGAACATGGGTGAGTCTACCTGAATACCAGATTCAGCAGAAAAAGAACAAAAAAAAACCCTTGGTATAGGAAGAAGATGATAAAAAAGTTGTAGGATGTTGGTATACTAGGAAACTAGCACAGCTTTGGGCTATGTAGTGGCTGAAATGGCCCTGCTTATTTGAGAAGTCAAAGGGAGATGGCACATACATAGTCTGGACTCAAGTCCCCTTTGCCATTTTTCCCTAGCTGGCATGTACTTGAACACACTTTGCCTTTGCAGACTGAAACAAAAGCTCCCCTACAAATTCTAGACAGCATACTCTCATTTTCATCCCTTTAGTCATGCCTATTTATCTGCAATCCCATGCAGCAGAACACCCATCTCCCCAGTAATTCTGCAACTCAGTAGTTCAGAGGGCCAAGTGGGCTTTCCTGATGAAGGCCACGAGTTTCCAAAGGATTCACACTGTTGAGTTTCCAGAGGCACTTGAAAATCTGTCCTTTCAGGAAGGCCTCTGATACTGCAAAGACCTTGCAGGACAGATGAGACAGAAAAAGGATGGCAGAGAAACAAGAGATTTCCCCAAAAATTTCCCATCTTAGTGGCAGAATAGAGATTATAACACAGGTCTTTTGTAAACTCCTCCAGTATAGATCACCCACAAGGCCAGCTCTCACTGAAGTGTCTGTTAATAGCCCAGACAGATTAATCAGGATGGAAAGGGAACATGCCTTGAAGTAGAGTAGATTATCTGACTACTAACACTGTTATTATAGAGGGCCAGTAAAAAATGAAGGAGAAATTCCCTATTTGGGTGCTGTGCCTGTGAGATTTATTTGGTGCAGGTCTAGGGAAAAACATCACACCTCTTCTGCTGCAGTGCCTCAAAGTCAAAGCGGTGTGCAGTTCCCACTCTTCCTCCCTCCTGGGACATACACAATGTGTTATAGGGTAAGCATGAAATTAGGCTGGAGACTTCACATGGACCTAAGAACAAGAAAATACAATTGGGGATATGGCTGCCTAAGCCCTTAGGTCTTTGTGAAGAACCCAGCCTTACAGCACAATTCATGCAGCAGCAAGTTACGGGGAATTTCCCTAGCTTGGCACTCACAGAACTGGGAGAAGGATACAGCCCCCCACCTCTCAACTTGTGTTTATACTCTGTGAGGGTGTTTCACATCAGTCAAGTCCACACTCGGAAATTAGCGAGTCTACCTGGCCACAGATGCTGCTGGCCGGCTGCAGCCACCTCCTGCTGGCCAAGGGGCTGGAGGCTGCAGCAGCACGAAGCAGAGCCAGCAAGTGCCTACGGGAAAGGCCAGCTCCCCTGCTGGGGATATTTGCTTCAGTGCCCAGACCTCTGAGCTAGGCAGTCCCAACACCCTTGAGCCATCACTGTGTAATCCTTGCCAGCTTTTTGGCTGAAGGTCATGGCTAGAAGAAACATTCTTTGAAGAGAGGCGAAATATTCCAGTGGTGGCAGAGTTGTTGAGATTGTCCTGGTTTATTTTCCCGTCATTTAATTTTGGCTGCGAGTTTTCCCTGCGTACGTGTTTATATGCAGGAATTATTCCAGGATAAAAGGCTCCTCTAAGGGGTGTATAGCTGGAATATGTTGTGCACAACCTGGGTATGGCCTGCCTGTTCAGGGGGTGTTAATCACTACAGCTCCACAGAGGTTCTCATAAAACAGAGAAAGCCTACTTCCTCCTCTTGACCCAGTTATTCTCTTCCTCACTTGAGCTACCCCAACACACCCCGCCAGGTTTTAAGAGATCAATCACTGCCTTTATCAGGGAAACAGGAAAGCTCCTTCTTTCCAGTCCGCCAAAACAACAATGCTGCATCTCCATGCTTCTCTCACACACATTGCAAGCAGTTTCCTGAGCATCCAGGATAGAAAACTTGTGTCTCCTCAAAGGACACACTTCTCAGCCTGTTGAGCACTTCTTGGCCCTGCAGTGTGGCTACTTACCATCAGCTGGGACTTACTGCTAGTAAGAAACAAAAAAAACACCAATGAAATGCTGCAGAGAAGGGCAGACAAAGAACATGGCCAATTACCATCATTTGTAATTCTCTATTCTATTGTAAATACATCTTGTACATACATGGATGTTTTCATTATTTACTGTCTTTATGGATTATATGTTAAATGAGACGCTCTTAGTTTATTGTGTAACACTGTAAATAACATAACGTCCTTTATTATTTATGCATAGGCATCTAACACGCAGAGAAAGTTATCCTCATATTATTTTAAGATATATGTCAAAAATATGTTGCATTTTTCCTTTTGCTTTGAAAAAATTGTAATATATCCTCTTTTTCCCCTCTTTCCCTTTAAAAAAAAAGAATGCTAATTTATTGTTCAGGAGAGAAAGGGGATGTAACTGAAAGGCAAACTGTTCAAAGAACATGCTATGGAAGCCACAAGCTACTGATAAACTAAAGAATTTATTACCCCAAATACAGCAATAAGTAATTGTTGATTTATTAAGGTTTTGTTATTCATTTTCAGTAAAAGAGGTGATGGATTAAATTGTTATGTGTGGTCCTGGCCCAGCTGCTCAGCAGACTGTGTCAGGTCAGTAGCTACCATCTTTCTGTATCCAAACATTGTGGTAAAGGTCTTGTTCTGTTGTTGTGGGCCATTGTTCTTGAGATTTCTGACTCATCCCTGTGGAGGTCTCTGGCAGGCACTCTTGTTCCTATGTACAATATTTTTAGTTTGTGAAGTTAGAATTATTAGCTCTGCCCTGACCATTACTACTTAAGGTGGATGGGGTTGCGAGGGTGGGGGGACAGGCAAAAACAACACAGCCTTGGGACTGTGGGAGCCCACTCTACAAACATGTCACCTCACTGTTCAGCAACAGTCAATAAAGCAAATCAGATACCAGGCATTATTAGGTAACATCACCATGCCATTATCCAAACTGTGCAGGTCTTAAGTACAATAAGTGGTCCTGGTCTTCTTGTCTCAGAATAGAAGTAGTATAATAGGCAAGAGTTTGGAGGACAACCCAGGTGAACTGATATCTGGAGCTAGTGGGGTCTGGGGAGCACAGGGTAGATGGATCTCATTAGTCTGGAAGAAAGGACAGCTAGGAAAAGATATCACAAAGGTCTGTGCGAACATAATTATCTTGCAGAAGGTAGGAAAGGACTGGATGTTTAGTAACTCTTCCAATAAAAGAATGGAGTTATCAATCAAAACTACTGGGCACCACATTCAGAAAGATGTGACTCTTCATGTAAAATGTAGGGAACTTAGGAGAAATACTTGCTGCAAGAGGTTGTGGATCATGGAAATTTCCATGGATTCATGGTGAGGGCCAGATCTTGGACATTAATCCAATGAAAATTACTAAATCCATGGAAACCACATCAGATGTGGGAAATAACTGAACTCAAAACATGAGGAAGTTGTATAAGGTAGAAATGTCTTGTATATTTTCCCTTCTCCAACTATCTACCACAGGAGGAAAGGAGGAGAATAGGTATCTAATCTGGCTGTTCTTGCATGATATAAGTATGTTAAGTCATTTGCTGTTAAGAAGTATTAAATAAGACAAAGAAAGCTAGCAGCAAGCAGAGGAGGGAGGAATGCAGTAAAGACATCTTGGATGTGTTTCACATTCATTTGTTCCCTGGGCTGGTGGAAACATGTAGGTCAGATTCCTTTCACCTACCTATTGGTACTGAATGAGATGCCAAACTGCAAATGGATGGAGAAATGGAAGGATAGAAGAAAGGAAGGATGGGTGAATGGAAGAACAGAGGGATAAAGCTGGGGAGGGAGGGAGGGAGGCCAAGAGGTTTCTGTCACTCTCGCTCCTGGTGGACCAGTTCAAATCTCAGGACAGGTTCAGTTTCCCTGGAACAACTTCCCTGTCTTTCTGTTTCATATAGAGGGATCTTGTAGCTGTGAATCTGGATGCTTAAGCTATTTGCCTCACCTGAATGTCTTAGCTAGGTAGGGCCTTGTCACCTCAGAGCAAGCATGAGGCAGCATCCTGTGACACAGTGGATACTGAGGATAGGATGGCCTTCTTATTTTCATTGCATGCTGTTGAAATGGACTGCTCTGAGAAACCAGACCCTTCTCAGGCATCCTCGCTGGCCTTTCATGGGTGGGAGTGGAGGTAGAGGATTTCTGAAGCAGTTAAGTACCAAAAGAACCACTCAGAGTCAAGAGGACTGATGTCACATTTGATACAGACCAGAGAGCTTTAGGGAACACATCCTTGTGTGTCCCAAATAGCTGTCCTTGAAAAAATTGTTTGTCACTCCATGCTGTCTTTATCCTATTGGCTTTCTCTGCCAAGCTTCTGCCCCTGCACTTCTCCACAAGGTCTGGAAGCAGATGGCGTCAGGAAAATCAAGCAAATCCTTCTCATTCCTGCAGCCCACAGCTGGGTATGCTCTTAGCATGCCAGCTCCACCCAGTTATGAGCACATGATTTGGATAATGCATTCCCCAAGTTAATTCTCTCTGTCTCGGTTACAACTGATGGGAAGAAAACTGTATCAAATGCCTTGAGGTGTTGGAGCCAGTCGCTGATTATTAACCTGTGTAGCCCAAGCAGAGCAACATGGACTGTGCTCAGGTTATGAGTCTGAGAATTCCTGTTTAGTGGGAACAGACCCTTAACACTGGCACTGGGAACCCTTCAGGGCTAAATCTCATTTTACATTGCAAAAAAACCCAAAAAAAAAAAAAAACCCAAACCAAACCAAACCAAAACAAAAAGACACAGAGCCTTGGGGATTTCTGATCCCAGAGTGCTTTTTCTATGTGATGAGATGTCCTTTCGCTGGAGTAGTTTCAGAGTAGCCCTCATTAGAAAAGTTCTACTGATTATGAAGTTATTCCCCTTGACTCCAGACTAAGTGTGGCAGGACATTCACAAATCACTGGTATGCTCCTGATGACCCCACCCATCAAGACAAGGACTAAAGGAAAGTTCCACATCTCCCATCAAGGAAGAGGTGGAATGAGATCATGTCTATTGATGGCTATGCATGTCTAGGAAGGCTGTCATGTCACTGGGCAGCATGGCACTCTCCGTCAGAGGGTATTTGGAGCACTGCTCTTTCTAAGCATTGCAGGGACTCTCAGAACTTGAGACAAAGCCGTCAGTGTGAACAGAATTAATTTCCTGGAAAGCTAGACCTTACTCTCTAAGGTTTTAAGTCCAGAAGTAAAAAACACCAACTTCAGTTGGAAACTGGACTTCTAACGTAAATGGCAGCTGCTAAGTTTCCACTTAGTTTCTTCCCCTCGGGGATAGCAAGAGAGTTCCCTGCACTGGAAGCGATGCCTTAGGAACTCAAGAGAGAGGAACCCTGGCAGCAGTGCATAGAAAACCCCTGAAATAAGGCCAGCTCTTTTGATGACAGCAACAGAGGAGGTATCAAGGGAGTCTTTGTAAGGTTATATGCTCATCGGTTGGTAGGGAGTACAATGATTGTTAACAACTGATTAAGTCATTACTCTGGTAATGGCCAATTTGGAGTCGTGCTTCAGAAGCCAGATATTGTGTGGGAGGTATTTTAACTTACCCTGCACATTACTGCATCAGTTGGGTTATGCATTCTGTATGTGTATACACATACATACAGTCTCTCAATTTTCTGTAATGATTTCCTGATGTTTCAGTGCATGCTCAGTGACAGGAAACGAAATATGCCACAGTAAGGCCATTTAGCAGCTGCAAAACTGCCTGCATGCAAGAGGAAACACCTTTTGCACCTCAGAGAGGAAAAATTGAAGGTGGTATTTGTCCTGTACAGCTGTGAAGAGATTGAAAAGGAATGCCTCTTTCCTCCCTAGCTGGACAGGCTGGATCACAGATCGCAGAGGAGCTTTCACAGGGCCACAGCTGAAAAGGGACTGGCAAGGTGGGAGGGTAATGGGACTCAGACTAGGGTGAAGGGTGGCCATGTGCCTCTCATTTCATTGAAGTAATCCTGGACACAATGGATTCAATCCCAAACAGAAAACGAGTCGCTAAAGATGCCCAAGTGGTGGGCCCTCAATATGTGGAAAAAAGAGATACAATCTCCAAAGAGCAATTCTTGTCCTAAGTTCTCATTCTCGGGAGGTTCCCATCTTGTGCTCCCCTTTCTCATCCTAAAGGCCCCAAATCTGAGGGTGAGGTGAGTCAGATCTCCCCCAGAAATGGACAGTAATCTGCTCAATGTATATGAGAAGGCTCAGATACCTGCACAGAGTACAGCATCATTCCTAGAAAAACCAATGGGAGCTACCAGAGCAGTGAAAGCAGTAATCCAGAAATTATGAAATAAAAGCCACTTACATGAATGCCACAGTATAAGTCCAGGAACCTGCAATTCAACATCCAGTTTTAAAATCATCCCCTAGTCAAATCTCTAGAAAACAAAATAATGTCATCCTAGTAACACATTAACCATTTTAATCATTAAAAAAAAAAGCCCTGTAATTTTTGTCAATTTAGCATCTGCACACACCATCTTGCCATATCCAACTAAAACATGCAGTATTTATCTGATGGCTAATGATTATGAAATAAAGCTCAAAGTAATAAAACTCCAAATAAGAACTGGCAGACTACAGCTATCTTGTTTCTCTTTTATAATCAACCTTTCAGTTGTCATGGTACTAATTTACACATTCTGGGTCATACCAATGAAATAACAGAAAGGAACTAATATACTTTACTCCCTATTACTTTCATTTCCAAGAACCAGCTTCCCTCAAATAGAACTTACTCTGATTACTGAAGTCTAGATAACAGAAGTTCGGGTGACATAAAGTCCAGGTAGTAGGATCATATTCACAATGGTTGTACCCTCAGCTTTTTATTTGACTCACCAATACAGTCCAAATCTTATCTGAATATTTCTTTGCCTCTCATAATTAGTAAAAATGGCTATTCTAGGACTACAGATGTGGCAACCATGATATTTTTAGTAAACCTCACTTGCTGCCTTACAACTCCATTTGACTGACAAGAGCTGTACTGGCTCAGCAGCAGAACAGCTCTCAGCTTGGTCCCAGGGTGACTGCACTAGGTCCTCAGCTGCAGGAGAACAGCATGTTTGCTGCTCCTCCTTTGGTATTTCACCAGGATGACATCATCAATGTCAACACATAGTTCCAGGCTGCTCTTTGGAAAGATTCTTGGTTGAAGATCTAAAAGAGCTGAGTTCCTCTGTTTCCCAGCTTCTTCTCACATGCATGCCCTACATCTTTCACATTTAAGGAAATTAAATTTGAAGGGGAGGAGAACAAAGATGATGCTGTGAGCTTCTGTCTCAAGAGAAAAAGATAAACAGCTTTGCCAGAGTGCCCATATTTAGCTGTGTCACACACACTGAGCAAGGTGTTTTTCACCTCAAACTGAGGCGATGGGAAATGTGCCATATTGCCTGTGGAATTTGGTGATGCTGAACTTCAGAGCAGAGGCTCAAAACCCCTTGCATTTAAGGACGGTAACCCAGAGATGTGGCTGCCCTGGGAGATCCAAAAGTGTTTCAGGGAACTGCTCTAAAAAGGTGATTGTCTGAGTGCATTGCAGTGCATCATTCCCTTGGCATCTGTGGAGGTTCCGAAGGTCAGCCGTTCTTGGCTGCAACTTGCTTTCAGGAGTGTTAAGTTCTCCCACTCTGGCAGGGAAGCCCCTTAGCTTGAAGACACCTAGCCAGGGCTTGCTTTCTGAAGCCGGTTAGGACACTCAGGGTATCAGCAGTGCTCCTTCCCACCCGAGGGAGGAAACAAATGCACAGCTTGACTTTCTGTGTGTTGGCCTGAAACCAGACACGGTGTCAATATTCTGCTATGACAGCTATGGTAGTGAGAATTACTTCATAACAGAGGCATCCAGTGACTTAGAAGCTGAACAGTCTCTTGCACCAAAGAGCAAATGTTCTCCTTGATTTCTTGGACGGGTGGTGGGTGGGAGCTGAGATGATGGAGAGCAATGGAAACTTGCAGCCTGCAGGCTGGGTGAGCATCCTTCAAAACCTGGGGATAGAGACAACAGTCAACAGCAGATGCTCTCACAAAGGTGCTGATAGCAAAATAGCAGTAAGAGCAGAGAGCCAAACATGCACTGGCCACATGGCTACTTAGCTAAGCTTCTGTTCAACAGATGACATTTCCAGGGATTGATAAGTATCTCTATGGCTCAACATGGTGGTCCGAACTCTCACTCTTGTACTCAGGCTAGTAAATTACACACCATCCCTTTCCCCAAGATATTTGACTCAGTCCAAGTACAAAATTGCCCATTTGTGTATGCTGAATCCGCCTTTTTGGAACAGCCTTTTCCACTGTTGCATTAAACAGGCAAAATACCTGAGGTGAGATTAAGGAGGAGGGGCTTGGGGAAGTGAAAAAGCTCTCAAGCAGCTGGGGGGAAAGAATCCTACTTAAAAATCATTTATGCTTTTGTGCTCCCCTAAAGAAAAACAGGTAGTTCGCTCTTAAAATAGAAATTAAGAGAACTGGGTTAAATGCATGGAGTCTTCACCCCAACCTTTGGAGGAGCAATTTTGCTATTTTCTTGGTCTTTGAAGAGAAATTACTTGTCCTGGAGCAGAAAACCTTCTCCGAGATTGTAGCCCTAATTGGCATGTGCTGATTGGCTTCAGTGTCACCTCAGTTTAATTGTGCAAATGAGCACTCTGAATCCTCTCTGAAGATAATGAATGTTCCTGCCTTCATTCACGAAGCTGCAGAGGTTTGGCAGCTCGTGAATAACTGCCTTGCTGATAGTAATCACTAATTCAATGCCTGGAATTAAAAATCAGATTGCTAATTCTATTAATGTGTCAGTGATAATGTCACAGTGCTGGATATTACATAACCTTGTTGTAGCTGAAGTTTGTTTCTCTCTCAGCTAATTTGCAGTAAGTTTTAGCTGCAAATGGCATATAATTTGGTGTATGAAATACCAATCCCATGCAATGTCCCAGTTCTTGAAAGGACCTCTGAACAAAAATCTATCTGAGCCGGGTGCCATTAATAGAAAATGAGAAGAAAACATCTCTGCTGGCAGCTGAAACACAACAAAGCTGCTTGGAGTGGTCAGTAATACGATTTGACCTTGTTCCATGATGACTGGTCCTCAGAAGATGACATCTAGGGTGCATGTGAAATAGGCCATAACCAGCTTCAAAGACAGGGAAGCAAATACCATCTCTGCTGCTCCCATTTTCTCTGGACTGCCTAGTAAGTCTGCTTGGATATCTAAATGTGGAATAGGGCAAGAAGCTGGCCAGCAGTGAGTGTTTAGGACCTCTGGGAAAGAAAGGCAGGAGCAGTTCTAAAGGCACAACTGGAAAGCAGTGGCATAAATTTCCTGTTGGTGAGAAGGAGTAAAAACTCAGGGTAACTATAACACTTAGGAGCAATGCCACATCCCTGTTAGGGACAGCACCACAGGTCTTTGGACTGAACAGCTGGGACTTGCAGTTCTCTTTTGAGCCATGGTCCCCGTGCCCCTAACACCTACATGCTGCAGCCAGAATGCAGTGGCCAGGGACAGGACAAGCACGTTGATTAGTTCACAGAGAGCTAATTGTAGTCTAGAAAGGCTGTGCACAGCAGTCATTTCTCATGTCTCCTGGAACAGGAACACTTGCCTGGTCATCAAGACCAAGTACTAAGAGAAAACCAATGGGACTGGTGAATTATCCAGCTTCATAAGATAGCAGGTTGCTGTTAAAGAAGCAGCAGTTTTCTTCTCCATTGTAAAGAATCATGCACAGTGGCTAGAAACACCATGACAGAAGTTATCCCTGTGCAATCAAGACTGGAGGAAAATAAATGTGAAACAAAAAGTGACATTTAGTCAGTAAGGGAGTCTGCTGCATGGCAGGGAGAGGCCTGCTTCCCTCCTGGCACTGAGACCCTCCACGGCAGAACAAAATGACAATGAATTTCTGCAATTAACAGTACGCTTCCAGAAACTAAAGCCTTTCCTCATTTCCTCTAAGAATGGAGGAAGAGTGACTTAACTGATTGGCTGGGACATGTTTATATGGCCATCCACTAACAACTCTCAGGCACTGTGCCAATCAGCAGGCCTGTGTGATGTCTGAATTATGGTCATTAGAGAATTCTTTCGTCCTTGCTGCTCTGACTTTTCCACCTTCAGAGCAGAAACATACCCATCTTCCGAAACACCACATAAGTGCTGAGCCTAATCCCCAGTCTGATATTTATCCTAGTTACCCTGTGTCTGAGTCTACCCTGACCTCAGGAAAAAAACAGAAACTGCTAGAAAACATGACACTTAGATGGGGACAAGGATTTGCCTTACGGTCTTTTGCCCATTTAATTCTTCTACTCCAAGATCACAGCTTAACTCCCAGTTGCAGCTGGGGCACCTCCTCATAAGAACATTGTTCCAGTCTTGCCACACTTCATCCAGCCGATACAGCTTGTCACTTGTGGAGGACTGAGATTTTGTTTCTGCTGAGGGATCAGTGGTAACAGATCAGGTAACATTTTCTCACTGTGCTGCAGGACCCTGGGAGTGGGTTTCTCTGAGGTGTGCTGTGGACTTCTTGTAAGGATTCACAGTAATTACCAGGTTGCACTTTGCCATTGCCAGTTCTGTTACCTCTTGAGTTGCCACAGCCTGTAGGATGGTCCATGGCTCAGCCCAGCAGCTCAGCTAGGCTCTCAGAGACCATCATCTCTCTGCAGCTATTCATGGGTGGAAAACAAATTGCTTTATACTGCCAGAGAAGTCCTCTTGTGTTAGATACAAAGAAAGGCGTGGTCTACCTGAACAGTACCTGTATGCTTCAGGGACAGGTGATGTGAATGTTGAATCAAGGACAGGCACTGTGAAATGTGAAGATAGACCAGGGCAGGCGGGTTCTTCAGTAGCGCTCCTTGCCCCTTGGCCATCCCGGTTGTTTTCATGGTTGACAACGCTATGTCCCCTCAGTTGCTGAACCAGTTCACCCTCTCACAAGAAGGAGCCTAGCAGCATTTATATCTGATACTGGTTGTTGTAGCTATAATTACTAAAACCTCTATCTTTACTGACAATCTGACCCCACACAAAGTCACATGCAGGGGCAGGCTACCGTACAGTCTTGACACTCTATTGCATCCCTACTTTAGTTCTCACCAAACAGAGACAAAAGTCCCCTGCTCCCTAGCTGTTACAACTTTTTGATTAAAACATCTCTTAAAGATATACCTGCAGTTCTAAGAGTTTCACACTTGAAATTGCACATGGAAAAACTAAATATAAAGGCCTTAATCACATTGAAATGTATTGTCTGGCTTCTTTTTAGCTCATGGAACTGAGTTTCGTTCTGGTTTCTATGCAATTCAAAGAGAAATGAAAGACACTTGTGGAAGTGGGAAATAGCTAAGCAAGCTAAAAGTCAAGAAGGTTAATTAATTTTTATTTGAGTCAAACTGTGAATTGAAGTGCAGTCCCTTGAAAAATCATTTTCTGGATGTGTAGATTCTATTGCTGTAGGCAACAAGAGTAAGCCAGAAATTTGATCAGATTTCTGGTCTCACTCTTATGCTGATCTATCCTATCCAGTGCTATTCGTGCATTGAAAATGCTCTGGTAGGGGGCAGGCAAAGTCAATTTCAGACTGAGAGTGCTAAAGGCTAAGTTATTGCAATGGGAAACGATTTTCAGAAGTTATGGATAAAATAAAAGGGGAGCCAGGGTATAGTCTCAGTTGCAACTAAGCCTCTGTAGCCCCTTGATTTTGTCTGATGGAGGGAGTACTCAGTCTTTGAACAGTCTCAGATGATTACCTATGAAATTAATGAGATCTGTAGAAAAAAATCTGTGACATTTCCAGTGTTTAATCCAGTTACCAGCTATAATAAATGTTTTCTTGAGTGTATTCTTCAAGCATCATTGTCCCAACTGCATAAACATAGACACATATGGGCTGCGCAGCTGATTCACTCCTCAACCCAGTAATGCTGAGGCCATTATCAAAGGCCTCCTTGCTGCAAAGTCTTATAAAAAAAAGGACATGCTAAAAAGAGGTAATGAGATTATGAAAGTATATGCTGGTCTGTTTGGTCATGTCAGCTTTCCCAGGCTGTTCTACAGTAGTCAAGAAAAAATTGTTTTTAGGACACTCACTCAGCTTCGGCCAAGGCATCTCCTCGATGAGCCTGCTGGAAAGGTTGCGTTCAATTATCTAGTCCAAATATGCATTTACTTTTTAGACAGCCCTCCAGTACCAGGCATAAGGAGGGATGAATCTGCTTTATCGAACATGCACTGTGCTGTCTTGCATCTGCCCATACTCGATCTCTCACAGAGGGACTTCAGAATGAGGCACTTCAAGTGGATGGGAATATTCCCTTCCAGCCTGGAACAGAACCAGGTTTAATCAAGGCAGACTAACTATGGGCAGCTACACTGCTCTTCCCTTCCAGGACTGGGACACCAGTTTATAGTTGAATGTACTATGTGATCTGGCTCCCAGACTGCTGTATTTTATGCAGGGTTACCAGTAAAGGGGTTCCTTTTAAGATCAGAGGGTTAAAATGAAACTTTAGATTAATCACACTAATGTCGTGAGCTGGTGCCTGGGAGACAAATACAGCAGGTAAGCCTGGTGGCACCCCCCAGATAGGATTCTGGGATGGAAAGTGTACAGTAAAGGTGTTAGAATGCAGGTGTACTGACCAGATAGAAGACACAAACCCGTATATAAGGACAAAAAAGTCCCTTGTGATGTTAACAAAGCAGAAGGGCAAAGAAATGTGAAAGATGCAGACATGTTGTCCACCATGATGTCAGGCTGAGTGGGAGTGGAGTCTGAGATGGTCACAAACTCGAGACAAGTTTACCCTGCGCTTGGGATTAGCTGTGAAAACCTTGCACACTGAAGGGCTGGACTTGGACTTGCATACAAAGCATCAGTCAAATATTGGTCATTTTCTACAGCCCAGAGTATCAGAGGGGGTACGTGATCAAGTAGAGGAGGGAGACAAATTTGAGCTACGGTTGCAAAGGTAATTTTTGACTATTCCTATTCCTCCACAAACCTATATTTAATTCCTTGTTTCAGGATGAGATATCTCAAAAAACTGGGCATGATCTTTGGTTTCATGAGTAGAAAAGCAATTAACTATTTGTGTGACTAGCATTTTTATGAGTGTCTAAGAGTGTTAACAGAAGCACAGTGTATCTGTTTAAACTGTTTCAGCAGCTCATAGAGTTACGGTGTCAGATATTTTTCAGATTAGTCCTTTTAGCAGCTGATAACATATGGGTCTTAGCTGAGAGGCTATGATGTAAGCCTTGCAAAAGGCCTGAAAGGCAAATTAAGCAACAACATAACTGGTGCTCTGGCATGATAACAAAATGTGTTTCTTTC
>VZRE01001780.1:8402-19098 GCA_013396775.1 Cephalopterus ornatus
GTGAAGGGGGGGGGGGGGGGGGGGTGGGGAAGAGGGGGAGAGGTTGCCTCCTTGTTGCAAAATGATGATGATATATCTTAGAACTTTCTGTTCAACAATAGTAAATCCTGCATGTGCTTTCTTTTTCTTGGAGTTATGCAGTACTTTTGTTAAAGCAACTGGAATGACTTCCACTCTATTATAATATCTATATACACAAAAAACAAAATGTTTTTTAGGCAATTGGCAGATGCTTTGCTAGGTATTAATTTCTGATCACATTTGAGTAAAAATGTCAACAATTCAGCATTTGTATTAACTCTTACAATTCAGCAGATTTGACAGACTTACGTCACATGTAACCAAAATAATATAACTAATATTATTCATTTTTCAGTGACAAATACATGCTGAACTGTGATTATGGCGTAATTTCTTTTGGTTTCTTGAGAGTACTGTTGTGGCCAGAATTTCTTTCAGAGGTAAAGGACAGATATTCATAAATGACTATATAAGTGATGACTGAAGAGTAACGGGAATCAAGAATCCCTGGTATCTTTGAATGCTATAAATGTTGGAAGTAGCTGTTTTACCAGTCTATAGGAAAAGGAATACATTTTATTATTTTTTTTTTTTAGGAAACACAGAATTATTCTGTGGTCAACATTAAAGGTGATTGAATACTTCTGAAGAACTAAACTAAATTAGGTCAATTGATATATGAACTGGCAGAAGAAATTGGGAGCCAAAAAAGCGGAGTACCTACAGAGTGGTCATCTGAAATAATTCTGTACTTGCAAACATAAATCAAATATTAGGCTGCATGAAGGAATAGTATAGAAAATAGATGCTATTTAATATTTATGGTATTCTCATTTAGGCTACAGTTAGTTTTGATCATCTTATATCAAATGTATAAAGAATTTGAGAAAATTATTTTCATTATAGACTGGAATGAGTAAAATAATTTCCAAGTAAATAAGTGTGGGAAGTATTGGACTATTTAGAGAGGTGAAAACTATAAAAAGCATGAATGATCAAGGTAGATTAAGTGTATAAAGATCAAAAATCATACTTCCATGACTGTCTTACAGAAGTTATATTAGTTTCAGGGTTTCTCAAACTATCCTTTGAAATTTCTGGTACTGAATATTTTTGGATTTAAATGAAATTTTGACCTGATCAAGTATGATATTTCCTGTATTTGACTAAATTTACTTCAGTTGATATCAGTAGATATTTGATTAAGCTATGAATTACATGCAATTCAGAAGTTTGTGAAATAGTAGACTGTTTAAAACGTATTTAATGTTCGGAATGTTCACTTCTCATTTTTTGGAAATTGAGTTTCCAAGTACTCTTATTTTGAGAATCTATGGTACAGACTAATATCTTCCTTATAACAGGGAGAAAACAGTGTAGTGTGTTAAACAAGGGAGGTTTATGCAATCTACTGTTGTTTAGAATAGAATAGAATATTTTAGTTGAAAGTGACCTAAAATGATCACCTAGTCCAACACCCTGATCAATTCAGGGCTGACCAAAAGTTAAAGCATAGTATTAAGGGCATCATCCAACTGCCTCCTGAACACTGATGGGCTTGGGACATAGACCACCTCTCTAGGAAAAACCTGTTCCCAGTGTTGGACCACCCTCTCGGTAAAGAAATGTTTCCTAATGTCAAGTCTGAACCTGCCCTGGCACAACTTTGAACCATTCCCACATGTCCTATCACTGGATACCTGGGGGAAGAGATCAGCATCTCCTTCTCCACTTCCCCTCCTCTGGAAGCTGTAGAGAGCAATGAGGTTGCTCCTCAGCCTCCTTCCCTCCAAACTAGACAAACCGAGTCCTCAGCCACTCCTCACAGGACATTCATTCCAGCTCTTTCACCAGCTTTGTTGCCCTCATCTGGGCACATTCAAGGACCTTTACGTCCTACTTAAATTGTGAGGCCCAGAACTGCACACAATACTCAAGGTGAGGCCGCTCCAATGCTAAATACAGAGTGATAATTGTCTCTTTTAACCAGCTGGTTATGCTTTGTTTGACACACCCCAGGATGTGGTTTGCCCTCTTGGTTTCCAGGGCACACTGCTGATTCCACTTGAGCCTAATCTGTTAGGAAAGCACAAAATACAGCATTGTGTTTGGATTTGTCCGTGGTTCTTACTTAAGATACAAGTCTTTGACTTCAGTAGAATTTTCTATGCATAGAAAAGTTAGTACTTGCAAATCTTAAAGTGATGGCTTGAAAGTAAAAAATAAGTTAAAACTATGGTGCTGGAGGTTTATTTTCAAGTTGTTGCTCTTAATTTGTCCCTGGTGCCTCTTAAAATCTTGTTTCATTATTCCTTAACATTAAGCCTTCACAGGGGGGAAATTCCATTCTTTCTTAAATAAATAAATAAATTTTGTGTATTTTCTTTAGGTCAGCAGTCTTATTTTGCATGTAGAAGAAGCTCATACACTCCCAGTAAAACATTTTACTAATCCGTATTGTAACATCTACCTGAACAGTGTCCAGGTAGCAAAAACACATATCAGGGAAGGACAGAACCCTGTATGGTCAGAAGAATTTGTCTTTGAGTAAGTCTTACTCTTATTGAATTAGTGAATTTCAATTGAAAGTTGCATTGCATTTAAGATTCTTTGCACTGTACTGCTGTGTATATGCTTTTTAAAAATACTGTATGCATGGTTATATAGGAGCCACAAATGCATGGATAGAATTTTATGTATGCATCTAAGTATCTTTGTTAATATGATTGTCTTTGGCTGGTCATAAGAACTCAGGAGTGAAATAACTTTAGAATAAATTTAAGTATTGGTCAAGTATAGTATTAACTGAGGCTTTTTGTCTTTTCCCCCAGTGATCTTTCATCTGATATTAATAGATTTGAGATAAGTCTTAGTAACAAAACAAAGAAAAGTAAAGATCCAGATATATGTAAGTATCTTTATGTAAAAGATGCATATATATTGCAACAATGGATACAGTTTTCATTGCTCTTGTCAAACATTGTCACAAGAGAATTAAGTATATTCTGTGGCTATCACACAGCTGTATTGGTATGTTTTAGATGTCTATTACTGACTGTAATGTTTTTACAATAAGAACCTGCATGTCTTTTAGTAGTAAAATGCACAATAATCCAATCCTATATATCTGATGGCTTTTCTAGCTGTATTCCAATATACCTATTGTGTTATACTGTGACCATGTTTACAAAAAAAAAAAAAAAGAGCAGCTGTCAGAATTAATCTCCTTCATAAAATGTTATATTTCATTAAGTTAGTTTCTTTATTTTGTTTTAAGCCCAACTGTGTGGAATGACTTTTGTCCTTTTTGTTGCTTCCAGTGAGAAAGAGGGAAGAATAGTAGTACTTTCCTCACTTGAAAATAAATTAAAAAATTCCAACTTGACAGTCTGTAGAACAAAATTTGCCTCAGTCCTTGTAGCATCCTGTTCTTCCCCTTATTCTATCTTATCTATGTTCCCAGGAATTTACTTTCCTCCTGTTATGTACACAGCTTCTTCAGCTGTTTTGTTTCTATTTTTCTATTCCAGAAAACTACTAGCAAGATGGTAAGACTTATCAGCTTTCAAAAAAGAACAACCCCCCCCCCAAAAAAACCCAGCTTACCAAAACAAACCCTCCCACAAAAACCCACACTTGAATTCTGAGCCACACAGTGTGGTTTTTTGGCTTTCAAGATATTTTCTTTCCCGTCACAACTGTCTTGTAACTTCATCCCTTTGCCCCCTCTGTTGCCTGCAGAGCAGACACCCTCTCACCCAAGAGTTGTTCCAAGTACTTTTGTGTTCAGAGCTGTCCCAAAGCCTAGCACAGTATTTATAATCTTTTGCTGTTGGTTTTGGTTTGCATGTATTGTGTTACTGGCCTGTTGTTTGTCTCAGAGTCAATTTCTTTCTCTTTTTTTTCCTCTCAGAGAAGAGATTTGTAAGGAAACTTTGACCAAAGTAGAAGAATTACTTCGAAGACTGAATGCTGTTGCCAAACCTAATTCAATTTCAAAACTGTTGCACTTTCCTCTAGCTAGAAAATTTTCTGCATAGCAGAAGGAAAAAAAGATGTGTTTCATTTGACAGACAGAAGGACTTTCTAATTGCAGTGTTATTGCATGGTTCTATGCATTTGAGCTAGAAAATTATTTGGGCCAAAACTTTGGTTAGTACAAGACCCTTTCAAAGGATAATTCATGAATGGAATACTTCAGTAACTTCTTTTAAAGTGTTTTTGTAGTTTCCTTCTCTCTGTGCAGATTAAGGAGACTGTGCTACTTGTATCCAACTGGTGGAAGGTTATAGATCCCTTTCTTATCTAGGTCAAGAGGATTGGCAATGTTTCTTGATCATGGTTAGGTAGACTCTTAGAGCATAACCTAAAAGTCCTTTCATTTTGGGATAAGGAATAGACCATATCAACTTGAATTAACAAACATCTCTGCCTACATCCCTATCCCTATTAAATATTTGAAGTATATGAGGAGAAAAACTGAGCTAAAGAAGACCTTATCCAACTTGCCTGTGTGCTATGTTGCCTAAACCTCCAAAAGTGAGAAAATGGGTTGGTTACCTCTCTGAACATTTCTCCTTTGTAGCCACAGTTATTAAATGTGGATTGCTCTGAAGTAGGAGTAATGTGAGGGCTATATTTTTTCAGTATTTGTGGTGAGTTGACCTTGGCTGGCTGCCAGGTGTCCACCAAACGGCTCTCTCACTCCCTCTCCTCAATGGGACAGGGGGAGAAAATAAGATGAAAAATGCATGGGTCAAGATAAAGGCAGTTTAACTTCCCATCAGCAAGCAATGTCCAGCCACTTCCTGGTAAGTAGGGCTTTAGTATGCATAGTGCTTGCTTTGGAAGACAAGTGCCTTAATAATGAATGGCCCCCCTCCTCCTTTTTCTTAGCTTAGTATTCTTAGTATTGCTGAGCACAACACCATGTGTTATGGGATATCCCTTTGGTCAGTTTAGGTCAGCTGTCCTGGCTATGTCATAGAATTGTAGAATGGCTTAGGTTGGAAGGGACCTTAAAGATCATCTAGTTCCAATCCCTCTGCCGTAGGCAGGGACAGCTTTCACTAGACCAAGTTTCTCAGAGCTCCATCCAACCTGGACTTGAACACTTCCAGGGATGGGGTATCCACAACTTCTCTGGGCAACCTGTTCCAGTGCCTCACCACCCTCACAATTAAGAATTTCTTCCTAATATCCAATCTAAATCTACTCTCAGTTTAAAGCCATTACCCCTTGTCCTATTTCTACACTTCCTGATAAAGAGTCTTTCTTCATTATTCCTGTAGGCCCCCTTTAAGTACTGGAAGGCTGCTATAAGGTCTTCCCAGAGCCTTCTCTTCTCTAGGTTAAGCAATCCCAACTCTCAGCCTTTCCTCATAGGGGAGCTGCTCCAGCCTCCGATCATCTTTGTGGCCTCCTCAGGACCTGCTCGAGTGGGTCCATGTCCTTTTTATTCTTGGGGCCCCAGAGCTGAACACAGTACTCTATGTGGAGTCTCATGAGAGCAGAGTAGAGGAGGAGAATCACCTCCCTCGACCTGCTGGCCATGCTATTTTTGATGCAGCCTAGGATACAATTGGTTTTCTGGGCTGCAAGTGTGCCTTGCCTTTGTCTCTTTCAGATAGTTTGTAATTGCAGTAGTGCCACAGCTTGGTTTTGAAGTTATTTGGGAATATGCAGCTGAAGGACAAAAAAATGTCACTGTGATACACATATATCACTTCTGTGACAGTGGGAAATAAGCCTACTATGGCAGGTTATGTACTTGGTTCCTTCTGTCCCATATTCTTCAGGCAATGTGTTCTAAACATATTAAGTACTGTATGTAAGCACTCTTGCATCAACATGGATGGAATTTTAACAAGGAGGAGAAACTATGGAGCCTATCAGGTACTTGTTAATGGTAGTAACAACATACTGTCTACCAACACTAAGTATGAAAAATAAGATGTTGGCAGCCCCTTCTTTGAAGAACAAAGTGTAAGAGGTTTCAGTCCTTAACAGCTCCTCACTGCCTTGTAAATGGATTGTGCTAACATGTGAGTGAGCTGTGGGTTGGAAAGCCAGGATTTAATATGTCCATCATTGATTATTTCTTCTTTGTCAACATTTAAATAAGCTTTTATTCTGATTCAGTAATTTTAAATGTTTTTAGGGGTTTTGGTTGGTTGGTTCTGGTTGGGTTCAACAAAGGCTTCATCGTAAATTTAAGTTCATTTCCATTCTGAAGAAAACATAAATTTGAACCACTTTAAGTTTGATTTCCAGATTATAATTATTAATCATCAAAATATAAACTTGTTACTAAATATTAATCCCTTATCTTTATTTGCAAATAAACCATTTAGAAACCTCAGGTTTACCTTTTTTTTTGCTAATGTTCATCACATACAATATTCTTGGTTCAAGGTTGTTGTATATAATTTTTAACTGTGGTTGCAGAGAAGGGATAAACTTTTTGGTTTTTTTCTGTATATTTGTTATTCTGTCATAATGTGCTAGACTGCAAAGTGTAAACAAATTCTCAACTAATGGCAGTCTCTTATTGAACATAGCCTAATAGTTCAATATACCTTGCTAAGTAGCAGAAAGTGTTCCTTTAAAGTTTTTGAATATAAATTATGATAACAAATATTCCGCAGTCCATTATTGATGTTTCTGTTTCAATCTTTTAAGATCAAAATAAGATTATAATATTTATATTATTGCTAGGAAGTGCTATTAATTAACCATGGGAAAAATTAAATCATCAGATTATTCTGAATCCTATATCTCAGTGTTTCTGTTAATGAGATACATGCCTTAAATGCACAAGCAAAACAAAAAGAAAGCACATTGATCAGTTGAGGACATGAGAGCTTTGCTCAGAAGAAATATTTTGAGAAAGTCAATTGATTATCTGGTGTAAAAACAGTCCAATCCACACTTGTGATAAGTAGCAGATGATGATGAATTGGTTTATCCACTACTTGATTGACTCGAATGAGTTAACTTATCAATTCATCAATGCCAAAGAATATGAAATATAAAATGTATATTAGAAATGTGATGTCATTCTGTTCTATTATCTGATTATGCAAGTGATGTCCCAATGTACGGCTGAATTGGGGCAGTGGAAAGTCTGCTAGAACTGTTCGTAGGCTTTGTAGAAAAGGGAAAAACAAGTGTGCGATGGTGGTTTTGATTGTTTTGAGTTTTTGGAGGAGTGGAGGTTTTTTTTGGTTTTGGGAGTTGTTTTGTTTAAATGTGAGGGGCTTGATTAAAAGTAGATTTCATCAAGAGTTGCAGAAAAAGAGGAAGCTTGGAAGTTCCAGACAGTCATTTCAGGAGGGCACGTGCTAATATTGGAATGGTCAGTGGTCTGACTGCTGCAGCTTACTGGTCAACTGTCAGACCAGACTTTCAGTTATGGTTGAATAGGCTGATGCAGATCATTGCTTAGTAATTTTAAGATACCAATACCACCAAAAAAAGTGAATTATTGATTTTGTCATATGTGGTTGACTTATTATTTGAGCAGTAAGCTGTCTGGGAAGGCATTTTTATATGTTTTGCATAAAATGTTACAGCCTTAACCTTGGGAGTTTCAAAGTGTTAAAAATAGTAACAAAGTGGTTCAAGAGCAGACCTGATAGAGGTATGAGCCCAAGGCTTCAAAAGACTGTTGCCTAGGTGTGCTAGGTAGCTGGGGGAGCAGAGGGGCTTTTCCCCTTTTTGGGTGCTTTATATGTCACCTTTAGTTTTCAGGAGTCTGTTAAACCATCTAAGAGATAATCTGTCCATATATTTGATGGCACAAATTTTGATCATTTTTATTAATATTCTTTTGCTGAAGCAAGGTGATGTGCTGAAAACAACCTTATTTTATTCAATACGAGCACTGTTTTGCTGGAGATAACCTACTTAACAATGCTTTTTTCCTAAAGTGTTTATGCGTTGCCAATTAAGCCGATTACAGAAAGGACGTGCAACGGATGAGTGGTTTCAACTCAGTTCCCATATACCACTGAAGGGTATTGAGCCAGGATCTTTGCGTGTTCGAGCCCGATATTCTATGGAGAAGATCATGCCGGAAGAAGAGTACAGTGAGTTTAAAGAGGTATTAAATTCGTTTCCTCAGTTTTTCTGTCAAAATTCACTTCCTCTCTTGTTTGAGAGAAATTTCAATCACACTAACAGACATTGCTAAGTAGTATTTGTAGCGACTGTTATGTTAGCACAAGTTTCTGAACATTGTTCTGGTTTTCTTTCAGCTCATTCTCCAGAAAGAGATGCACGTAGTCTATGCCTTATCACATGTTTGTGGACAGGACAGAACACTGTTGGCTGGCATTTTATTGAAGATTTTTCTTCATGAAAAGCTTGAGTCACTACTGTTACGAACACTAAATGACAGGGAAATAAGCATGGAAGGTACTGTACAAATTACACTAACATTAACTGAAACTCTGGGGAAGAAGGGCTCCCATGTCTTCAGTTCTGTCTCCTCCCTTAATTACATCATATATCAAACTGTGAACACAGCTTATTTTTTCCTCTGCTTTTTGTTGTCTCATTTTTCCAACTTTACACTTTATTTTTTTCAGATGAAGCTACTACTTTGTTTCGTGCCACCACTTTAGCAAGTACACTTATGGAGCAATATATGAAAGCCACAGCAACACGTTTTGTTCACCATGCACTAAAAGACAGTATATTAAAGATAATGGAGAGCAAGCAGTCCTGTGAGGTGATAACTTGAACTATGTTTTTTTTAAATTTTGATTTGTTGAAATGATGATCTACTGGTTGTTTGCTTTAGAATCATTTATTAATCCTTCAGAAATAATTTCAATACCGGAACTAAACTGATTATGAGGTTTTTTTAAATGTTAGCTTAAACAATGTTCATAGCATCGCTTTTAAATAAGTTTTTAAACTCAAATTTCTTTAAATTATGTATTTATTCTTTAGCAGTTGTAGGTTCTGTTGTAGCAGTTACTGAATGGCCTACTTTAAATAATTTAAGCTCCAGATATGCTAGAAGTCAATGTCTGAACTTAGTTTCATTTTAAAACTCCCTTACATTAACTGCTTGTGTTAGATCCTATCTTTATTTCTAAAACAACCCTCCTAACTTCTGTTTCATTTGAACTTAAATATGGAAAGGGGAGGGCTGTGTCCTCAGAATACTGGATTAAAAGATGAAAATATACATAGTTAGAACAAGGTGGGTACTTATGGATAGTGTTAAATGTCTGTGCTGTTAAAAGCATAGTGCACTAGAACTTAAAAACATTGCTTTTTCACATTAGTTTTCTGGTTAGCCCTTGAAACAGATTTGTAAGTTCTGTACAAGTCTGAGATTTGTACAGCAGTAGAATATTTATTTTGAAATAGTATTCAGTGTGTAATATTATCAAATTATATATGTAGTTCTATTCAAGAGACAAAACTCAGTCTTTTTCCCTTTTGGTTTTAGTTAAATCCTTCAAAGTTAGAAAAAAATGAAGATGTAAACACTAATTTGGCACATCTACTCAGTATACTTTCAGAACTGGTGGAGAAAATATTCATGGCTGCAGAGATACTGCCTCCGTAAGTTTGCACTCTTCTGTTCAAATTTGTACTTGAAAAATTCCTGTTTGTGGTTTACATGGTGTTCTTATTGGTTTATCTTATACTAATCAGTATTAAGACTAAATTCTTTAGGGCTGTTATATGTACAGAGAAAAAACCCAAAACATTTGAATGAATTGTGCTTTTTGCAAATGTGGTGGGTTGACCTTGGTTGAATGTCAAGTGCCCACCAAGCCACTATCGTTCCCCTTCCTTAGTTGCACAGGGGAGAGAAAACATAATGAAAGGCTCATGGGTTGAGATAAGGACAAGGAGAGATCTTTCACCGATTACTGTCATGGGCAAGACAGACTCCAAGGGGTCAGGGAAAGAAGAAAAATAATAAAATATCAATGTATTGTCTCCACAAAGAGATAGAGGACAGTACTAGTTAGCAGACAATTGTATATATTCAAGTCCATTACCAATTCTTTCCAGTCCTCCTACTCTGAAAAAGAGATGGACTTATTAACAGCATTAAAAATAAAAATGGTTGGCAGTAGAATGACATCCTGCTTTGATTACTTCTATCTATTGATGCACAGGTTATTCTTTTCCTGTTTTAAAAAAAGTTAACTTGTTTAGACTGAAACCAATGAATAAAAAGTGTGTAGTGCTAACAGCTTTCTTTCACTTTTTTATCATTAGCTTTTAACGTAAACAATTCTGAATTTTGCATTGTGCACTGGTTTTGTCTGGGATGTAGTTAATTTTCTTCATAGTAGCTGGAATGGTTGGCCACGAAACACTGGCGTTGCAGAGATGGCTGCTGTGGCATCTTTGTGTAAAGACGTGGCAAAAGAGACAGGCTATGTTCTATGCTCGTTTGCTCTGTAGCCTGTGAGCACTCAGAGTGATTGACAGCCTGATATCATTAATAAACCAGCTGCTTCCTGGGAGACTGGTGTAAAACTCATTTTTGATTGCTCTAAATGTGAGAGGCCCTTATGAGGTTGCGAGCTGTGCTGGCGGTGGTATATGCCTCCGGTAGGGTCTCCCATGCCAGACAGGTCAAAACTGAAGGGTCAGATAAAATGTGTCTGTGGGCAGGATGGGCTCACTGGCCTTCTGG
>VZRE01001781.1:24418-45879 GCA_013396775.1 Cephalopterus ornatus
AGTCCCGGCTGCTGGCGGCTCATTTCCATCCCCAAAAGAGGGGGTGGAGGGGGGGGCGGGTGGGGGGACGGACCCTTCTTCCCCCCCCACCCCCCAACTTTGCAGTAGGGTGGAGAGCAGGGAGGGAGGGGAGGCGGCGGGGAGAGGGGTCGGTGCCGCCGGTGCGGGGGAAGGAGCGGGCTGGGGCTTTGCAAAGCCGGTATTTTTGGGGTAAAACGGGGTGGGGGGAGGTCTCTGACGATTGACTTATCTGTTAGAAACCGCGTCTGCGGGCGAGCTCACCAATCCGGGGCGGGCGAGGCTGCTGAGACCATCCCCTGGTGTCAGTTTTAATGGGAAACTTCACTGCTCTGCAGAGGGGGGTGATGTATTTTTTGATATAAAACCTGCGGCTGCCATCGCCCCTCCCCGTTCGCTCGGCTCCCAGGAGCCGTTTGCTCCCACCTCTCTTTCCAGGCTCCCCATTTTTGGAGAGGGGATTATTTTGGGAAAGCCCTTTGCAGAGGTGAAGCGAGAGCCGGCGGCTGTGCCAAGGCACGAAAGCCCATCCCCAAAAATAAAAAATAAACGGGGAGAAAGAGCCCTGCGCGGAGCTGATAGCCAGATTCCCCCACTCGAAGCCTCCTTGCAGTGCAGCTCGCCCGCAGGCTGCACGCAGCTGCTGCGGAGGGGGGGGGCAAATATTACATATTATATATGAAACATCACATATTAAAAGCAAAAATGCCGTGGCAATTATAGGGAAGGGAAGACGACCTGGCCTCCGGGATGGGTTTTCTTGCTGCAGCGCCGAGACCAAGGGAGGGAAGAGCCAGGAGATGACACCAAGTACCCCAAGGGTTGGGGGACCCCAGGCCGCGTCCCCCGAGGCCAAAAGCGGGGCGAAGGTCCGGCCGCTCCCGAGGAAAACCCGCCCAGCACACGCGTGGGCCCGGCTGAGCTGCAGGGGGTGGGGGGCAGCGGGCAGAGCAACCCCTCCCGGCCGCGTCCCCCGTGTTCCCACTCAACCAACTTCTTCTTCCTACCCCCCACCTCCCGCAGGAATTCAAGTTCTTGGCCTGTCACTGGGGTCTCCCCGATTTGGGGGTTCCTTGGGGGCATGTCCAGCGCAGAGAAAAGCCGGGATTCCCGGCAGGATGGAGCCCAAGCCCGCTCGCTTTCCCCTCAGAAAGGATTTATTCTCGGGATTAAAAGCCCGGCCGCACAGGACGATTCGATAATCGGCGGGGATTCATTCCGGCTCTGTCTTTAAGAAAAATGATGATTTGTGGCACAACCCTCTGCCATGGCAGAGAAGAAAAGAACCCCAACCCCAACAGCTCTGGCGGGTTCCCGATGGCTGGATGCACCATGCCCAAAATGGCTCAGACGGAGAACACGGAGAAAAGGGGAAATCCGGTTCTTCCGTAGAATCCATTTATCCATTTTTTTCCAATTATAATATACCTTCCCATCTGGAAATGAACCTGCGAGCACCGGGTGTTGTAGGAAACCTGCTAAAGCTTAGGTGGGTAGAAGGTATTTTGCGGCTGTGTCTGGTTCTGTGTTCGCGACACATTCCTAAAAATACTAAAACACGCCAATTTAAATAGCTAATAAAGGGCAATAATGGGGAAAAATAAGGAAAAATACGGAGGAGTGGGCTTTTAGATATTTTGGGCAGCGTAAGTATATACCAAAACTTCACACAGGAAAAAAAAAAGACCCCAAAACCCAACCAAACCTCTAGTATAAAACAATCGGAGAGGGAGGAGAAGGGACACATTTCTGAGAGCCCTGAGCCCTTTTCCAGCCACGTCAGGCCGGGACTGACCTGGGGCCGCAGCCGTGACTGCGAAATTGGGGTGGTTTCCCCCCGTTTTTATCTTTCTGCCTCCCATCTCCAATTCCAACCCGTTCCCCTCTTGCTCTCGCGAAGGGCCTTTGCGGTCCTTAACTTAAAAAAAAAAATAAAAATCCACCTTTCTCCTCCAGAGTCCGATTCTGCTCCGCGATCCCTCGGGGGGATTTTTCCCTTCGGCCTCTTCTTCCCCCAGGGACCGAAGTCCAGGCGCGTTTTGCACATTGATCCCGCGGTTCGAATGGTCACCCTTGGGTGCTTCCAGCCAGCCGGGGCATAAAAACAGCCTGTGCCCGAGGGGACCGGCCGTGACGGTGCCCCCCGAGGCATCCCCGACCTCGCTCCCTGCACTTGCTCCCTTCTCGTCACCCCGTCACCGGGAGCCGTCGGGCAATTTGGGAAGGGGAACAGGAGGGATAAAAGGGAGCGGGACTCGCAAAGGAAAATCCAGTACTGAGGTTTCAGGGTGCCTGGACTAAAAGGAGTGGTTTGATTTGTGTTTGGGTGATGGTTCTTTCTTTTTTTTTTTTTTTTTTTTTTTTTTTTTTAAAGGGCAGATATCTGTTTGTTGGGAAAGCGTGAAGGAAAAGGCATCTGGATCCTCGCGGGGAAGAGGGCGGGGATCATGCCTCGGAAAGGACCCTCTCGAGGGGGTTTTCTTCTGGAAATACTCGAAGGATGCCAAATGGGCCTTCGCAGAGAGGGCTCAGGGCGGTACCAGCGCCCGGAGGAGACCCTGACGGGACGGAGCAAACACAGCCGATAAAGCGGGTGGGGTGAGGGCTTTGCTCCCTTCTGCCCCGGGCCGAATCCTGATTATCGCTCCTCGACCTGACTTCAGCCGGCGGCTCCATCCCTTCCCCATCCCGAATTTCTTCTCTCTCGGGTTTTCGTGCTGAAGCCCCTCGGCCACAACCGCGCGGGGCCTCGGGGCGGGGGACGAGCAGTGGATTTTGCCGCACGACACAGATCACAAGAGAAAGAGCCCCAAACCTCTGCCTCCCCAAATTTGTTGCCGGCGGGTGCTGGAGGCGATCGGCCCCGGACCGGGGGTCCCGGTCCCGGTCTGGTCGGGGCACTCCCGGTGCCCCCGGTTCTTAAAAAAAACCCTTCCTTGTAAAAATCCATTTACATCTCCCGAGCCCGAAAACTGCCAGGTAACAAGTTTTTACGACCCGGCTCCCAGGACACGGTTTCATTTAATTCCGTAACTCCCCATCCCTTTCCTTCCTGACCGCCTTTCCCAGTAAGAGACCCCTGCGGGTTTAGCACGAATTTAAACGTTCAAACCTTGCAGTTGATTCACGACCCGGCCTTAAACCGCAGGATTTTCAGACCGTCTGGAGTTGAACTCTGATTCCAGCCGCGGGGGTGGGTGGGATTTTCGGCTTTTTTAGAAGTCCTTGGAATTCCCGTGCCGGAGGGGAGAGCCCCTCTGGTCTCCGCAGGAAGGTGCTGAGGCTGGTTTGTCCCAAGGGTTTCCTGGCCCCAGGACATCCCGAGGGCCACTCTGCTCCTAACGCTGGCAGAAAAATCCCAACCCAATCCCAGCCTGGAGCAGCTGAAGACGGGGAAAAGCAGCACTGGAATTCCAGTCAGGGAAGAAGCACAAGAGCAAATCCATGGCTTAACTCCACTTGAAAGTGGACGGATGTGAGCCCTCCTCTCCCCCTCACCCACCTGGCCCTTGTCCAGGGACCTTCGCCTCTTGGGTTTATGGTTCTTCTCTGTGTAGTGTCAGCATTTCACACCCTTGATGGCACCAGCCTCCCCTTCTCCGGTCTCTCTGAAGGTTTAGATCCCAAATAGAGCCAAAAAAAGGCCCCGCTTCTCCACCTCTGTGATCACTCCTAGTGCTTGGGAGGTGGTGGGGGTCCGCTCCCCGCTCCACCACAAAGCCATAAAACAGAATGAAGAGATCCCAAAATCAAAAGGGGAGTCACAAGAGCAAAACAAGGCGGTGGATCCCAGAGGCGGAACTCGGCATCTCTCCCCTCCAACAGAGCAAAGGCAAGTTGTGGCACCATCCTGAAACCATTTAGTTCACATCCATGGGAGATAGGGGCCTTTTAAGGTCTCTTCTCCCTACCCCACCCCCAAGAGCCACTACCCCTCATATATTATTTTTACTAATGTGGTGGGATTTTTTTTTTTTTTTTCCCTTTTCCTTTCTTGGAGGAGGAGGGATTTGTGCAGCCAGATTGGAGGAATTTAGGGGGAGAGAGAGAGAGGGAGGGAGAGAGAGAGATCCCCCTGTTGACTGGAGAGATGTTGTTCTTGGGATTAGAGACGTCTGACCTTGAAGGTCGCAGGTCACGGTCTTGAATAAGGAGCAGGAGTGCGAGGTTGGGATTGAAACTCGAGGTGTGTCTGCTGGAGATCACAAGGAAAAAGTCTTCCAAACAAAGAGGAATGCCCTGGAACGAGGCGAGAAAAGACAACTTCCCCGAGAATTATGGGCTCCTTCCGGATGGCTGCATACCTGCAGACCCCCCAAAGGATGCTCTGGGGCTGAGGGAGGGGAGAAAGGAGGGGAGAAAGGAGGGGCAGGATGGCTGGAGCCAGAAGGCCCCATTATTTATTACTATTTGCATTCTGGGTAGGCCCAGAGGCCCCAGAGCTGGCAGTTTTATGAAGAAAAGGACAGAAAGAACATGCCACCAATTGGGGAAGCCTTGAGGTGGAGGGCAGGGGGAAAGGAGGCTGCCCAGAAGCAACTTTGCAGGATGGGAAGAGAGGAAGAGATTCCCCAGAGGGCAGGGAAATAGCACAGAGGAACAGCAGGAGATTGGATCACAAATCTGCGTCCAGCACAACCACGAAAGTCTCCGTGAGATCCCACGGAGTTCTGGGGGGTCAGTCACAGCTTTGTGCCTTAGTTTCCCCCCCAGAAACACCAGCCAGAGGAGCAAAGAGCACTTCAAGCCTTCTTTTGGGGCAGGCAGGGTAGAACAGTCCACAGAAAACTTACTTCTCTGCTGGGATCTCCATCCAAAAGAGGAAAATAACACAGTCAGTGGTTCAGAGACATCGAGTCGCACCCCTGGACCCCGCAGATGGAGGTCTGTGCTTGTCTCCTGCTGGGTGCCTGTGCCCAGGGAATGAGATGTGGGTGCTGGCAGCAGGATCAGGGCACAGTCCTGCCGATGTTCCCTGCTGAAGGCCTTCACCTCCCACCAAAACCAGCCAGCACCACACACCATTGGAAACAGATCCCTTCAGCCAATTACATGGCATTAAATCCACGTTCAAAACGCATCCAGGGTTTGTAGGTCCAGGATCTGTGGGAAAATTCCACAGACCAGGTCTTGCTGCGGTGCTTAAGCCCATCCTTAAGGCCTCTTCCTCCCCTTTTTCAGGCCGAGTGGTCGGGAAGGGATGGGACAGGGTTGGGATGAGAGCAGCCTCCTGCCCCGGGAGCGACCCTGAGCAACGCTAGAGGGAGCCCCGGGCTCAATTAATTAAGGAGACAGAATTAACCGAGTGGGAAAAACATCGGAGCTGGGAGAGGAAGTGAGAATTCACTTACCTGAGCTGTTACTGGCCCTTCAAGCTGCATTTATATAATAATAAAAAACCCCACTTGTGCGGCAGCGAGGTGCCACTAACCCAAAATACAGTAGAGGAAAAGGCTTTGTGTGTCTGTGATCTGATTTGGGGCAGTTTGGGGCTCTAATCGACTTAAACGGCTCTCAGACCCACTTTCCCTTCACCTACGTATTTATTCTGTGCTTTGAAGCCTTCGCAGGAAAGCAAAAAGCATCAATCTGTCTCCAAAATACCCGGTTTTTTTTAGTGCCAGCATCGATTTTTGAAGTGCCTCGGGAGGGAGGGGAAACGTAAGGAATAAATGTTGAGGAGTTTTATGTTTTCCAGCCCTAAACTCGTGCCCAGGGAGACCAGAGCGGAGCTGCTCTAGGAAGGACCCCAGGCTCTGACCCAGAGCCTGCAAATGCAGTGGGATCACAGCCAAGGGGTCACGGGTGAGGGGCACAGAGGCCCTTGGATACAGCCACAGAAGGATCCACCGGGATTTTGGGGTCCTGGTGGGGCGTTGTGTGCATGGAGAAGAGGCTGCAGATCCCCCCCGAGCCCCAGGCTCAGTTTCCCCCTCACCTTTGCTGCAGGACCAAAGCCTCCTGAAGTCAACAAGGGACTTTCAGGGGTCAGAGAAGACTTAAACAGAGATTTTTGTTCGAGGGGAAAGGGGAAAGAAGCCCCCAAATAGGTCCCCCTGGTGTGGTGGAAAGGCTGGAGCTGCGTGGTGGATGAGTTCAGACTTGAGTGGGAGCAAAACTGAACCGAAAGGGATCTTGGAAGAAATGGGATCATAAAAGCTGCTGTTGGGCTTATTTATTATCATTTTAATGTCATTAGCATCCCATTCAGTAGCTCTTTGGAGAATAAAACACTGATATTGTGCATTTATCTTGACAGAAATCAACCAACCTTAATAAAAACGAATTACTCGATAAAGAAAACCGGGGAATCAATGCTTTTTGGAGTTTTATATTGTCTATTTAATTAAGCACTCTAATATCGTCTAAGCCTGTCGGGGGGGTGGTGGTGGTGAAGCTGGAAAACAGCAGAGATTATGGGAAGGGTTTGCTGTATGCCACGTCCTTAGGTGTAAATAATGCTCCTGTTAATTTAAAACCAAGCCTGTCTTTATGACTTCACCGCACTCCCATTAGCTCTGCCTTTACACAGTGTCGTGGGTGCAAATAGATCGGGTTGAAAACTTCCCCCAGAGCCACTTTAAAGTGACTTCTAATCTTTCCCTTTAGTGGCGTTAATTCAACTTCACGAGAGCGTTTGAAGGACCATTAGGCAGAGAAATGGACCTTCTCCCCTGCTGGTGCCCTTATCCAAATAGCAACGTTTAAAAAAAAAATAAAAGCACACCCCCTATTTCGTATCAGGCCGAGTCTCTGGGGCTCGGGGGAGCAGCTGAAGGAGATGTGGGCTCCGTTTTTACGAGGCTTAAATACATAGAGGATTTATGCTTTGCCTTTCTGTATCACAGCCTCGAGGAGCTCTCCGGGCACCTCGGGAAGCTCCCGCCTCAGCACGTGCGGGAGTGGCGACAGCTGCTGGAAATGGGGACAGGGAAAGAGCTGGGGACACCGGCAGGCAGAGGAAAGAGCCACAGAACCACGGAACAATTCAGGTTGGAAAAGAGACCTCCGGCATCACGCAGTCCCACCTTCGAGCGACCCCCACCTTGTCGAGCAGCCCAGAGCTCTGAGTGCCGCGTCCAGCCCTTCCTCGGACACCTCCAGGGGTGGGGGTGGCTCCATCCCGAGTCCACGGAACCCAGTTTCGAATTGAAATCAGAAATTCTGCGAGACCCAGGAGCTGCTGGGCGGAACAAGCTTTGTCGCGCCACACATCAGCCTGGAGCATCACTCGGATCCACTCCCAACCCCAATCCCGGCTTCCAGTGTGGGCCAGGGGCAGATCTGTAGGGAAAAGGGGGCATAAACGGAGTGCACCTGTGCTGAGGATGATGTCTCAGCCTCTGGCAAGCAGCAGGGTAAAAACCTTCCTGACCTGGCGCATCACGACTGACAGATGAAGCTGGATGCACCCCTCAGTGATCTGCCAGGTCCTTTTCCAACTCTCATTTACAGTTCTGGCCCCTCGGTCCTCAGGGAGCAGCTAGTTCTGCTGTGTTTGGTGAGAAACTACTTGCCCATGCGTTGAAACAGGGGGTAAATATTTCCCTGGGCCCTTCCCTTCGCCTCCCAGGCAGGGACAGACCTCTCCCATCCTCCATCTCAACCCTCCCTCTGTCCCCGGCAGCTCAGTCAGCAGTAGATGGGCTCATCACCCCAATTTTTTTGACGGAGAAAGTCTTCCATTACGGGACAGCGTGACCCAGGAGAGCCAAATTGCCCCCGGGGTCTGGCAGGTGCAGGGATTACAGCCCGAAAGGAAGGACTGCAAGGTCGCGGGATGCGACTTTCTCCCGTCCTCCAGGAGAGGGCAATGCCCGGCTGGAACTGAGCGGAGAATCTCTGCTCGGACAGAGGTGCCTGGGAGGGGTTTTCCCCCTTTCGCTGCTCCTTCCAGGCAAAAGCTCAAATTACTGTGATGGAGGAAGGTTGTAAAATGGAAAACACAGATGGGGGAACTTCTGGGGAGTGTGAGTTTGGGGTGGCCAGTGTTTCTTTCCTTTTCTTTTGACTTTCATCAAAGTGGCTCCACGAAAAAAAAAACAGAGTTAAAAATAAACCAGAGTTTCTTTGGAATCAGTCAGAACTTTACGCATCCTAAACACAACTCTCCATTTACTTTCATCAGGTTTTTGTTGAATTTCTCTTCCTTAATCTTTCTTTTTAACCCCCAGACAGACGATTCTGTTGTATGGTGGGTAAAACAAGCAGCTCTACAGGTCTCTCTCTCTCTCAACCTCCTCCAAATACTCGATTTTCAGCACACACACACGGTTTATTTATGCTATACGCTCTCACACCAGCAAATAGACTGCCCTGAGCAGGCAGCCTGGTGAGAAAAACCCTGGCAAAAGTTAATTCCAAGTTTAATTCTACACCACTGAGCAGCGAATCAGCCTCTGCTCCGTCTCAGCCTCCCCATCTGCAAAATAAGGCTCCCGAAACGGCAACGTTTTGCAAGACGCCCCAACCGCAGAAGCCAGGAATTAAACCTAATTTTTTTCAGATGTCCTCTTTCCTAAGAGGGCGGTGCAGATCCAAGCCAGTCTTCCAAAGATGGTTTATTGCTCACGGGAGAGGTGTCCCACGAGTGTCAGCGAAGCACTTGGAGGCGTCCAGGAGCTCGTCGGAGGGGAAGGTGGGGAGAGGAGAAACGCTTCAGGGTAAAGGCACAACCCTCTGGAGGAGGGCAGCTCATCGCCTCAGTGATTTCCTAACTAATTCCGGGGAGAAGCTTTGGAAAACCTAACGTGCAAATGTTGGAAGGGAAGTGCATCCCACCAGGCCACTTCATCCTGGGGAGGGCGTGCGGCTCAGCGGAGGAATATCTGGAAAATAGATGAACAAAACCTTGTTGCAATAGTCCTCGAACCATCCTGTCTCTCGGTAACTGTTAACTGCAGGGAAAAAAAAAAAAAAAAAGAAAAGAAAAGAAAAAAAAAGCAGGAATGAGGAAAAAAACCACTCAGGCCTGGGAGAAGTGGAATGTGGAGCTTTTTGGCACAAGCTGAGCAGGAGAAGTTTCCAGAAGAAACAACATGAGTGAGAGGGTTATTACGAAAGGCCAGAGTGTCAAATCTGTGCTGGGAGTTAAAAGGAGCCCATAAAATCCACTCACCAGAAATGGAGCCAGAGCAAGGTCTGGAGTTAACTCCTTAAAGTCTACAAACCAGTGATAACCATCAGGAGGGACTTTCCTCCTGCGAGGTGCAGAGTCTGGGCAAAGTCCCATCTTAGCCATCACCCAGAAAGCTATAAAGAGGAAAAAAGCAGATCGAGCAGGTTGATGAGTGTTTTATGCAACGCAATAAATCCGGTGTCCAGAGCAGCTTTCTAATTTAAACTTGCCTTTCACGGCCATATATAACAATTCTTTTAAAAACTAAAAGAGAATCATAACAATATAACCCGGTCATGTTACAGCAATACAATCCATATGCACCTAATTTTACCGTCATTATCAATAAAAATTATTGCCCCGCCGTAGCTGTGTGAGGCCAAATCTTACAGGGGACTTGCAAACTGATTGAAAAGCAGGAAAAAAAGAGAAATTCCAGTAGCTTTTCATTTTTTCCCCCCCGTTCAAACCCTTCACAAACACTGAGCAGCGAATCCCCGCAAGCTGCTCCGCAATTTCTCCTTTTCTGTATAAATGCAATGAGACCCTGCAGATATTTAAATACTTCAGTTTCTGAAGAAGTGAAGTCTAAAGATAAATTTCAGAGCACTGCCTAAAGAATAGGTGAAGGCGGGGGCAAGACTGGGGTGTGGCGTGGTCTTTAATTTCACGGTGGACAAGGCAAGAAACAGTGGGTTTAGTTCACAGCTAAGATTCGTGTCATACATTTTCAGCGGGTTTGTATTTGAAGGAACAAAAAGGATGGATTTGGGGTCCGAGGGTGGTGGGAGATCCCTGATGCTGGGTGGGAACAAGGTAGAACTGAGCTGGTGTGGCAAACTGAGCCCGGGACTCCGACCTTCCTTCTTACAGCCCTCCTTCTCCCCTCGCAGAACGCCTTTATTGACCTCTGATCCCAGGAGGCTGCTCCCAGGAGCAGCTGATCAGCAGATTACAGACCAGCCCCAGCCTGTCCTCGCTTCCCCTTCTGCTGCCGGCCTTTGGATCCCGAGCCTGCTCTCCAAACGTGCGGGATGGAAACCTGCCGGGAGGGAGCGGGGAGGGCAGGAGCCGGCTGCGGGAGTTCTGCCCTCCCCGCACGGCTTCAAATCCTCCGCGGCTCCCGGGAACGCCAGGGAAGGCGCGGGGTCCGGGAGAGGATGAAATGTCCGCTTGAGAAAGCGCGTGGCCGACGTTTCCAGAGGATTTTGGGCGCTCCCCCTCAGATGACAGGTGCCCAGCCAGAAGAAATCGCTCCGGTTTAACGCGCACCAGAGCAAATATCGTGTCTCCAGCTCGGAGGGGGCAGAGCTTAAAGGGAAAAATCAAACTGAGATGCTTTGAAAAGACAGAAACAAGCGTAACACGGAAGCAAAGGCAAACTAATGAAAGTCAGAATGAATTTATGAGGCACCTTAATGAAACGTGGGCGCGCAGAAGATGAATCCGTGATGTTTAAGCTTTTAAGTCGGCAGATAGCGTGGAACTCACATGATTGGAAGGGCAATAAATCTCCCAGCAAATGGACAAGGTGGTATTTGCACAGAGAAAACCTTTGCCCAAAGCAAGTGTGCGTGGTTAGAGGAAGATTCAGCCGGGTTATTTAATGCCCCTTGCACAACTGTGCCGTTCAAAGGCTCGCACTCTGTGTTCTGTCAAAGGTCGCACCCCTCGAACGGGAGCATTTACGGATTAAAGTCGAGCAGCTCTGCTCTCTGCCCGAGCAGAGCACAGGGGTCTCGTTCCTCTGAGGAGAAAGATCACAGGGAAAGGGATAAGCAAATCGCGTCCCGCTCCATAGCCGTAGTGACGGAACACGGATAATAAATGTTATTTTTGCCTTAATTACCCGGGAAACGCTCCGAGGACGCGCGGGACGCGGCGCGGGGCCATCAGGCGCTCTCGGGGCTCCCGCAGGAACATCCCTGCCCAGACGCGGAGCTGAACTCGCCCCCGCCCCAGAGCCGGAGCCCACCGCGGGGTCAGCAGGGACTGGCAGCCCGGGGGTCCCACCCCAGAGGGCACGGGGCTGGGTGGGATCCTCCCGCGCCCCCGGGGCCGCGCTTGAACCCGGGGCCGGCAGCACCGCGGAGAGCTCCGCACCCCCCACCCCAACCCCGACGGGGCGGCTCGGGCCGGGAAACCCCCGGGCCCCGACCTGTCTCCACACACTGTGTTTTTATATTTATTTATATATGTACATATATATACAAGAATCATTCAGTCTGGGCATTGACATCCCCAGGTTTTCCCACCGAGCCGGACAACAGCAAAGCTCCTCCAAATCCCACCAAGCCCGCCTTGGGTCCTCCTTTCTCGTGAGCTGTGGGGCTTCTGATTTCCCAAACCAACCCTCCGGAATGAGCCCGCAGTGAGGGGCTGACTGTCCCCTCTTTGCGACGGGCAGCAAACGCCAAGGATGGGTACGAGGAGCGAGAGCTGTGCTGGTTGTGAATCCTCATCAGTCCACAATCCCCCCTGCCCTGGGTCCCACCGCGCTCTCCCGAAGCAGCGCAGACGCTACATAAGCGCAGTTTTTGGGGGCTGGTACTTTGCTTTTCTCCCTTGCCTTTATTTCTTTGTAGCCGCGTGAAGTCCCTGCGAAGCACAAATTTAATTTCAAGAGTAGAGTAATGCCACCGGCTCGAATTACAAAAGCAAAATAAAGCGAATAACAGTAACAATTGGTCGCACAGCGTCAGCAATATTTAAGGCGCAGGGACGGAAAGAATAACTTCTCCGGCAGAGGAGCGGGAAATCTGGAAGATAAGGAGTAAAACAAAGGTGGCAGAGTGCTGTGATGTATTTGTGCTTTCTACAGGCTCATCAGGTGCGTCTGCAAACGCGCAGGAGGGAATTTTTGCCTGGGAAGACCCTGAGCGTGCGGCACAAGCGGCTCCGCTTCCCTCTGCCGCCTTTAAAATACATTTTCTTGCAGCCAAGCTCTGAAAAATCGCAAGAGCCTTTGTTCACGAGCCAAAACAGATGGAAAATTGCCGAACAAGCAGCGGGTTTGCGCGAAGAACAGAACGTCGGGTGCGGGTTTATTTCGTGCCATGTCGCACAGCTATAACCACGACTCTCCGCAAAAGAGGAATCGGGGAGGACGCAAAAGCGGAGCGAGGAGAATTCAGCTCCTCTTTGCCTTTCCCTCGGCGTTCCTTCGCTTTTCCGCGAGAAGTCTGGGGCTGCGGGAGCTTCCTTACCTTCGCTTATAACTTTCTGTTGTTGTTTAACTCTCCGCATCCGCTTCGCTTTCCTCTTCTCCGGCCAGGCAGCGAACAAAGAAAAGCCTCACGCACACGCAGGGAATCCGGTACGGATAATTTCATTGACCCGGCGGGAAGTGTAACCGCAAATAGAGACAAATAACAACTCGTGGCCTAAAAAATAAACCTCGGTGTCTGGATCCAGGGAGAGATTTATTTCGGATCCGGGGAGAGCAATAGCGGCTGCGGGTGGGGATCAGTGCAAATTTTCGACCGGGGGATGGTTGAGACGAGCGCGAATATTCTTACAGAGGTGTTTTCGAGGTTGAAATTTGCGTTTTGCGCAGTCGTTCCTCCCCAGAGAACGTTATATAGCGCCGATATCATTTCTAAAAGGCCTCCTTATTATTTGCCGCGTGTTCGCGTTAAAAGAAAATGAATAAAGAAAACTAAAACAGTAAAAATAGAGAGATTTTCACAGAGCTTTGGCGAACGTGCGGTCGCAGAAGGGACACACTGGTTTTAAGGGTTTCTCATCAAAATGGGAAGTGGGGCTTTAGGTGGCAGATTTTTGGGATGGGGTTAAATATCGGAGAGTTGTTATCCGAAATAAATTAAAATCGGCATAATCTGCCAGTTTTAATGACGTAAAAAAAAAAAAAAAGGGTTTGGGTTTTCCCCGCTGCCTTTATTAGTTTCTTTTCTTTGACGAGAAAATAAAATTGTGTACTTTTTTGTACTCCTTAACGTCCACAACCACAATTCCAGTGTTTTTCAGTGGTGGCAGCAGGCTCGGTCGCAGCCTCCCGGTTGCTGGGTGACCCCCACGATGCCACCCTCGCCTCAAACTCTTGTCCTTAAGGCAAGGAGACTGCCCGTGGCACCGCCGGGGCTGCCCCCCCAAGACCTTCCCGGTCCTTTCTGGCCGGGAAAGCCGCTCAGCCGCTTCCCGGGAGCTTTATTCCAGATGGTTTTCCCTGCAGACGGTGGGTGCGGAGCCTGGACGGGGCCTCCTCTTCCTCAGGCCCTTCGGCTGGATTTTCTTGGCCGGGGCAAGACACCCAGAGCCGGGATTTCCCGGGATTACCCAGGGTATCAATCCCGGCCGTGAGCTCTTGAAGCCGGGGAGGGGGTGGGGGGGTTTTCACTGTTTAATTTAATTTAATTTATTAACGGATCATCCCCAATCCTTTTCTCCCGCGGGAAGGGGGAGGGTGGGATGCGGATTTACGATCCGTCCCGTTGGAAGCTGAAGCACCGGGATTTACTGTAAAACGTCGCGGCGGCCTTTCCCGGAGGGGACTCGAGGCGACAAAGTCTGAGAATGTCACTTAGGCCGAGTTTGTAGCCAAAAAAAAACAAACCCCGTGCTCTTGTTCGGGCGGCGATAAATTTCCCCTCCCCTGGCACGGAGCAAATTGAACCGCGGCAGGGGGGGAAACCGGAGCGGGGGAACCGGACGGGAAGGGCTCACGTCTGCAGCCCCTCGGTTCTCGGCAGCTTTATCCTTGGGGATCAAATGCAGCTCCCCACCAGACGACCCCCTGCTCGGTAATAAGGTTGCCCTGGCGCTGGGAACCCCTCCCCGGTTTTAGGGGGATCGGGGATCCTGATTTATATCCAAAGCGTTATTGGGGGAAATTACACTTCCCGAGAGGTGAAAAGGGCCCGCATCCAGAGCACGGGAGGGGACCTTTGGGGTGGGCGTGTGTGGACTCAGCCCCCCCTCAAATCATACTGTGGCTCCACCGTGTAGAAGAACCCAGAGACTTCTCTTTCGAGGGGTTCGAAGTGGAAGTGAGCAATGAGGGCGAGAAATGCTTTGACGGGAGGGGAGAGAGCAGAGAAACCAGTTCCCCAAAAATTCCCTCGGAGGATTTTGGTGTCCGACCTCTTGTCCTGCTCGCATTTGATATTCGCAGCAAAAGAAGAAGTGGGGGAAAGAAATAAAAAGAGGGAGAGAAAGGAAAATAAGGAGGAAAAGTGGTAATTCCCGCTGATTGCGGTGATCTTTTAAGGCCAAACAGGGAGATAGGAGGGGGGAAAAAAAAAAACCAACAACCACAACACAAAAAAACCCACCAAAAACAACCAATGTGGCTGAACAGAGAACCCTAATTCCTGATTAATTCCTCCTCCTCACCATGCAAACCTGTTCTTGGAGGTGGCCGGCCACAGCAGTGGAGATGTGGAGCCCCAGGGAACTGAAGTTGGGGACGTCAGAGCTGTGTCACCAACTCTGCCCCCTCAAGCCCTAGTGATGCAAGGGCTGCAGGGAGCTAAGCCAGAGCCATCCCTGCCCTAATTCCTGCGGCAGAGGTGGGGATAAAGTGCTTTTCTCAGGGTCTGTGGCTAGAAATTCCGCTTGTTAATTCAGTCATGTTCTCCCGCAGGGTTTTGCTGAGGGTTCTTGCTGCCCAGGCGCTGGTGACCCTGCCCTGCATCATCCCGGCGAGCCAGGAACAGCCACTCCCAGGTCGCCCTTTTCCCCTGGAAGTTTGAGAGAGCGCTTGAGAAAGCTGGATTTTGGGGGCTGGTTGAAGGGAGCAGCTAAAAGAGGGTTAGATCTGGGGAGAGAACAGCCCCCTGAGGCTCTCGGTGGCCTGGTCGCTGGTGGAGGAGCCATTCTTCGTGCTCCAGCCCAGCGTGACGGGAGTTCCTCCTGTTCACAAAGCATCCCTGCGGCCTTTTCCTGAACCCTGCTCTCACCCAGGCTGGGTGACCCCACAGCTCTGCCGTGTTTCACGTTGCTTCGTGCCTGCTGCCGGCAAACAAGGCAGGATTCTTGGATTCTAGGCAGCTTTAGGAGGATTTCTTTGCGATTTAGGCTATAAATGACGTTGGCCCTTGTACAGCAAAGTTCCACAGAGACCTCTGCGGAGTTTACAACGGCTGGGAGAGGTGGAAATAAAATCTGAGATGATGGTAAAGCCAGAAGTTCAACTCAAAGCTCTGAAGTCCCAGGGTGGTAGTACCCAGCCACCAGGCTCTTGGGTCTTCTGAAATACATTAATTCCTTTACAGCAGAAGCCATAAACCAAAAGCAACCCAAATCTTGGGATTTTTATGTGAAGTGCTCAGTCTTGGGCTTTGAATTCCTGCTGGGAGCCGAGACAAGCCAGCGTTTATTTTAGTCTTGGAGAAATCCAAGTCCTGAATGTTCCCCTTTTCCTCTGAAACTTGGGTGGGGAAGAGGAAGAACTCAATTCTGGGAAGTATTTTCATAAAGAATAGCTCCGGCCACATTCAAAACCTCAAATTATTTTATGAATGAGATTTCCTAATTCAGTACTTTGCCTCTTCACGGAATATTCAGGTGTGGAGCACAGGCAAAGGCAATGGCAACAGTGGGATATGACAGATTCCAAAGCTTTGAGTGCATTTCCAGTTCTGCTCCATACGTATTCCATTGTTTCATGTGTCTGTGTAGTCCTAGGTTTACTGGAATGTGCCTGAGTGACGGCTGAGCACAGATGTAGGAAAAGACTGCCAAAAGCACTCCAAGAAAGGACATGGGACTGGCAATAAACAGAGCTGCATCAGCAGGAACGGAGGCTACGAGCCCTGGAATCTCATTCCAGATTTCACATCCTCTACGGACTGGTGATGGTGGGGGACTTGGGAGAGGGACAGGAAACTGGGTGGCTGGTGTCCCAGTCAGCTCGGTGTCGGATTTGGCAACACGAAAAGAGCCAGTGGGAAGTGAGAAATAACAAACCTTGAGGGTGGTTCGGTGCTCTGCGTTGAAGAACACCGATTTACAACGGTGGTGGGGGCTTGGCTGGGGGCACGGAGAGCTCCCGTGCGGAATGGGTTGGGAGAACTGCCATTCCCAGGTGTCCACAAGGCAGCCAGACTCAGCCTGAAGAGGTGAAGCAGAACAAGCACAACCATGAGGTAAAGTGCTCTCAACTCTTCCCCATCAGCTGCCCACACTCCTCAGGGCAAGGGAGAAGGGCTTGTTATTCCCCACTCTTCCTTTTCCTCTCAGGACCGGGACCGTGCAGGGCTCTGGGAACGAGCTTTGTCCCTGTTTTCATCTGCACCGAGCCCAGTCGCCGCGGAGGAAAAGCCCGTTTGGCGACGAGAACAAAAGCGACGAGGCTGAGACCGGAATCTCTCTGACCGCCAGTTAAAAACCACTCGCTGATTTCCCGGAGGTTCCTCCACAAGCCCCAGCTGAGATTCCCAGCCCCGGGGGCCTCCTCCTCGCTGCCACCGAGGCGCAGGGCACCGACCTGCTCGGCTCCAAGCGTGCCCAGCCCATCCGGGTGGCAGGAGGAGGGCCTGGGGCTTCCCCTGGGTGCGATGGGCTGTGCGGGGTGCCCACGAACCCCCCGCGGCCCTGCCGAGCCCGCCCAGACCGCGGCCAGAGCCAGAAGGGACCATAAAGCTTAAGGTGTGTGATTTTTGCGCAAACATTTATTTAGACGCCGGTTCTTTGGTCTGTTCCAGGCTCTGAACCTGGGCCGCGAACGAACCTTGACGTTTCCTTGAAAACCCTCCCAAATCGTGGGGCGCTCAGGGCTTGAGTGGGGGAGTTCACGAATAATAGGAATAGAAAAACAAGGGGTTTTATCAGACACGGCAACATACATTAACCAGGGATTCCCGTAAAAGTACCACTGACCTTCTTTTGCTTGTGCAAATCTCGTCTGAGGAGCTGCAACACCTCAGCGCTCCTTTCCCAGTTTACACAAAAGCACTTTTTCTTTTAATGCTGGCGGGGAGGAGGGCCCAAGGGCTGGGCAAGGAAGGTCCCAGGGCTGGGAAAAGAAAGACCCGGGGCTGGGAAAACACACTGCTGTGAAAATCTGGAGGTGGGAAAATGACTTCTGCTGGTTCTGCAAAAATGAAGAATATATACGTATATACATACACCTACATATTCTTCAGAAATGAAGAATAAGTACCTACGTATACATAAATACACTGAAGAACCTGAAAAAATATCTCCTCTGGTGCCTGAATTCTTGGAGGGAAAAACAGGGGCAAAGTCGTTGCCTAGCGCCATCTCCACGAGGATCTCTTCTCGGAAGAATAACGTGAGCTCTGGGAAGAGCTGGTATATTTAAAAATCCCAATATTCCAAAGTATTCTCCAGAAATACAGAGATGTTAAAAGCTATTTGATAATCTTGGGGGAGAGAGATGGTCGTTGCAAAAAGGGTGAGCCTTCACATGACAGGAAACTCACCCCAACCTGCCGTGTAATTCAGCAGAGGAATTTTAACAAGAAGCACCTGCCTGTCTCTTCGAGCTCAGCTCTGGCCTTTATGGCTTTACACACATTGTTAAATTTAATCAAGCACATCAGTTTACATATTGTTTCTAATGATTAAACTCTCCACGGCTGTTTTTTACATATAGCTGAAGGCGGGGGGGGGTGGGTTAAAAACCTCTCAGAATTATCACTCGGCCAAAAACCTGGGGGTTCTGAGTCAGAAACTTGGATGCTCTCAGCGTCCAAGAGTTCAGGCCGACTCCTGAGGAATATCAGAGGGGAGTAATGATGAGATTGGGAAAGATATTTGATTTAACAGCTGATCTGTGCTTCTACAAAGGTAGAAACATCAGCCCAGACGGTCCCCTGGGCCCAGCCCCAGCTCTGGAGCTGCTGGAGGACCTGCACACACGTGTTTGCCGCCACGTATTTCCAGTTCAGAGGCCAGGAAATATTTGGGCCTAACTAATATTTCGCCAGGGTTAAAAAAAACCCCATACAAAACAGAGCCCAGAAAATGGGAGGAAACGAGCGTTGGAGGAAGGAGCGGAAGGAAGGACGGGCAGAGCTCGGGAATTCCCAGCCCAAAAAGGAGCCGTGGACCCTTCGGCACTGCGGGTGCTGGACTCACCGAGCGCTCTGCATAGAGCTGGTTCACGTGTGGCAGGTCCCGGCACACCCCAAATGCACCCTCCACGGATTTAATCCACTCCTATTTCCCTTAGTTCCGCGTTTTCTGGTGCCCCGAAAACCCACAACCAAATTCCCCTTCTTTCCACCGAGGCGGAACATCTCGGCGGACGAAGAGGGAACAAGTCGTGAATTCCTCAAGTGCCTGGCCCAGCCTCACGTTCACAGGCCCCCCCGGGGAGCATTTTGGGGGCCACATCCGAAGGAACACCAGAGAGCACACGACGCTTCAGCTCTTGGGGCCCCGGGGGATCTCTGCTCCATCTGAAAGATGCTCCGTCTTAAAAGGCCTGCACAGGACAAGACGGGAGAGGAGAGAGACTGGGGGTGGTGGGGGGTGGAAATTCATGGAAGAGGGAATCTCAGAAGCAAGCAGCTCCACCCCCCAGCTCCGGCCTGGGGCTGGTGTTTCAGCAGCGTGGGCTGAGGGATGTCGAGGGACAAACAGAAGCCGCGATAAAGGGACGTGAAACGACGGCTCACGTTGGAGGAAGGCGCTGCTCCGCTCCTCCCAAAAATGCCCGTGAAACGGTCCCTCCGCTCTGAAACCCGAGGGAGGTGGCTTTGAACTTTAGCGAAGGCGAGGCCTGCGCAATTTTCCTGATGCGTTTCGGGGGGATTGCTGTTGATTTACGTCGGTGCGAGCCCCGAGAGCGACGGGGCGAGGCGCTGCGCAGGGAAGGAAAGGGTCACCCCCCGTCCTCAGGGCTGCGTGTGCTCAGCGAGGCCGAAGGAGCTGCACCTCGGCACAGATCAGGCTTTTGAGGGAATATTTAGAATCAAAAAGAGTCTTGGAGTGGTTTGGGTGGGAAGGAACCTTAAAGCCCAGCCAGTTCCACCCCCGGGGACACCTTCTGCCATCCCAGGTTGCTCCAACCTGGCCTTGGGCACTTCCAGGGATGGGGCAGCCACAGCTCCTCTGGGAAACCCATTCCAACGTCTCGCAGGGAAGAACTGGGATCTTCTGCCCTGGGAAAAGCTGGAAGCTGCTGCTCCTGGAGCTCCCAACACGGACTGAGCCTCCTCAGGCAGGATAAATGCCATTTAACCCGATTTAGTTACGCTCCACCTCCAGGCTCTCTCGTCTCGCGGGTTAAACTGCTCAAACACCAAGTGCACGAGAAAAGAGTAACTTGTTGGGGCTTTTTTTTTTCCCCTAGGAAAGGAAATCTTCCTGATAATCTTTGTGAAAGGTGTGTTCCCGGCTTTGTGTGTGGATGTGTGTGCCGGTGCCTGCTAAAACACAAAAAAAAACTTCGTTAATTCGATATGGGGGCGGCGGGATGAAGGCATATAGCCAATTTAATATTTAATATTTATTTCCCCGCCCCCCCGGAAGAGATTTCTTCCAACTGGCCTTTTCCTGGTGGGATTTTCCAAGCCAGAAATATTTTCCTCTCCCTCCTGTGCTACTCCCCAGGTGACAACGACCATCCCAGCGGCCTCAGTCATTTATACCCACAGATATCGTGACTGTTGTGGTTCCGTGTGGAGCTGGAGGACAACCTTTGGAGCCCCAAATCCCACAAGGTCCTGGAAACTGCCTGGTTTTAGGCGAGTGAAGACAAGCACCAGCGGGATTTTCTTTCCCTTCTCCGTGCTAAAACCCCCATAATCTCGCAATAACCAACTTACTGTATTTCCAACGTATTTTTCTTCAGTAGGTAGCCCCATTCCTGTGGCCACGGAGAGACTTTGTTCATTAAAAGCGAGGGGGTGTATCCTCAAATAAAATCCTTATTAATAATAATAATAATAATAATAAAAAATTAGCCTTGGGCGTTTAGTGAAAAAAAACCCCCACCCACAACCCAACAGGCGCTGCGAAAATTCTGTCGGGCTTCAATCTGCTGGTGGGCGCGGGAGACACTCGCAAGGTTTCTCTTTTGAGGTCAAATCGTGTTTTCGAAGTGTTTTTTTCCCCCCTCCTCCCGCTCCCGGCGAGGTCGGGTGCGGCATCTCCGGTGGGGTGAAGGAGGCGGGACCAAAATAAAAAAAGAAAAAAACCAAAACAACGGGATTTTTCCCCCCCTCATTTCGCCCCCGTGCTCTGGTTTCTCCTCCTGCGGGAGGAATCGCCTCTTCCTTGCAGTTTTTCGCCCTCGAATTGATGCCGAGGAGGGGGGGATGAAGGCTGAGGGATGAGGGAAAACGCGGACGGGCAGCCCCGGCTTAAAAAAAAACCCCGCAAGATAAACCCAAAGTGTTTATTCGTCAGAATAAAGGCAAAACGCTGCTTGAAAGGACTTGAAAAGAGCCCCTTTTACCCCGGCTTTTTGGTTGCAAGAGAAAATCGCGGCCGGATCTATAATGCGGATATTTCCCAGTCTCCCAGTGGACATTAACATTCAGCACACGGTTCCCTGCAGCAGGAGTGAAATGGGTTTGGGTGGGAATGAACGAAACCCCATTAGAAAACCACGGGGAAAATTCAATTTGATTACATTTCAGCGGGGAAAATTGAAATGTTTCTCACTCGGACGCTTAGTTCTGTAGATCGGAGCTTAAAAAAAAAAAAACAACAAACCCCAAAAAACAAAAAACCAAGAAAAGGCGTTTTAGTTGTTGTTTAGGGAATATTTTATCCCGGTGGCACTTCCAGAGTGGAGCGAGACCCACCGATGGCGAGGCTGCTGCAAACAATAAACCTGTTTCATGTTGATTTTTTGGGTTTTTTTTTTTGTTTATTTTAATCTTTAATTTTATGAAAAGCGATTAAGTCACTTAGCAGAGAAAAAATAAAGCATGGATACCGGTGGAAAATTAATTCTATTTCGCCTTTTGTGCAGATATATCGAGGAGGCATTACCCTGGCAGGGCTTGAGAGGAACGAATTTAATTTTAAAATTTATTGGATGTAGCTACAACGAGGAGTTTTCCTATTTTCTTTACAGGTCTAAAATTACAAGGTGACGTAGAGCAGCTCGAGCACTAAGAGCTCCCGTCGTTTCAGAGCTCGAAAAAAACAACAGTAATAAAAAATTCGAAGGGAAAGAGAGGGAGAGAGGCAGAGCTCCCTTTCGCGTGCGTGAAATGAAATATCGCCTGGTATTTTCGGGGCTCAAATTGAGAAGCAAACGGAGGGAGGGCGTAAAAAAGTGTACCCTTGATTCCGCTGAAGGAGGAGCAGGGAAAAGACAGAGCAGTCTGAGGTCCCCGTTAATGACATCCCATCAAGATGCTTGTAAGACCCAAGAATGTTT
>VZRE01001781.1:51228-68991 GCA_013396775.1 Cephalopterus ornatus
GTATTTCTCGGCGGGGAAGGGGCCCTGGGCCGGGCCGGCTTTCAGGGCGCTGCGGGCGACGCGGCACGAGTAGTAGCCGCTGCCGAAGTATCCGTAGGGCAGCGGGGCGGAGGCGGCGGGACCCGGCGGGGCGGGCGGCGCGGCCGGGCACGGCTTGGGGGGCTCGGGGGGCCCCTCCGCCGGGTAGACGGGGTTCATCCCGGGGGGAGGCGAAGGGCCGCCGAGGGCCGGGGGCGGAGGAGGCAGCAGCCCCCTGCCCTGGCCGCCTGCGAAGCCGCCGGCTGCCAGGAGCCCCTCGAGGCCCGGGGGGCCGCGGGGCTCCGGGGGCTGCATGGGGGGCGGCGCGGGGGCCGGGGCATGGGGAGAGCCTGCTCGGCAGCACCCGGGCACTGCCCGAGGGGGGTCCCCGGATCTTTTTAAAAGGCTGAGAGCTGCCGAGAGCTGCCTTTCCCCGCCGGGCTGCCCTGACGCAACGGGCGGAGGCTGCCTCATTGGCTGCTGCTGGCGGGGGGGGAAAAGGACGGAGAGGAGGGGGGAAAAAACCCAACCCCGCACAGAAAAAAAAAAGAAAAGAAACACCCAACCTTCCAGCCCCAATAAACCTCGGCTGCAGAAATTGCGAAAATACTTTTATTGCAATTGGAGGAGAAGGAGAAGGAGGAGGAGGGGACCCCCCTTCCCCGCACGTGACAGGCGGGTACACGGGAAGCGCCTCCTGCGCTGCATCTTGGAAAAGAAAAAAAAAAGGGGGAAGGCAGAGGTGGAGAAATGGGGAGAACGAGGGGAGGGAAGGGCATGGAGAGGGAGAATCACGGTGCAAAAATCCGAGTTCAGGTTAAAAACACCTTTTTTTTGTGTGTGTGTGTGTGTGCGTGGATCATTCCCACGCAGGCTCGGGGCCTTCTGCCCTCGCAAAAACGCCGGCACAGCCCGAGCAGACCCAGCGACCCATCTCGGCCTAAGTGGGATGATGGTGGGGCAGTGATGGAGCCCCGGGGACGAGGCCTCCACTCGGCTCCAGCCTCATTCTTCCCTTGCTCGAGGGGTTTTATCCCGCGCACATCCTCGTGCAGCCCCTCTTTGAGCTGCAAAAACCCCAATTCTGTATCCCGGGGGAGAGGGCCGTGCCCTCGAGGCCCTAAAAGCAAGGATGGACGGAAAAGAGGGTCTCTGGTACCCCGAGAAAATAACTGCAACGGTGCTGGTGGGGAGCAATCTGCTTCCACGCGGATATTGCCGCACTGGCTGGTGTGATCCTGGTCTGCAGGTTAACGTGGGTGCTGCTTAGGAAGCATGCCAAAGGGAAAAAGGTTTGGAAAAGGGAGGTGGGAAAACAACACAGAAAGTCCCTTTGGGTTCCAGGAGCCCTGGACAGGTGGAGAGACGGTCAGAGGAGGGGAAAGGCAGACAGACGTGGTGATGAGGGATGACATCGGGCTGGAAATTTGGGGGTAAATACAATAATAATTTAAATGCAATAATCATTTGAGAGTGCGTGCTATTAAATGATTCAGGTACGTAGGTTTTTTTAATCATCTGCACACGCGGTAGGAACACACAGAGACACGTTTCTCCTCCTTCTTCTGCCTGGTTTTCTCCCGAAGGCCTTGTCTGAGGAAAGCTTGGCCGAAATTCCCCCCGAAGGCAGCGTTGTTTCCCTCGTGCAAAGAAATCGGGAGATTTCTGCCTTCCGACTATCAAATCGCGATAAAAATTCTCCTCCTGCCACGACTTTGGGCCACCAAAGCGGCGGCCCAGAGGAGCCGCGACAGGGTTTGACACGTAGGGGCAGAAATCCCGGCAGAAATAGGGGGTAGAAGCGAGGATGGCTCTCACGGAGGAAGGGGTGGGGGGGAAAAGCCCCGTTTCGCTACCGGTGGCAGCCCCCCACTCCCCTCGCACCCCCAAACACGGCTCCTTCCAGCTCCCCGCAGCCGAGGGGGCTTTGCCCGGGGCTGGCTGGGTGCGATTGGCTCCCTCAGCGCGTCCTCTCTCCCGGGGAGAGAAATCAACCACATCACGAAGCTGCATCTTCGCTCCTCGACCCCTAAAAAAATTCCCGGATTCTCCCCTCAATCCACGATTTTCTTTTTCTGGCGGGAAAAAAAAATAAAAAAATAAAATAAAATAAAATTTCAAAATCCCGATTTTTTTTCCCCAGCCTTCACCTTCCCGATTTCAAAGCTTCTTTCTTCCCTTTTCCCCGGTTTAACGACCGCACTCCTTCTTTGATGCCCTTTTTATCTCCCCCCACCCTTTCGCCGCTCCTGCCCTCTTCCCCATTTGCTTCCAAACAGCCCCATAACCGGGGCGCTGGGGCCCGAGTGTTTGCCGACGCGTCTCACCCTGCTCCCTCCACGGAAAGGTCGGGCTGAATCCGGAGGTCAAGGCCAAGTTGAAAGTTAAAAGCCTCGGCGACTTCGGGGCTTCGCTGCTGCGGCCGCGGCCGTCGGGGCAGCCCCGTCCCCGCCGCCCCCCGCAGCCCCCGAGGGGGGTTTTTGCGGGGAGAAGCCCCCGAGGTGTCCTCGGCTCGAGGCCGGAGCGGGATCCGCGGGCGGAGAAGACTTTTCCCGGGAGTTTGCGCCACTTTCTTGCCTTTTATTGATTGATCCGTAGCGCAAGAGGAGGAGCGGGATCCGCCGACCGCGAGCGCCGACACCCCGAAAAACGAGGCCGACTGATGGAAATCGCGTTTTTATTCCCTTCTCCCGAGGAGTCCCCGGGGCCGGACGGTGAGTGGGGCTCAGTCCCGGCCCCGCGGATGCTGCCCCGGGGGAAGAATTCGCCTTTTTCGCCGCCCCCAAAAAAATGCACTTGGGGTCATTTATTTAGAGACAATACCGTTTTCTTCCGAAACCGAAGCCTCGTGCTTGTGAGACCGCGCTTCCCTCCAGCTCATGTGCGCAAAATTTCGAGCAGGCTTTGCCTTGGGAATAGTTTAAAATGGGACTTCCAAACTGATATTAAGATTTTCCTTCTTTGACGATTTTGCGGGGACCATTTCCGGGCGATATTTAAGGTCACAATTAAAGCAAGAGGAACGGGGTTATTTTAAAATAAAAACCCCTTGAATTGTTTCATCGATTCCTCTCTCATTGACCGAGAGAAAAATTATCAAATGCTCTTATCAATTTGCAACTATTCTTTTATTATATTCTCCATAGGATCCGTTTAATATTTATACCATCTGGAATCTGAAAAGCTGTGGAATAACTTTTTAACAGTCTGTGATTTTGTCTTTTTCTTTCTTTCTTTTTCTTTTTTTTTTTTTTAAGCAGTTGAATTCGAACCATCGTCGCAAAACACGAGAAAAAAAAAAAAAAAAAACACTCAAAACCAAACCAAACCCCAAAGCAGTTTGAAGGGGCGAGGGGGAAAAAAAATATTGGAACCGCTTAAAGACTTCACGTTTGGAAATAATCAATTGTTGGAAAATTGAATTCTGGGTCTGGAAGGGAGCCCAGCTTTTTGGTTTCTGATTCTGGCAGTATTTCGGGGAAGGAAAAAAAAAAAAAAAAGATAAAATAAAGGCAAACATTTTGATCTTTTATTTCTTTTGTTGTTGTTGTTGTTGTTCGTTTTTGGTTTTTATTCCCTTCACCACCGGCCCCTCCTTTCCCACCCCACAGACATCCCCGGAAGCCCGGGGGATGTAGGTGCGAATATTTCTCTCCCCGATGCCTGGAGGAGCAGAATCTGTACTTTACAGCGCGTTTCTCGTGGATGCTTTGAACAAATCAGCTGGCATGGGAACAGAGAGCCTGGCCTGACTTCTCTTCGCTCTTTTTATCCCCTCTCCGCTGAAGCCCCGGCGCCGCAATCACTTCAGCGCACTTCTGACCCTCCCTTCCCCGCTTTTTGGGGTGAAACGTGGGGTGATTTCAACCTCGGGGTGTTTTGTTTAACCGGTTCTCGCCGTCCCTGCGCCTTCCTGGTTTTCCCTCCGCTCCCCAGGCTTGACTGGAGGCTCCTTTCTTGCCTTTTACTTCCTTTTCGAGGAGCCAGAGGAGCTGAGCTCCGCTGGTGTGCTGCTCCTGGACTGTCCAACCTGAAACCTGCAGTTTGGTTTCTCCTTCCTCTTCGTGAGAATGGAAAATGAGGTACCTTGGTGGCTCCCCGAAAGCCACAGCTGGTGGTGCCCTCTGCTCCCAGCTCCAAACCCCTTGGAAAATAACCCCTCCATGAGCCCCCTTCCCACCTCCTGCATCCTTCCCTCCAGCCCCAGCTTCTCTTCAGCCCGGGGAGGCTGAAACCCCAAAGGGGACCAACCCTGACCCCGCTCCTGCTTCTGGGAGGGGGAAAAGTGTGGTGGGAGTCAGGGATGGTTTCACCCACGGGGGAGAAACCTTGGGAGAAGCCTGGAGGGAATGTGGCCTGGGTGCAGCTTATGAAGGGAATGCTCCCGCCTGGGAGCAGAGAGACGAAATACAAACGTATTCTAATTTATGTTCGTGTTTTATCTCCCCGTCTGCCCCAGGCACAGACATTTGTGCGTCCTCCACCCGGAGACAGCCGCGGGAATGCAGCTGGGGGTCCCTGCTTGCCCTGGTCTGGGCAAAATGCAGCTCTTCGAAGTCTCTTTCCCTAGACATGGCAAAATGTGAACGTCTGCTCATCCCTACACGTGCACTGTGCCCTGGGGCTGTGCCTCCATCCATCCCTCCGGGAGCAGCCCCTTCTCCTGAGCATTTCCCGGCCCATCCCCGCACGCGCCGGGGACTGGCTCTGTGTTCCCCAAGTTCCTGCTCGGCCAAAGCAATTTGTTTCAGCTGTTGTGGGAGAAAAGGGGAGTTGTTTCGGGCTTGGCTTTTAAGCCCTTCTTCTGATGTTTAATTCCTTAGGAGCCGTCGGGATCCTTGGCGCTTCCCGGCTGTTCCCTGCGCCGCCGGGAGCCTGGAGCTGGGTGTGGGTGGTGCACAGCACGGAGTGGCTGGAGGTGAGACACGTTTTTGGTGGAATCGGGAGGATTTTGAGGCCTATTATTGAAAATGTTCTGTTCAGGAGGTGGATCTGGTGGTATCCAGCCAGGACAGCAGCAGCTCTCCCGTACCAGGCACATCACAGGTTGGCATCCGGGGCATGGGGCATCCTGGAGGTGGGAACCGGAGGAATTCTCTTCCCTGGGAGTATAAACTCATAGCAAACACTACAAGCTGGACTGTGTCTCTCTCCAGTACGGCTCTGCTGCTCTGGACGTGTTATTGCTCTCTTTTCTGGTCTCTCTGCTAGATCAGAGATTTCTCCTGAGGGCAGAAATTCCAGACACAATCCCACCGAGGCCAGGGGCCTAACTCACTGCCTGGCACAATTCCACGCTCAGAGAACCCTCCCTGAGCTCATTAGGATGGATCATAAATCACGGCAGGATGAGCAAAGGCTGCTCCTGGTCCCAGCCTGGGCACAGAGGTGCTCAGGCCAGCAGGGCAGTGACTGAGATCTCCAGGCCTCCTGTGCAGTGGGAATTGTGCTTCCTGCTATTCATGGCAAAACATCTTTGGGATGTTTTTCAGAGCAGGTAAAATACTGGGGTGTGAACATCCTCAGTGCAGCCGCACTATGGAAACGGCCCATGGAGGTGTTTGAAGTGCAGCATTCCTGCTTTTCCAGATAAATATTGTGTGTTTCTCGCCTGTGCTGCAGGGAGACGTCCGTGTGTATCCAAAAAAAAACCTGGCCAAGTGCTTCATCCAGGCTTCTTCTGCCTTCCAGAGCCCGGTGGTGGATCCATAATGCCTAAAAGGAGTTCCCTGCAGGCACAGGAATCGCAGAGGCAGAGCAGAGACCGTGGCAAGCGTGATGGGGGACTTTGTGATTCACAGGTTGCCGGGACAAACCTTGGGAGACAATCCATGCCCTGCCCTCACCACTGTCACTGCCACTGCTCCTGCCAGGCCAGGTCTGGGGAAGTCTTTCCCACCTTCCCTGCCCACTGCACCGTGGCTTAGGGTGATTCCCAGTGAGAACACGTGGATCCAGCACGGAAAGGCACCGAGCATCACGCCTGGAGTCTCCCAAAGCTCTGGTGTGCCCCGGGCTGTGGCATCCTGGGGGACACGGGGAGACATCCCCATCCTGGTGGGCTTTCGCGCGTTTTTACACATTTCTAATCACTCCCTAATTCAAAGCTTGAGGGCAGGGTCTCCCCCCTGCCCCTTCTCTGCCCTTGAACCCGGCTGGAGATCCCAGAGCGATGTGGGAAGAGCAATAGGGAAGGGCTGAGAACGCAACACAAAATGTGAGTCACCGGCAACTGGGAACGCTCCGAGGCCAAACTGGGTCTGCAGAGCTGCTCTTCCCTGATGCTGCCCTGGTTCCCTTTCCTCCTCCTCTGACCCCCACCCCACCAGGGAGCTGCGAGGTCTCTGGATGCGGAGGGCAGCAGCGCCCCCCAAAACATCCTCCGTGTCCCCCCTCCGCGGGCCGTGGGCACCCTGCGCCTCCCTCTCTGCTCTCCACGGAGCCCATGGGTGGGCCTGGGAGCGCCTGGCACCTGGGTGCCCCCGGCTGTGCCCCCACCCTGGCACGGCCCTGAGCGCCGGACCCGCCCGGCTCTGCCCGCAGGTCCCCGCCGGGCGTGGGGGAGCGGCAAAAGGGGGGGTTTCAAAGTTCGCTTTTTCTCACCCCTTTGTCCCCTTCCTTATCGCAGGGGCGGCGGCCGGGGCCGCCCGGAGCGGCGGGGCAGAGGAGGGCGAGGAGGAAGGCGCGGGAGGGGAGGGAAGGAGGCGGAGAGGGGAAAACACGCAGCCGCCTCCCCATTCCCTCCCCGGGCTGCAGCCGGTGCTGGGGGGCTCCGGGGGCTCCGGGTGTCCCGGGACCTGAACAGCTTTTTAGGCTGAAATGGAAACCGAAATCCAAATCCAGGTATTTCCCGGCATTTCCCGGCATTTCCCAGGCTGACTTGGCGGCTTCCCCGCGACACGTTGCCGGCTGTTTGGACCGTCCAGCTGATGCCGAATTAATTCGGTCTGGGGAATAAACGCCTCGCTGTGAATCATTTAAACTCTCCCAAAGGTTCCTTGCCAGAATGGCGGAAAAATAGTGCCAAGTATCAGTGGACGAGTGAGTGAACTGTTTGTTTACAAGAAGCGCCAGACTACATCAAATCCCACGCGTGGATACAATGGTGGGATTGTTGGTTTACGAGAAGGACAGGCTGCTTTGCATTCTGCTCTGCAGAAGCGTAATTCCAATCCATTTCCAATGGGCCAAACACAAGGAGACCGCATTCCCCGACCCCGACGTTTGCAGTGGCTTTTCCGTCCCCTTCGTTCCCGCTCCAGGAGGGAGGATTTGGGCTCCTGTCCCGGCCCCGACGGTTTTTGGGGGTGAGCGGGGATTTCTCAGGTTCAAAGAGGGAGAAGGATCAAAATCCCGCGGGTTTCACACCGGGCGAAGCCGGACCAGGAGCTCGGGTCGGAACGGCAGAAGAAGGAATTCTTGGCACAGAAATGACTTCTGTAAGGCTGAAGAAATCGCGTCTGAATGGTTGTAGTGACAGAAAAACGTAGTTGTCACTGCCTACACGTGTGATAGATAAATCCAGCCAGGGAATCAGGGTCGGTCGAGGCAGAGGGAATTCCCATTTCCATCACCTCCGAGCGGGATAAAAGGGTTTAATATTCTCTGCTCTCAACGTCCTCGTGTTCAGTAAGGACCGTGGCCGGGCAGCGAGGGCGTTGCACGGCTGAAATCTCCTATCAATACGAACATCAACGCCACGAGCCCTTTCCACTCGTTTTCTCTAAAAATTCCCTGAAATTCCCTGCGTTTTCCCTGCGCCGCTGCGGTGCTGAATAACACCTCAGGCCAGCTGTGCTGCAAACCAGGCAGAATTATTAACAACGGCCAGATCTCCGTAAATCCTTATTTTCTTTCTTTGTTTTCTTTCTTTTTGCCCGAATATCTTTTTTTTTTTTTCTTTTTTTTTGACCCGGTGCAGGATCGACTCACACCGGCCCAGAGACCCCCGAGCCTGGTCCTCACCCGCATTCCTCTCCCTGCACTTGCTGCTTTTCCGGGACGTGGAGCAAAGCCCGGAGCTTCCCGTGGTGGGAAACCCACGGAGAAATAATAATTGAGACCTTCCAATTATAACCCAGACCCGATATCCCCTTTGCGAGCCTCCCTGAGAGGTTTAAATATCTAAAGTGCGTTTATCCATGTATTGTATTAATAAATGGACAAAGGAATACTGGCATCAATAATTCAGCATCGTTATTTATACAGGGATAACCGCATTGATAAATATTATAATACCAACGCATTATATGTATTAAAATATCAAAAATGAGCAAAATATCATCCCGACGACCTTTTTATTTAATACCTGTATGTGAATATATCCAAAGGAACGTGTGGAAAGGCTCTGTCAGGGCAGCAAATTCTGGAAGCATCGTGTACCTGAAGTCACAAATACACCTTTTCCCTGGTGCAGCTCACGCAGGGGATAGGAAAAGTTCTTTTCCATCCCTCCCATTAGTTTATTAGTCCGTGCCAAGCCGCAAAAAGAAGCCCCCAAGCCCAACAACAACCACAACAGGAAAACCACCCCAAACTCCGCCAACGAAGCACCGAGATAACACTTGAAAACAGAGAAATAATTATAAAATTGGTCAATTTTTTTTTTCCACTTAGTCCCTGTGTTGCCCGAATTCCCGAAGGGAGAGGAGATTTTTCCTTCCTCCCTGTAACAACCCGGTGTTACCTGGTTGTTTTTTTTTTTTAGCTGTCCCGGGAAAACGGATGATTTTTCCTCCCCCGTTTTGCTGTCGCCGACTTTAGGGCTCCCCTCGGGCAGTCCCCTCGGGGCTCTGGGGGTGCCCTGACCCCCCAAAAACCCTCCCAGGGGAGGGAAGGTGCCGCTAATAACCGGCTCCTCTCCTCCCTCCCGGGGCTGACAAAGGCATCGAGTTCCCACCCGCGAAGGTAAATGCTTCGTTTTACCTCAGTTATTCTATTTATTAATACGGAGCCAAGGCTGGAGGCGCCCCCAAAATGCCCCAAATGCGCCGTTGTAGCCCCTGATTTAAGGAGGGGTTTGTTTGAGAACAGCTCCGCGGCCGAATCGGGGCTTATTTCGGTTTCGTTTTCTTCTCTTTTTTCCTTCTTCCCGACAGATTTATCCCGTGGGCTCCGGGGGTCCTTGAGATCCCGGCGGCGGACGGGACAAACCCTCGGCTCTGCTTGGAAAAACTCCGAATTTCCCCTCTGGAATCACTCGCGTCCTCCCGAAATGGAATAACGCAGCTTTTCAGCAACCTTTCCCAAGCCGATTTATACCTTCTCACATCCTGATTTCCAGGAAATCTCCAAGGCTTCTTGTCCTCCAGCAAGAAGAATCCATTTTCTTCCTTAATAATCATAATAATCGGGAGGTAAAAAAAACGACTCAGATTCCAACACAATCGCAAATTGAAAATTAAATCACACGTTCAGGGTGTTAGCAAAGTTCTATAAAAACCAGATATTTGTTTTTCTAGCATTTATCCCTGTCTGCACCGGAGTTGTTTTTCCTTATTCCCACTGTCAGGAATATTTCTCGCGCCCGGAATTCCACCAGAGGCAGCTCCCTGTGCCTTGATACCGGGTGGTTTTGCAGTGTTTGGGGTCTGCCGACCGTTATTTCCACTCGAAAAAATTTCCGCTTTCAGAATTCTGATTTTTTTTTTTTCCCCCCGGTTTTAATGTACTCTTAAAAGTCCAGATATTGAAATCCCCGGTGCCAAAGTTTTCAAAGGAGCTGTGGGTTTCATGAACCTGGGCACACACCCCTGAGCCGGTGCCCACCTCCCCGCAGTGACACCACCCGGGGGAGCCTGAGGAACCTCTCCCGAGCGTTTTGGTGCCCTCAGACTGTAATTTTCCTTCTTATTTCACCCCAGATCGATGCGCTTGGGCAATAACTCAGATTTCCACAGCATAATCCCGGCGAACAAAAGGTTCACCGTGCCAGGCTTACTCACTGCCCCACTGGGAAGCCCTTCAGGAGCCACCCTCCGCCGCCCCCAGCGACAAACGTCCTTCCAACGCTGTCCACACCGCTTTTGTCGCGGCACAAACAGGCTCCTGCCCACCCACACAGCAGGAGGCTGTACCTGGCCAGCCCTTTCTCTTCCCGTTTCCAAGATAATCTACATTTACACCCACCGGGAGCGGCAGATGCGGGCTCTCCCTCCTCGTGCGGCGCGTTCGCCACATCAGAGCCCTCTCCAGGCACAGCTGCTTCCCAATTAAATGTGCCTTTCCTCCGTCGTTATGAACAACTTCTCCTGCTGACTCTCACGTCCCGCAGACACCAGGCAGCGCTGGTTTATCTGATGAGTGCCAGGGCCCATAAAATAAATGCTGTTTCGCCGGGCCTTGGTGGTTGGGAGCGATGTCAGCACCCGCGGGATTTCACGGAATCCTCTATTTCTGCCCCCCTGCCATCGGCGCCTTCGTATTTTCCGTCCCTCACCGAGCACGTGTCAGAAATGCCATCGAGTTGTTGCTTAAGGAAAGAGATTAAGAAGCAAATATTGCTTCCTCGTGGCTGGATTTATTTGCTTTATGTATATATACTTTAATTACCTCTTCGCTTGAGTTCCTCCTTTGTCGCTCGGATGTTTTCCTCAGACGGCCTCCTGAAGGTTAAAGGGGTTTTATCTCGGATATTCCAAACAAAAAAAAAATCTGTATTGTCTCCCCCCCCTTTATCCCGAAACTTCTTGGGTTTAACAACCCAGGATTTCGGACGCGAGGCCTCTCCTGGCTCTGCTGTGTGGAAGGAAATCTAGAATAATTCCAGCAGAAAATCCCGGTCAGAGCGCTCCACCAGCTCCGTCCCTCCCCGTTCCCTGCAAGAATATAAATCTTCAGATATATGTTGTAGTGAAAGATGCTGCCCCGTAGGCACTGGAACTAATTAAATCCCAAATCCCACGTTCCCAACAGATATTCCTTGGGAGCAGCACAGCTCCTCCACACACGCCAGCGGGGACTTGCACCTTCCTGTGCCGTGGTCGGAATTACGGGCCCCCTGAAAGGTGCTGAGCAAACATTTTGGCTCCTGAGCCGTGTTAGGCCACTGTTATCCCGGTTTTGCTCCTGCTGTTCCTTGTGCTGAGCTGGGGTGGGAATGGTGGGGGTGTTTCCTGCTGCTGCACCCCCATTTCCATTTGTCCTGTGGGTTTTTATCCCGAGAATCCTGCCCTGATCCTACAGCAGGCGACCCACAAGCTCGTGCTGGACCACGGCGGCTCCTGGTCATGAGAGAGCTGCGTTAAAATTGTGTTAATTCACGATTATTTGTAGGATGAGGGAGGACTGACCATGAGCCGTCTACGAAGGGGTTCTCTGCATCCCCAGAGCACCAAAACGCTCCCAATTTCTTTCAGGGAAGCGGGAAAAACGGAAGCTGAGGCTCGCTGTCCCACCAGCCCTTGAAATGAAGCTTTCAGAGGGTGAATATCACCCCCAGCAGCTGAAAAAGCAATCTGAGTGGAGGCCGATGCAACTTTCACGTGCGGATAAACCCTTCAATCTCGTTTTGCATAATTCTATCGTTGCAAGGGGATTACGCACCGCCGAAAGTCCAGATATCCCCCGTTCCTCAGGGCCTTCAGCCGACTGTACCGCTGCGTATACAATAATTCTGGCTCGGGATCAGCTCCCTTTGCCCAGCTGTTGTCGATATAACTCATCAGCCAGACGCTGTTCTAAAAACATCCCGCTAATAAATGCCAGCGAGAGCAAAATACGGCGGGGCGAACAACGATAAACCCGCTGCGGGGAGGGAGCACAACGAAGCCACCCTCACACGCGGCAAGGCCGACCTGAGGGCCTTCGGGCGCAGAGGCGTTTTTTGCTGGAATTGCTTCCAAAATATTCCCCTTCGAAGGGGGCGGGAGGAAGGAGGTTTGGGGAGATGGTTTGGGAGATGATTAGAGGAATCGAGGTGGCGGCGTTGGGACACAAAGGCGTCTCTTGAGCTGTCTGCGGCTCCTCGGCTCCTGGGCTCGAGCAGCCCCGAGGCGGCGGGGAGGATGTCTCGGTGCTTTGTAATGGAATTAATACAATAATTAATAATAATGAATGAACGATTGATTGACTGTCCCGTTCTTCAGGACCCTCTTGCCCCCTCAGAAACGCCCTTTCCCCTCGCTTTCCTGCAGCTCCTCCTTCCTAACTCCCTTCCTAACACGAGGAAAAAACGGGTTCAGCCTTCTCCCGATGAATTAATTTTGAAGTGGGAAGCGCCGGGCAGGCGCAGATCTTACCGAAAATTCCTCCCCGGCCAAACGGAGCGAGGACAACCGAACCCTCTGCTCGCCCTCAGCTGAAGGGCAGCGTCAAAACTTCATTTCCTTTTTGATTAACCCCCAGATGGAGTAATCTAGAGGCAAGGCCGAGGGATTCTGCTGAGTGACGCTAATTTCGGCCTGGGTCATTTTACGGTGTCGTAAAAAGAATTACGCGCCTGGCACCCTCCAGAACGCCGCGCGCTGTTCGATGGCCATCACGTCCACTGGGGTGAAACCGATACAGCTTGTTAGAGCATAAACTTATTGGAGATGTGCTTTGCAGCCAGGCCAAGCGGATGGCAGCTTTTTTTTTCCTTTTTTTTTTTTTTTTTCTTTAAAAATTAATGTAAGCTCAGCTGCTTTTCCTCGACTTAAATAAGAAGGCGAGGTCGCTATAGTCGCTTTTTCTCGGCTTTCTCGGGAGTCTAATTCTCATCCGGGCGCTTAATCGCATTATTCTGGGGTTTTTTTTCCAGAGGTATTTAACAGTCTGTGGGATTATGTTTTGAGGGGCTTTTGAAGAGCTAAAGTTTTGGAAACGCTCGGGAGGGCTTTTTGAGTGGTTAGTGGTTACGTGGCAGTCAGAAACGTCCAGCTTTGTTTTGAGCTGTTAGATAAAAGGGCATTCCCAGTGCGGTTACTCCCAGGGATTCCCCTCCTGGCCTTGCTCACCGGCCAGGGCTGCACAGGGCACGCTGAAGAACTCCCAAAAATCCAGTTGTTTGGAAACCACAGGTTTTGATTCGCTGTTTCCTGACCTCATCAACAAATCTGGCCGTTTTAACGCCGACCCCGAGCTCGCTATTCACCAAAAAAAAACAAGCAAAAAAAAAATCAATGAATTAGTTTAATATCCTTTTCCTTATTCCACGCTGACACAAGCCGAGGGAGGAGTGCACAGCTCAGCAACTTGCCTTCGCAGGCATAGATCCTGCTTTACTGAGGCTCTGCTGCTGAAAGAGGGGTCTTGGAAAAAACAGTGGCTCCATGGAAATCACTTTTCCGGGATGGAAAGGTGAGAGGTCCCCCATCCACTCCGGGAGAGCCGGGAAAAGGCTGTAGAAATGGATATTCTGGGATCTCGCCTTTGGTCCGGGGTCAGGAAGGGATAAAGCCTCTCAAGGTCACCTTTGGTATCGGTTCCAAGACGGAGCGGGAACCGAAATCAGACTGAAGCTGTCAAAACACATCGGAGAAAACGAGGTTTGATTCTGTTCCTCGCTCTGTGGGTCACAGGGAAAGTTCCAGAGAGATCCAGGGTCGCCTCTGCCGACCAGCAACAAGCTCAGCGCCCCACTTGCCCCAATCCACAATATAATTATGTTTTCCCAATCCCTTGGCGATGATTTATTAGATGTTTCTAATAGGCCACACTTGATTTCTTCGTTAAGGTTCGGCTCCAGAAACGAAGGATTTAGTTTAGGGTTTTAAAGGCATTTAAATAAACACCTTCATTTAATTTAATGAAGGTATTAATTGCTCTGATTGCTGCCTCTCAGCCTTTGGTTATTAAGGGTTTCTCCCTTCTTTTTGACTCGTGTATCCTTCCAGTGTTTGGAAGGGGTCTGGAGAACGTGGAATTCCTCCCTCCTCCTGCCAGCAGACCTCCTTCCAACCCAGAAATCTCTCTGCCTTCCACTGTGCGAGCCCAAATATCACCACGCCGAACGCCCAGCTACTGCAGGAAGAGCAAGGACACAATCCACGACCCCTTTTGGGCCTCTTACAACCCTTCTCACAGTGACCCGATTAACTACATATCACAGTATACGATATTTTCCACTGCTTTTGACGCCCTGTGTTTTTACGCGAGCCCAGTCTCGGAGGGGGCGGCTTAATTCCTACCAAAACTTCGATTAAAAATACACGAAAAGGCGATTCTTTTGTTGATGTCCTGCACTGTTACCTTCCCTCACGCGGGCACATCCGTCTCAACGGGCTAAAGAGCTTCCATCAGGAGCTGATTCCGGACCAGATGGATGATGGGGAGCGAATTCATCCTCGGTGCGACGCCGCTGAGGCCGACGAAACGCGGAGGATCGGCTCAGCCCGTGCTGCAGAAAGGGCTGCTGGTAACAAAAGCGAGCTTAAAAACGTGAGCACGAGTCGCTGGGTTACCTTTTTAATTTTGTTTCGTGGTGCTGGGGCCGAGTTTTTCAACCCTTCGCTCTCTCAGCTGCTCTTTCCCCCCCCCCGCCGATAACCTTGAATTAGAACATCTGACAAGAAGACGAGTGAGCAGTGACCGTAGGGACTCTGCCAAGGGTCTGGGGGAGGGTTTTTTTGTCAAAAAAAATAGCAAACCAGCCCCTTTGGAATGTAATTCGAAAGAATTTGAAGCGCTGAACTCCCAGCCGGCACGAGAACCATCCAAGCACGAGGGCAGGACGAGGCACCGGGTTCCGTTGGTCCTGTCGCAGGGGAAACACGCAGCAAACATCAAAATCTTTCTCTTCTCGAGGCAAGATGGTTTGAGTCTTCGGACGGGGGTTGGAGGGGGACGCAGTCCCATCTCAGCCCCAGTTTTTTTGTTAATACGTGGCAAACAAAGTCGCGTTTAGGGAAACGGAGCTGGGAAAAAGCAGCGGCCTGATCCCACGAAGCCATCTGTGGGACGCAGGAGGTCCTTTTTGCCCCTGATCAGGTGAAAACTGGGCCAAGGGCGGGCATCTCCAGGAGCAGATGAGTGCTCTCCCAACAGGGTTAAGTGCAAAAGGAACGACTCTCACTGGAGCAACACAAACACGAGCCCTGCCAAGCCCTGGGACTCGCAAGAGCACAGTTGGTGTTTCCCTTCCTCAGCCTCTCCCACCCTTTGCTCTTCACGAGCCTGAGAAATCAGACCCTGCCCTACCACATTAATCTATTTTCATGCTCTTTCCAGTCTTTCGAGGCACCGAAAACGCACAGGTTTGGTTTAAACCTTTGTGGCGTGAGGAGAATATTTTTGAGGTGCCGTGCAAGCACCGAGCGGTTCAGCTGAAGTTTAGGTACAGAGAACGTTATTCCCTCACCAAATATATTCCACCGAGGAGATTGGACACCGGTGGCATCCTCAGCAAAGGGTTTTTCATGGGGCAAAACAAGAGCTGGCAGCAACCAGAGGGAGCACAAATACATCAAGTCCCAGCACAAGGGTTTTACCCCCAAATTCCTGCCATTTCTTTTTTCAAGGAGAATTTCGCTGGTCATCTGCTGATGGATGTCAGCTGGTAACAGAACACAAAAATGGGAGCAATTTCCAAAGAATATATTTAAAAAAAAAAAAAAGAAACAAAGGAATGGTTCTGTCTGCTCCCAACGAACAACTTGGTCTAGAGAAAACAGGATCTCTCTGATTTAGGGGGGCAAAAATTCTGGGAGCGGCTGAAGGCCGGACCTGCTGATTTTGGAGGTCTTTTCTGTCCTTGAAATGCAATAATGATCAGCTTCGTTGTATGCCCACGCTGTAGGCTGAGCTTTAAAGGAGCCAGCTCAGATTCTGGGGGTGGGATGTCCAAGGTGGAGCCGCGCGCGCGTGGCCAGGGCTCAGGGAATTAAATTCAAGGTAGCTCTGACATTTCAATTTAGGTTTCTCCTCCATGCAGAGATATATTTCATTAGTTTAGTGGTACTCACTTATCATTTCGAGCAGGCTGTGAGCTCGTAAAGGCATCACGGTTTGAGAGCACCTACTTCTTACGGCACCCTAAGAACGGATCCTTTGGAAGAGCCTGAAATCATGGGATGAGGGAAAGCAGGACCTTCCCCGTGACCCTCCTCCCACAGGCGCCACCAAACCTGCGCTGGGACCCCCGAAGGACTGGGAAAACATCCTGAAAATCCTCTGCCTGGCCGGAGATTTGTCCTGTAGCGTCTCCAAAGTAACGAGGCGACGGTCAAAGTGAAGGCAGCCCGAGGCAGGCCGCTCCTTGTCAAGGCTTTCCCTGACAAATATAGCTCTTCTTCGGTCCATAAATCACCCGTGAGGCAGATTTCATACGCTGAATACTGCTGATGAATCATCTCACCCGGCAAGCAAATCGATTCCCCTCTTCAGCAGCCTTCAATCCCTCGCTCCTAAATCACTTCAGAATGAAAATTAGGAGTATTTTGGTGCCTTGCCCTTAACATCTTTGACTAGGCTGCGGTGCTGAGTCAGAGGCAGAAAAAGCCAGCTGCTGAGTAACTCACATCCCTCCTTTCTGCAGCGTGGAGTCAAACCTGGCAGTGCACCATTTTTCATGGAATGCAGCCCACTATTTACAGGAAAATTCTGGCGGGTGAGAGTTCTTGGGCAGATGTTTCCTCCCAGTTTTACCTCCTCCTCCTCTTACTTTGCCTTCAGGTTTATTTGCAGCTTCAGCTGTCTCTGTGACTGAGGCCACACTGCGCTGTTCTTTGTGTTTCACAGTCGCTGCTGCCACAAGCCAGTTTGTATTTTCATAAGGAGATCAAGGCTTTAGAGGGCTGGAATTAGTAAATAGGGGAAAAAAATACTATAAATACAGCCCTCTGAGTGTTTTCCACTTGCTGATCTGCTGCAGGTGATGACCAAGTGCTGCACGATCTCCTGGGCCTGGATTAGAGTCGTAGCCCTTCCTTAAGAGATCCCTCCCTTTAACTTGCCTTAAACTCCTTATAAACTGAATTTCTGCTGCCCAGAACAGCGTGTGTTGTTTTTCAGGATGTTAAACCTATCTTACAGGAGACAGAGGTGTGTGGAGCCCGGTCAGGGGGTGCACTGAGCTTGACCCCAGCACCTGAGGCGGGAGGTAACAGCAAACCTGGAGTTTTGCCCCTGGTTCCAACAAGGATTTGCCAACGAGTCCCTCAAGCCGGAAAAAACCCCACCTTCTTACGCAGCCTGTTCTTGGGGGAGTGATGCCAGCCGCTTTGTATATTTACTGTAAATAAAGAAACAAACAAATAACACGGTTCGAAACCGCAGCCTCGGGTTGAACGCGGAGCCGATGCCGACCTTGGATGCGCTGGGAGCCGGGGAGAAAAAGTGGGATTTGCGCTCTGAGAAGCACAGGCTGCCCCTTCCACGCCCCAAAAACTTCCCCCCGGGGTTAAGGGGTGAGCCTGAAACGTTCTGTAAGCGAGGGGAGCGGCCGCAGAGCCGGGGGTTCCCGCGGGCGGGCGGTGCCGGGATCAGCATTCCCGTTTTCCCGGCCATTCCCTGTAGTCTATCCCCCTCTGCCGGCCGCCCGCCCGCCCCCGGGAACACGCGGCAAGAGCTGGCCGGAATGGGCCACCAGAAAGGGGGTGGCGGCAACCAACGGGCTGGGAAAAAAATGAAAATAAATAATTTTAAAAAAATTAAGCATCCAATAACGTAATACTATGATAATGTAAATAGCAGCGATAACGATAGTTGCAATAATTAGGATGATGATAATAAGAATAGCAACAATACTTACGGAAAGGCCAGTTAATAACACGGTCATGTTGCAGGATCAAGGAGAGGCTTTCACCAGGGTCCTCAGGTAACAAGGTT
>VZRE01001782.1:9376-21656 GCA_013396775.1 Cephalopterus ornatus
CGCGGGCTGAGGGCCTAAGCACCCCCCCCCACCAAGGCAGCGGGAGGCTGATGTCCCTCACTTCCCCCGCTCCCTTCCAGCGCCGCCGCGGCCCGGGGCCGTCGTGGCCGCGGGGCCGCCCCTCACCGCTCCGGCGGCCGCGGGGTTGGGCTCTGCGGGAGCCCTGGGCCCCGCCAGCCCGCCCGGCAGGTTCCCCCGACCCGTTCCTCCTGCGCGGAGCGAAACCCGCCCCCAAAAAACCCCCGGGGGATGAGCAGAGGCGGTCGCGGCCGGGAGGAGGCGAGGCCCTCCGGAGTCTGCTCTTCCAGAATAAAGACGAACAGCCGGGAACAGGTACCCCCCCCAAGAACGCTGCTGGGTTTAAGGTGATTTTTATTTTTAGTGTTCCGTGAAAACCAAAAAGGTGTTTAAAAACTAAACAGTGCCCGGGCTAAAAAAGCAGAGAGTACAAACAGGGCGGAAATACATTCAGATCCTTCAATAATAATAATAAAACAACACGTTTGATTCTTAAGGCCCCTAAAGGAAATAAAATGTCAGTCCCCTCACAACCAAAGGAAGGTTTTAAGGAGCGCTGCCAATAAAAACGAGGTCCAAGGCTGTGGAAGTCGAGGGCTGTGACCCCACACAGCGCTGGGTCTGCTCTGGAGGGAGGCTCCAGCCACCCAGGGAACAACCCCGGAGCCAGAGCCAGGCACAGCTCGGGGTCCCCTCCACGGACACGGCTGTGACCGCCCGGAAAAGAAAGCCAGGGGGAGGATGTTACAAAAGTTTTAAGGCTTCACCTGTGCTGAGAGCACCTGTTATTGCTCTGGCTGTGTGCAGGTAAGCCCGGGATGCGCGTCCTTCCCAACGGGAGCGCACGCGCCCCAAGCTCCCCGAGACCCACTCACCCCGAGGTGCCGCCAGCAGCCAGCGACTGCCGTACCCAGAATGTTCCAGAACGAGCCCAGCCCTGCTCCCCTGTGCCCAGTTACAACCAGTAACGCCAGGCTGGCTTTCTGAGCCCGCTAGGTCACCATCCCAAGGCACAAAGGGGCTCTCCTTCCTGACCCGGAGCAGGAAAGCTGAGCAATAAAAGTCCAAGACCCAAGTCTGTCAGTGAGGTACCGGATCCTCTTCTCCAGGGATCCACCGAGGCACAAGGAGGAAACAAATCAACCCTTCATCTTCCTCACTCGAGAAGGCACGAGGAGCAGCAGCAGCAGTTTCAGCAAGGCCAGCCAGCACCACTCAGGACCCTTCATTCACAGCAGAGGGCACAGGAGAACAGAGAGAACCCCCCTCGCTGCAGACACTGCTCAAATAACACTAAAACGAGGAAAAAGAAGTACCTTGAAGTCTTGGAAGACTCTTGGAAGTTAAGGCTTGTTCCAAGTCAAAGCTCCCCGTGAGGGGCAGCTCTGCCAGAGGAGCTCCAGACTTTGGTGGGTAGGTCAGTTTAGAGGAATAAAATTGCCACTAACAGCATTTTTTCGATTTTCCTAATAAATGTTTACATCTCCAGGCAAATATATTAAACTGCTCTTTGCTACAAAAATACAGTATTTGAGATCTCCAGTGGTTTCTGACAAGTTGCAGGCAGACTGCTCACAGGGTGAGAGTCCAGACCCTCGATAAAGTGCTTTGCTGTAGAAAAACTGAGTTAGAGACTCGCCCCTGAGCCAGGGGTGAGAGCCAACAACCCAACAACTTCCAAAGGTGGGAGTTTTTTTGTTTTTACTTCCAGAGAATTAAGGCTGGAAAGCTTTGAGCTTTGGTCCTCATGAAGCTTTGGTCCTCTGCAGGTTGCCCAGAGTGTATTCCAACTTCCTTCTAAGCCTTTTATGGACTCTCCCGGCCCTGGTAAATCCCAGGGGGGCAAACAGGCATCTGATTTTTTTTTTTTTTTTTTTTTTTGATCTTTGACAAGAGCTCGCTTAAAAAAAACTAAAAAAACCCACATTTAGTTCTCAGAGGAGGAGGAGGAGGAGGTTGTGGTGGCTGCTCAGCAGCACTGAGCTGCTCCTGCCGTGGGGTGGGGAGGAGAAGAGCCCTAATCTCCACTGATTGTCCAGCAAAACCACGCGCCCTCAGCTCCACGGGACTCCTCCCCCTCTGAGCAGCGAGCCACAAAGAACCCCAGCGGGTGGGAGCACCAGGGGCACCCTGATCAGCCTTGAAGGTCGTTCCAAGGTGAGCCCCAGCTCCAGAATCCAAGGAATTTACGTTTAATGAACTGCGACGTGAAAGGGAAACGGGCACAGAACTCCCACGCAGCACGAGGCCGGGGCTGTGAGACCCACCCCCGTTCCAGGGCACGGGGCAGAGCCGGGTGGGCCTTCGCCTCCTTTGAACGACCTTCCCACCAGGAACTTCAAGACTCTTCAGAGAGCAGCTTCTGATTTAAAGTGTACCTTTGGTCCAAATCCACTGCCGCCATTGCCACGGCAGAGACGTACCGTGAACATCAACGGCTCCTACACCAGAAAACCTGCAAAATTCCCCTTGCAGAACTCTTTGGAGCGACAGCCACTGGATGAGGTGAACTGAGATTTGCTTCTTCCTTTCTGATCTTTTAACTTAGGTTCAATTTTCAGGGCATTAATTCCTTTTAAATTACAGCCCAGGTCTGAAGCTGGGACATCTTTGGACTTCTCCAGCGTAGTTAATTATTATTTTAAAAACAATCAAATCCTCAAGCTCTACTGTACAAGGCTTCATATTGCACTACAACTTCAGATATGGAAAGAAGAGTAACTGATCTATCAGAGCTGCTACAAAACAAAACCATTAAAAAAAAAAAATAAATCTTCCTAAAGGATCATCAGTGGCTTGCTGGGAAGCAAAACACATCAAAAACCCTCCTCCTTGCCATCACAACCAGCCTTTGGATTAATGCCTGGTCTTCCCAGATAATGGGAAGAAAACAAAAAAATAAATATGATAAGGTGACTCCATTACAAGAGCTGATGGAACTACTCATCAACCTGGGAGTTGCTCAAGGCAGAAACAGGAAAAAGGTCATTTTCCAGGGGCAGCACAACCGGCACCACCGGCTCCTCCGGTGGGAACTCAGTCCTTCTTCTCCAGCCTGCCCAGACCCTTCACATCTTCCCAGCTTTTTTGTTCCCGGACATGGAAACACGGAGGATGTTGGGGGTTTCCTCCATGACCCTGACGAGCAGGTTGTCGATGTAGTCCTCGAGCTCCCGCACTTGCAGGTCCTTCCTGGTGATCGTGTCCTTCTGCTTCAACACCAGCTGGATCAGCTCGTCGTGTGTCAGCTGGGCATAGGCGTAGGCAGGGTCTGAGGGGTCATATTTCTTGGGGAGAGAAGGAAGGCAGGGTCAGTGCAGACACACGGGCATTCCAGACCAGCAGCAGAACGCGCCTGGGGCCGGCCTGGGGAGTTCAAAGCACCAGCAAACGGGTTTACAAACGGCCCTGGCAGAGCCACAGCTGCTCTGTGCTCCACACCTTTCAAAAAGCACTTCCTCCAGCTCCCAGAACGCCGCCCAGGCAGGGAATGTGAGCACAATGGGCTCTCGTGGTGCCTCACACACAATTTACGTGGAATCAGAGCGCCACGACAAGTTTTCAACTCGCTCGAAAGAGCAGCGTGTCAGTCTGAACCGCTTCATTCGCATCCTCTCCCCTCACGCCAGAAGGAGGCACTGCTGTTATTTCAGTTCCAACTTCTCGTGTTCCCCAGAACACCCTCAGAGACAATAACAGGGCCCAGGGTTTTCCCTGCTGACCCAGGAGTGCTCCCCGCCATTCAGATCAACTCTACTCTAGACCAGTTTGCAAGAAAATAAATATCTGAAGACTGTCCCCACCTCTGGGGGCTGACCAAAGGCAAGTTCACACCCAACACAGTCTAATAACCAGGGTTCTTACATCTCACATCTGAGATGTGAGCCCAGGCCAATTATCTGGAATACACAAACTCCTCAATCAAACCAAAGCTTAAGCAGTGGAAGTGCCACTTCCCTCCATACCTTCACACTCATCTCCAGCAGCTTTTCGTTCATGGTGCTGATGACATTCAGGTTTTTACTCTGAGGCTTGTTTGCCATGGCATTCATTGGCTTCACAGGATGGAGTCTGCAACAGGAAAAAAAAGGGTTTCTGTTGTTTAGGCAGGACACGGAACACCAGCATGACACAGATCTCCTGACTCACAACAAATCCAGCAGGAAATTGGGGAAGATTTCTACCCTTCTCTGTCTCCTGAGAGAAAAGAGATCCAGCTTCGGAAGACAAGGCATTTCTAAGCTGTAGGGATTTTGTGGGTGTTCTCTGCTATCTTTACTGACTTCAGGCATTGGAGATAAAGCAGGGGCAGCAGGAAGGGAAACACATCCCCAGTGTGTCCTGGAAGAAAAGCTGCGATGGGCTACACGAGGAGGAAGAACACAGGGCAGCTTCTCTGATCTCAGGCACTGGTACTTCAGCCCGACTTCCCTAGCCAGAACATATTTGGACAGAGGTGTCCCAGACCCCAGGCAAGTAAAGCCCCCAGGGCTGACAGGTCAGGGGCACAGCAGGAGCTGCACCACTTGCTGTGATCACTCTGAGGAGCCCCATTCAGCCAGGAAATGAAGCATCGTGGTTTATCAGGGTGACCATTCTCCCAACGGCTGAAAAAGGGCCCAATTGCAGTCCATTTCCCCAATTGGATGAAATGACCCTATTCACCTGCTGTACTTTCCCTAATGGTTTCCCTGAGAGCTATGATGAGTGGCTGGTCCCCTCTGGGCACCCCTCAGGAGCTGCACAGATCCTTCTGGAGCCAGCAACGACCCCACGGCGGGTGACAGCACCCAGGCCCTGACACATCCAGGCCCCAGAGGAAGTCAGGGCTGCCTGATGCCAAGGCACTGCGAAGAACAGCAGCTGCAGGGACAGATCTGGAGGCAAAAGCAGAGCTCACACCTGCACAGAGATACCTGCTGTGACCCCCACGTGGTCTCACCTGTGCTTAGGAGACACGGTTTCACCACCCCGCAGGGTTTGGTTAGGGAACGTTTCAGAGGGTGAAACCCGTGCCTGGAGAAGCTTCTTCTTGCCCGAATTTCCCGCTTTATCTGCGAAGCCCTCGGCTGTTGGCTTTTTCGGAGACTCTGCTCTATGACTCGGGGTGTCAGAGAGAAGGGAGTGAGAGGAAGAGGAGGGGTGGCAAGGACTTGACAGGGGGGAAGAGGAAGCAGAAGGCTCGGAGAGGTCACACTCTGCAGGCTCCTCAACACCCGCACAGGTTTCCAGCTCCTGTTTCTCAAAATGACTGTTGCATTCCCTGGAAGGAGACGTCACACCTAAGCCTGAGTCAGCTCCCCGGATACTGACCCTGGGAGCACCCATTCCAGCAGGCAGCACGGGTGATCTGCCTGGCTTCCAAGCACCAGGAACACCTCCTCCTCCTCCTGGAGCAGCCAGGGGTGTGGGGGCTGCAGCCGAGCTCTCAGAGAGTTCTCCCTGCAAAGGTGTCACACCTCGGGGCTGCTCTCCAGCCCCTGAAACACCTTCACCATCACCTGCAGTGCCCCCACGGCTCTCCTGGCCGTCCCCCAGCAGCTCATCGTCGGAGCCTCCCTCCAGGATCACTGGCAGACTGGCCACTTTGGAGCCACGGTCTCCAGGAACAGGAATGGCAGCCTTGAAACTCATGAGACCGGCAGATAAATCGTCATCACCTTCGTTTTTCAAAGGCTTGTCACCTCCAGGTGCCACTGGAGGAGGGACAGTCTCCGATGAGCCACTTTGGGGGAGGCACCCACGAGCAGCTGAAGCTTCACCAGCAGGTAACAGGAGCCCAGGCGTGGATTTTACACCATCACCTGAAGAAGGAGCATCGCCCTTTAACTCAGCCTGGGAAACCAATGGGCACTTCCTCAGTGCCACAGCCCTCCGTGGGGCTGGCTTTGGTGGGACAAGGACCTCGCTGCCATCCCTCTCTGCATCTGCTTCCCGAGGGGACACTGAGCAGGCTCCCAGGGCGGGTCTGACCTGGGGAAGTGAGTCATTTTTAGCCAGTGGAGCTGCCTGTGGCTCTAAGGGGGGTGCACATTCTGCCCACTGCTCTCCAGCACAGGCCTCCTGCAGCTCCCCGGGCTCGCTCCCAGGGAGCGGCAGCTGCCCAGCTCCGGTCTCTGGCACAAGGCTCTTACCAGACTCGGAGAGAGATGCACAGCCTGTGTCACCCCTCGTGCAGGGCTCGGCGTTGGCAGCAGTGACCTCCCCAGTGGGCTCGCTGTTTCGGAGGGGACCTGTGCTGTCACTGCAGAGCTCTGCTCCCAGCTCACCGCCCAACCCTGCTTGCTCCCCTGCTGGCCCTGGACCCAACCCTCCACTGGAATCAGAGTGCTGCTCTCCACCACCTGCTGTGATATCCTGCAATCCACCGAGGACAAAGGACACGGATTTTCCATGGCCTAGCTTGCAGCTTTCCAAAGAATCCTCAGGAGGGCGAGAACCACGGTGCTGCTTCTGAGCCAGCCCACGAGGGTCAGAAGGGGGACCAGACAAGGTGCCAGGAGGGTCTGGCACACCTGTGACATCACCAGTTACAGCCACATCTGCAGAGCCCCCTGAAGCATCGTGAGCAGGGGGTCCTGCTGAGGAACAGCCCTCACCACGAGGAGGGCAGGAAGGGGAAGAACCGGCAACACTTTGGAAACCTGGCACACCTGCCTGCCCCCCACGCTTGGACACGAAGGGATTACTGTCATTGAAGTGACAATCAGAGGGGAGGGAAGGTGTGCGTGGGAGAGACAGACCCCAGGAGGCCCCCGCAGCAGAGCTCTCAGGACCCTGCCCCCAGTCAGCAGCAAAGGGATTATTACCCCTGGCAGAGACCTGCCCAGGAAGAGGTGGTTTGGGAGCAGAGGCTGGAAGATGATGGGATGAAGGGAAAGGGGCAATCCCGTTGGGATCCAGGGCTGTGGATGCCCTGTCCCACTCGGGAGTAAAGGGGTTCTTGCCATTCCAAAGCTCTGCAGCAAAAGCAGAAGTGAGAGAGGCAGAAGAACTGGTGATGTTTTCAGAGTCTGGCACTTGGACTTTCTGCCCCATTTTAGAAACAAAAGGGTTATTGGCACTGCTGATACAGTGCACGGAAAGAAAAGCAGGGAGGGGGTCAGGTGCAACAGTAGGAAGCGTGGCTTTAGGTTCCTCCTCTGGAGACAGGCCCAGTCTGCAAAAAGGGACAAAAAACTCGCATGTCACTTGCGGATGCAACACGAGGCAGGAACAGACAAGCTTTAGCACCAGCCTCCATCAGCTCCTGCCACTGGGGATGAATTATACTTGCAAGAGATCTCAGAGCCTGTCTGAGAGACTTTACATCCTTCACTGCATCTTTACGAAGGATTTTATGTCATTTTATGTCAGAACTCTTCTGCTGCAGAGCTTGTTTTTGTTGCTTTAAGCACCATCTCTTTGCACCCCAGGCAGGTTTATTAGTACATAAAACACTTCATAGGCAAGAAATTTAAACATGAGAAGCACTGAAAATGAGGAGTTAGGGATACACACAAACCACAGCCTTATTAGTAGGGCATACATATAGATACATATAAAAACCCAGACACACACAATTTATATATATCTGTGTATGAAGGATAAAGGAGCAGAATTTCCGAAAAAGGCCTTGGTGTACAAGCCCACACAAAATCCCTTCGTGTTGCTGTGAATGATGCCAAAAGCAGAAGGGCCCCAAGATTAACATTTGGAAGACCACAGCCAAACAGAGGAGAGGAAAGCACAGATGTTAGAACAGGCATTTCTGACCCCGGGGAGGTTCCTGTCGCACAGCTCAGGCAGAGTTAGTTTCTGCAGGAGATCCAGCGAGAAAAATCATCCCTACAGTACCTACACAGGTGCCTGCACTCAGAGAACCACTGCTCTGGCGTCACTTACAAGGAGCATTACTATATCCATCTTTTTTTTTGTACCCAGAAGGAACCTGGGAGTTATTTGCTACCAAAGTGCCCAACGCCAGCGTAAATCCCGCGGGTGCCCGCAGAGCAGCACCTGAGCCCAGCTGCGGCAGGACACAGCCCACGCCACCACCCTGCCACCACCGCTGCCCGTCCCAATTCCCATCAGCAAGCTGGGACTCACCTGGGCTTCACTGTGGGCTTCACAGCTTTGGTCTTGGCTGGGGCAGCAGCTTTTTCGGGTTTCCGTTCCTCCTCAGCAGGGCCGAGCGGCCGCTTGTCTGCAACGGCGTCTTCTGCACTCTGAGTGTCTCCTGATGGGTCCCCTCTGTCCATATCTGCTGGCGGTTCAAGATCTTTGGCCTCCTCTTCACTGCTCTCTTCTGGAATTTTGTTCTCCTCACTCTGCAGGGTCCTGTCGGGAATATTCTCAGCATCTCCGGTCTTCCCCGCCTCCTTCTTCCCAGTGACCAGGGAGAGCAAGGCAGACTTTTTGTGGTCTGGTTTTTTGGTCTCCCTCACAGCCTCGGTGCTCGGGGGAACGCTGGTGTCCAGGTGCTCCTCGCTGCTCAGCAGTCTGTACGACGGCAGAGTCATGGATTTGAAGGTCTCCAAGGACGTGGACCCAGAGAAAGCCTGACTAGGAGAGGTTCTTCCTGTCTCTTCGGGTGGTTTAGTGGACCTGGAGGACAGGGACAGGTTCTCCTCTGAAGCAAAGAGCTGCTTCCTCCTGAAGTTGAGAGGAGAAGGGGAGGAGGTCGGAGTGTGGTCCTTTGTCGTGGTCTCTTCCATATAAACGTGACTGCCGTTGATACACAGGCTAGACTTGGAAACGGGATCGCTTTTGGATTTCAGGCCACTGAACAAAGAGAGCCCTTCCTTCTTAGTGTGGTTAGTGGTTCCCTGGGTTAGCTGCCTGCTGTCCAAAAGGGCTGTTTTACGAGATTTAAACAGAGGAGAAGGAGCTGGCTTCTCTTCCAGGGCATTTCCAAAGGTTCCTGGAAAAAAAAAAAATCAAACAGGGAGAAATTCAAGATACAAGAAAAACTTTTCTCTGTCACTTGCTGCTGACAATCTCGGTGCCAGGAGAGGCTTTCCATGGATTTTTTTAGGAAGAAGAGTTTAACTAGTGCTGTGGAAAGTGTAGACAACCCTTTGGAGAAAGGCTTTGTGCATGGAGTGCCAATACTCACGTTCTGAGGTCGGAGACGTCTCAGACTCCTCCTCGTCCCACTGTGGCTGGAAGTCACTGGGCCGAAGCCGAATCTTCTGGGTGACGGGCTGCTGCGTGGGCAGGACTGACATGGACTGGGACAGGGTCTTCTGCAGCCCAGGTTTGGAGAACAGCGCTTTGAACTTGGATTTCTTCTTTTCCTTCTCGACTGCCTCATCCTCGCTGTCGGCGGGGGAGTGGGTCGTGCTGGGAACGATCGCCGACGCCGTGTCCGAGAGGCCGCTGCTCCTCTTGCCCTTGAGCTTGTCTTTGAGCTTCCCAAAGGGAGAGCGAGGCTTGTCCTTCATGGACAGATCAAACATGCTGGCTGTCATGCTGCTCCTCATGAACTGGATATCCACCTCGATCTCCCCTCTCTCCTTTTCCTTCTTCCCCGGTTTGGAGCGAAGCTTGTACCACCTGCAGCAACAAGGAGACTTCTTTTACCAACCAGTTCCCGAGGCACAGGTAACTGAGAACACAGAGGTTGCTTATGCTTGAAAAATCAAATCAGCCTCCGGTGTAGGAAAAGAAAAGCCTTTAATCTTATGACGACGTCACAGTCAGGGGCCCCAGGTGCCAAGGAAAACATTCCTTATCACAAACAGAAAGTTATTAGTAAGGTTTGGATTGAAACCCAGATCAGGAGGGGTTAAAAAGAAGGAGGAAAAACAGACACACAACATGGAATTCCTGTATTTCAGCTCAGCCACTCTCCTCTGCCCTTTCATCTCTCCTCCTGACACTGGCAGAGGCCACGGCTTTGAAGTGGGAGCCGAGCTCAGAGCGAGAGACAGGGCACCAAGAGCTGCACACACATCCCACGCCCTCATACCTTTCATTCCAGCTCCTTAATGCCTCTTAAGTCAAGGAACCCCTAATCAGCAGGAGAGAGCCAACCCCAGCCCTGCAGACTGCTGGGGATTTCCACCCACCTGCCCCAGCTCGTGACTGACCAGGGAGCACCAGGAAGGACACTGCTCAGAGAGAGCCACGTCCCTTCCCAAAACCCGGCTCCAGAACGTCGAGCTCTGTGGGGTGAGTGCTCAGGGCATCTCAAACCACAATCCCACCATCCACACGCCCTCAACCACCACTCAGTGACTCCCAAACCACACGTGGGCCAGGAAAGAGAACTATCAGCGCTGCACACCACTGTGGTTTTGTCTGTTGCTGGAGCCACAGAACTCCCAACTCCACAGAACCCACAGGAAAGGCTGCCTGGAAAACGCTGGTTTCCTCCTCCTCAACAGATGGAACAGGAAAATTACGGAAGGAAACAGAGCACGCAAATGTGCCTTGCCATCAAATTTGCACTTCAGACTCTGAAGGTGCACTGGAAGCAACAAGAAAGAGAACAGGAAAAGGCAATTTGCTCCAGAGAAAATTCAGAAGTAATGAGGATTACTGAAGGACATGGATTCAGGAATCTGCTACACTTCAGAGGGATGTGCAGAAGAAATTCTTCACAGGGGAGGTGGTGAGGCCCTGGCACAGGTTGCCCAGAGAAGCTGTGGATGCCCCATCCAACCTGGGCATCCACAACTTCCAGCCTGGAGTTACAAGGTACCAAGGGAAGGGACTTTATCAAGAGACTGAGGCTTTGCCCAGTCCCTGAAGCTGCAGCCTGGGAATCACAGATCCTTTGCCTTTAATATGAGCCAGCACTGGGCACTTTTGTTCCAAACCCGTGGTTTCTAGGAGCATCCCGTGCTGGCAGGGCTTCGGTGCCACAATTGATCCCGCGTGCTCCCTGCCCGGGAGCAAACGACGTGTTCAGCAAAGGCAGCTCGGCCCCAACCAAACACGGCCCCACTGGAAGGAAATCACAGACTGACAACCCCCCAAACCACAAAAAAACCCTCATTAATGGCGTTTATCATGTTCGTGAGCACCAGCAGATCAACGTGTATTTATTCTCCAAATAAAACCAGCCCTTGGCAGCCACACATCACCACGGCAGCCAGGACAAAACAGGCTTCAAACAGGAGATCGAGGGCTGGAAACAACCGAAAATATGGGGAAATTTCCTCAGGAGCACTGAAGTGGTGTTTTCTTTTCTCCTCCCCCTCCGTTCTCCCTTGCCCAGACAGACACAAAGGCACCCGCCGCTGGCCCCGAGCTCTGCTGACCGAGGGCACGCTGCGCTCCGCAGTGTAAACACACCAGTGTCTGACACAGCCTTAATGAACCCACGGCCTAATTAAGCCTTGACAAGGGTCGATGGCTTTGTCAGGCAAGGCGGCAGCTCCTGGCCCCGCTCAGGTGAGCCAGAGGAGGAAGGTGACTCACCAGCCACATTACAAGGCTGCTGACTCCCAGTAAAACCCTCCCAGGAACCACCCCTGGATTTCACCGCCCCGCTGTTTATGTTCAAAGCAGCAAGTGTGACACAGAGCTGGAGCTGGGCATTAATGTCTCCAGCTCGGTGTCCTGCTGACAGCAGCGAGGGCAGCCTGTGGAACATGGAAATATCCACCCTGACATGTGCTAAGTGTTTATTAAAGAAAAATAAATAAAGCAGCTGGCGGAGCCTGCTCTCCTTCTCCGCTGCAGGGAGGCGGCATTCCGAGGACACCAGGTTTCGGGAGCTGGCCTGGCTGTTCCCTGCGTACAGTGCCAGCACACACACGGAAACAGTGAAAAATCAAACCCAAGGACCAAGCAGGACCGCCTGGAAAAGCTCTGGCCACATTTCCCCGGAGCCCCTGGCCTCTTCCAGGAGCTACAGCGGGCTCACCCACACTGGGGGAGACCCCGCTCTGAGAGGTCACCCTGTGGGCACTCATGGGGCTTGAGGGGTCCCTGTGGGGCTTGGGTGTCCCCCAAGAAAACCCCAGTCCCCTATGGGGCATGAGAGTTCCCCCCGAGACCCGCACATGCCTGTGGTGCACAGAGGTTTCCACGAGGAACAGGGACGTCCCATGGGGAACTGGGGGTCCCCGCAGAACACCCGACCCTCGAGGGGCACAGAGGGCCACCTCAGCTTCCTCCCCGGACCCTGTGGGGCACAGAGTCCCCTCTTCATCCCTCTCCCCAGCTCCCGTGGAACGCAGAAGCCCCAGCACCCCTCTTTCTGGCCCCCCCCTCCACAACCCCTCCATAGGACACAGAGAGTCCCCCCATCCTTCTCCCGGGCCCCTGC
>VZRE01001782.1:22470-33420 GCA_013396775.1 Cephalopterus ornatus
CGGGACGGGAGCGGGATGGGAACGGGACGGGAAAGGGAGCGGGAGAGGGAGCGGAGCCGCCCGGTGCGCCCGCCCCGCCCCTCTCGCGAGAGCGCGGGGTGGGCGGGGACCGGGAGGGGCGGGGCGTGAGTCATCCAGGTGTGCCCAGGTGGGCACAGGTATGCCCAGGTGTCGGCACAGGGATACAGGGATGCACAGGTGTGTATGTACCGGGACATGTGTATGTACAGGAGTGTGACATGTTAGAGGTGCATTCAGGTATTTCCATGCGCAGGTGAGTGGATGTACAGGTGTGTACAGGTGTGTGCGTACAGGTGCATGTGTGGCTTTGTGTAGGGGCAGGGCGGCACGTGTCTGCCCAGGGCCGGGTGGGGGTGTTTTGGGGTGCACAGGTGCCCGTGAGCACAGCCAGGTGCGTGTCCAGGGGTCCAGGTGAGGGGGGTGCGGGGTACCAGTGTGTGCAGGGGTGTGCGAGGCTGAGCGGGCCAACCTGTGCTGGCACCAGCCCCATCCCTTTACCTGTTTCCTCTGAGAAGTCAATCTCATGGGAGAAATGCCATTTCCAAAACCTGGGAATCATTTAATGGCCCCTTCCCACGCTCCCACAGCCCTTTCCCTTCGCTAACATGGAATAATGACAGGAGGGGCCCTGAGGGGCTGGGCACAGAGCTTTGCTCCCTTATCCCACCTCACCCCATCCCGCCGCTCCCGGCAGCAGGAAAGGCTCTGCCATGCCCAGGTCGAGGCACGTGGCCCTTGAGGGTCCGGGCAGGGGGACCCCGGGCTCAGAGCACTCCACCAGCAGCCCCGCAGCCCTTGGCGGGGCGGATCCTCCTCTTGCAGGCGAAGATCCCACGGAGCTCCGTGCGGAAGCGGTGGTGGAGCCAGGCGTAGAGGAAGGGGTTGCAGCAGGAGGAGCTCATGGCACACCAGTGGCACAGCAGCTGGATGAGCAGGAAGTGGCGCTTGTCGATGAGGTGGATGTCGATGTCCCGGAGGACGTTGAAGACGTGGATGGGGAGCCAGCAGACGCCAAAGGCCAACACCACCAGCACGATGAGGCGGAAGGTCTTCCTCTTCCTCAGGCGGTCAAACTCGGCCTGGCTCTGCGTGGGGTGTCCGGGCACCACCCGGTTCCGCAGCCTCACCGAGATGCACAGGTAGGAGAGGGACATGGCGGAGAGGGGCAGGATGTAGGTGAGGATCAGGGTGCTGTAGGCGTAGGCCAGGCGCTGCGTCTCCTGCTCCACCCAGAACTCCTCGCAGATGGTGAATCCCTCCTGCCGGAACTCCACGTGGTACGTGTGGGCCACGGCAGGGGCCACCAGCCCGCAGGACAGCAGCCAGATGGCCCCCACCACCGGGACGCAGCTGGTGACAGAGATGCGCCTCCTCAGGGGGTGCACGGTGGCATAGTACCTGTGGGGAGAGACACGGGGAGCCCGAACCCTCGGGAGCCCCCCCTCCCGGAGCACCCCCCTGCAGCCCGGGGTGCTCTGGGCTTTGCTGCAGAGCAGAAGAACACCAGCACTCCTGGGGATGTTCTGAGCCCCCAAGGGCAGCGCAGCTCCACCAGCACTCCAGGCTTCATCTGCTATTCCACCCAAACCTTCTTTTTTTATTATTTTTCTTTTTTCTTTATTTTTCTCCCCTTCCCCTCCTGGTCCTGCCCCACTCCCCCCAGGGCAGAGGCAAACCAGCACAAGAGGCATTGCCTCTGTCCCCTCAGCATTTGGAGCATCTCTGATGGGAGGAGATCTCTATGGAAACCCAAATTTTATTACCCCCCAGCCCAGCACACTTCACGTGGCACAAGCACTCTCCACCTCAGGGCCAGGACGCACATGATCTGGGCATAAATTTACCCAAAGTAGAAAAACAGGGTGCAAACTCCAACGAGCCCTAGTGCCAGGAGCACAGATCAGGGTTTCAGTAGTGACGGCTTCATACAGGGCCAGGGAACTGCGCAGCATCGTTTCCTAATGCCAAACGTCCCCCCTGCACATCCTCCCCCCAGACCAAGTCCTGGTGCTAAAGAAAGGGCTGCAGGGATACTCCCAGGGGTTTTCCTTTTCCCGTTTTGAGTGTTTGGCAGGCAACACCCTGAGCTGAGGGAGCAACAACCTGAGAGGACCAGAGGGGACAGACACCCGCCGGCACTTACCTGTCGACTGCGATGGCCATGAGCGTGAAGACGGAGACGTAGACGGTCATGGGCTGCATCAGGAAGACAAAGTAGCACAAAAACTTTCCAAAAACCCAGCCCTGGGGGTTGAAGGCGTAGGCCAGGGTGAAGGGCACGCACGTGGCGCACATCAGCATGTCGGAGAACGCCAGGTTCCCGATGAAGAAGTTGGTGACGTTGTGCATCTTCTTGCTCCTGCAGATGACGTAGAGGAGCAGGTAGTTGCCAAAGATGCCAACAAGGACGACCAGGGCATAGCAGGGGATGATGAGGGGCTTGAAGGACTGGATGAGCTGCACCCCCGTGAACTGGGTGCTGGCATTGGAGTGGTTCTGCAGGGCCAGCTCGTAGGTGGTGACGTTGGCCCCGTCCCCCTCCATGGCTGTGGCTGAGCCCCTCTGTGTGCAGGCAGGTGAGAAACCCCCTGTCTCAGCACTCCAAAATCTGACAGCTGTGGGTTTCAGGTGTCCACAAGGCACTTCCTTCTCCTCATCACAACACAGGACCCTGCCTGGCACCCAGGGAGGCTCCTCAGGACAGGGGCTTCATCCCGTGGGCTCCTGGGGAGGGAAAGGGAAAACCGGGCTCAGACAAGAGCATTGCCATGAAGAGCCCTGTGGGAGGGGTGCCAGGGATCACAGTGATCACAGATCAGGGAGGGAGAGGAAAAGGAGAAAAGCAGCAGGACTCGAGAGCTGTAAGGAAGGACTTACCAAAATTTGGGCTCATCCACACCCCTTTAACCAAAGCATCCACAGCAATCCTGCCCCCGCCCCAGCCCAGCAGCACCGAGGGGCAGCTGCCGGCAGGGGGGAAGGGGAAGCAGCAGCGGGGCCAGAAAACAGCTCCCGGTGTTTCTGGAAATAACAAAGGACGTTAATGGGTAAGTGAATAGAGGTGCTCTGCGACTCCTGCGCTGCCGCGGAGCCTCGTGCGCCTGCAGCCGCTCGCCCAGCCCCGACCAGGTGAGCTGGGCTCTGCTGCAGCACCGAGCCTGTGGGGCTGCTGGAATTCTCCACCGGCATGTTTCACAGACCCTGCCGTGGTCCTGCCAAAAGCGAGGTCCAGGTTTCCGTGGCATCAGCCACGAAGGGAATGAGATGGGATAGGGGCAAGGAGGGAACCCAGGGGCAAAAATGAGACCAGCCCTGGGAGACAGGTCCCTGCTGCCCCGGGCTGCTTCTCACAGACAGCTTGGGAGCACAGGCAGCACCTTTCCTCACCACCACCCCCCACCGGACCCCTGCCCGGTGCAGCCCTCATGCCTCAGCTGCTCCCACTCCCTCTGCCCCTACTTCTCTCCTGCACTGAGTCATCTCATCACCCACTGCTCTTCAACTCTCATTTCCTGGGCTATTTCCGCGGATTATCTCCTGCTCTCTCGCAGCACAGGACTTGCCCCTGCCGTTTATTTCTCCCTGTACATTGTTTCACCCTTAAGCCCTCACGTACCTGATCCAGGAGGACTGATGCTCACCTGGCAGATTTTGGAGGCCCCAGATGGAGAGCTGCCCCAGCCACGCTTTCATTACATGTCCTAGCAGCCCCTCAAAAGCTCCACACTCCAAATTTGCATGAATTGGGTTTTCAAACCGACTCCCCACACCCTGTCTGCTTCACCCCTGAGACGCACTCGGAGGCAGACTCGAAATAAAGTCCCTCTGATCAAGTGTTTGCTGCTGAATCCAACCAACCAACCAGCCCTCTTCTTTGTTCTGCTCAGGGAGGGACTTTTGCTAGCCAAGCATCAGCAGGGAAAAATTCCCCCATAAATAAATTACTGTGCGTGGGAGCCTCCCCCCAAGACACATCCTCAGTCCTCAGTCACCTCAACTGGGGGAAGTTTGACTTATTTTAATTTTTTGCAATTAAAACAATCATTGTGTTAACTGTCATGGCATAGGTGTTGAGACAGCTGAAAATGTAAATATTTTAAAGGTATTCAGGGAAATGCTTCCTCCTGCCCTCCCTTTGCTTGGATAACAGGGGGCTCAACTGGACACCCAAGGACTTTATTGGGGTGCTCAAGTTTCACTATTTAACCCTCATGTGATTAATTGGGTGCTCGTGGGTGAGCTGATGGGGTGCTCATGCATCAAGTAATTGGTCACTTATGCACAAAAGGGCATTCCTGCATTTATTAATTGGAATTTGCTGGTTGCAGAAAGGCAGGAGAGGCCAAGCTGTGGGGACCAGCCCCAAGCAGGGGGAGGCACAAACAGCCGTGCCCAGGGTCTCACTCATTTCAGGCTTCGGGGTGAGACTGGGAACATCTGGAGGACAGTGGCTGCCACATGCCACCCTCACAGTGGGGTGACATCCCTGCGCTGTGAGGGCACAGCACCAGCCACACACCATGTGCCTGGGGGACACATCCTGCTCTGGGGGCTCAGTGCCTCGCTGGGCAGGGGCACAGCCCCACCCGCTCAGTTGGTGCCTCTTTGGTCTCCATGACGTTGAGACCTGGCCATTAATTACCTGGCAGTTGCCATGGTTATGCCAAAGTGCTCCTGGAGACTCTGTCGGGCAGGATGGGGTGGACGTGCCGCTGCCAGGGGCTGTGGGAAGGGGGACTGTGGCATGCCCCCAGAGCACCCACCCTTCCTGCTGCTGGGGCTCCTCCAGCAGCTCCTGCAGGGTCTCTGTGCTGTCCCACGGCCCAGGATCCAGCACGGGGCTCGCAGCTGGGTGGGGTGACAGCTCTGGCTCCCCTCAGCTCAGCTCTGGTATTTTCTGTTATAAGTTGGGAAAAATCAAAACCCAGAGCCATGTGCTCCCTTCCCAACCCATCCCCCTGCAGACCCAGGGCTCCTCTTGAACTCAACCTCGCTGCCAGCTAGTGGCAGGCATAGAATGGATTTGGGCAATTTTCTCAATTAGGAGTTCTAATGACATTATTTCAGCAGCTGCATTTCCCTGGGCGGCCATGAAAGACTTGGTCCTGTGGATCCCAACAGGCACATCGAGATTCCTCCTGGAACAGAAGGACCATTGGCCAGGAGCTGGCATGATAACCGGTGCCAGGGCTGTGCAGGGCATTGTGTCCTACCTGAGGAGGCAGAGCCACAGCACAGCGCAGCCTTCCTCCTCCAGACACGCTGGAGCTGGGAGAGGCCCCAAGGCCCCTGTCCTGGCAGCAGCCCACAGCTCCCCAGGGGCTGCTCACTGGGACCTCTGCCCAGCCCCGCATCTCAGAGGCACGTGTGGAATAGGTTTTCCCAAGAGGAGGCAGGGAGGGAGGGACAGGAGAGCAGGTGACACAGGTGACACAAGAGCACAGTCCAGACTGACTCCAGGGTATTTGCACTTTCCCATTATTATCACAATAAAAGGGGGAAGAAAAGCATTTCTGTGAACATGGGAGAAACAAAGGGCAAGGAGAGGAGACAAGGAATGATACTCAAAGCCCAGAGAGTTTGTGCCTCTCTGCAAGGATCTGTTGCATTTGGCACAGGGCACTGGCAGCTCCTGGCAAGGGGTGTCCCCACCATCACATGAGCTCCACTCAGACCTCTCTGAGCTGCCCCTATTCTACGATTCCCCATCACCATCCTCATCTCCCACATCTTCCTCCCAGGGCTCTTCCTCCTTGGCTTCAGAGTTGGCATCATCTTGCACTGGGGAGAGAAGAGGCAGGGCTGCAGCAGGGGTGGCCCTGACCCAGCAAGGAGAGTGAAGCCCCCCGGCTGAAAATCCCACCCCATGAGCAGGAACACGGACACCCTCCCACCCTACAGCAGCACAGCAGGGAAACTGGCACAGACCACCTTGCCCAGCCCACAACTCCCAGCAAGCACCAGTTGCCCCCTGAGTAGCCTTCCCTCTAACCCTGGGGCAAAGCAGAGAGCACGACCTGCCACAAAAGCTGCCGCGGGACCCCCAGCCCACATGCCCGCCCTGACCCCGCGCCTTGGTGGCACTCACGGGTGACGTGCTGCCCGCTGAGATATACTGGCCCAGCCCCACACTGGAGCACGAAGGTGACGGGAGGGACCAGCTCCAGAGCTTTGAGGCTGATCTGCAAAGAGACAGAGCTCAGAGACCCCCGCCGAGCCCAGCCCGAGGTGACGCTGTCACCCCACAGGCAGGGGCGGTGCGTGGCTGCCCTTACCATGGGCAGCACCGAGCTCCGCAGCGCCGCGATGGGCACCGGCCTGTGATCCCCGGAGGCGTTTTTGGAGTCAACCGCCACCACGTGCAGCTCGTCCCTGGCGTCAGCCCCCAGGCAGATCTGTGGGGCCGAGCAGAGAGCCCATGGCAGGGAGCCGCCGGCCGGGGCTCGGCAGCTCCTCAGCAAAGCCCGGATCTCACCGTTCTCAGCAGCACCAGGTGCTCCAAGAAGTCATCGTCCTCCTTCACCACGCAGCTCCGGGCATCTGTGCCCAGCTGGCAGCCTGGGGAACACGGCACGGTCTGTGCATGCACAGCTGCCCCCTCACAGAAACAAAGCGGAGGCTTTCCCAGGTGGACACTCCACGGGAACAGGGGAATCATGCCCAGCCTGGCTGCCTGCAGAGCACAGCCTCTGTCCCCCCACTCACTCCTTCCACCAGGTGCCCCCAGAGCATCCCGGGGCTCACAGCTCCGTACCCCACAGTTCAGCCACGGGCCTCTGCTCCGACAGCAAGGAGGAGAAGGGAAGCGAGGTGTCCATCCTCCACAGCAGATCCAACACCAGTGACCAGTTCCTGGGGGACAAACAGCAGAGAAAACAGCACCCACAGAGCAACAGACACCTGCCACGGCACCAGCTGCTAATAAAGGGAAGGGGGATCCCAGGGAGGTGAAAGCTGGGAATGCAGTGCAGGTGGGGATGGGGGGCAGGTGACACCAGCGCACCCCCCACCCCCTCACACCCCCCAGCAGCACCTACTGCCCATCTGAGCCCACTTTATCTTGATTAGAAATGAGGCCACCAGCCCTGCCAGGGGGACCTGCAGAGCCCTGGGCCCCCCATTCCCTGGGGCAGCCCCCCTTTGCCTCTGCTGCCTGGGGAGTTACTCACTGACACTGGGCTCTTGAGGGGGGGTAAAGAACACCTCTTGGGCTGCTTTGGACTGCGTGGGAGGATGAGGCCATGGGGGCTGGGGGACACACAGAACCTGTTTGTGCTTGGGGACAGCTGCTGAGATCAGAAATGAGCCCCCTGAGAGCCACCAGATCTTCCAGACTGGGGTCTGAGGCTTTGAAATGGGTACACTCACCACGAGCTGCTTTTATTCTCTTTATTTAGTGACTTCATCCTTTCAGGGTATTAAAAGCAAAACACACCAGGGGAGGATCCCAGCAGGGCAAACTCTGTAGCACCCCAGGTCCCAGTTCCTGTGCAGAAGCTGGGGTTTCCCTGGCACCAGGAGGTGGCACTGGGCACCTCTGTCAGCTCTGCCTGCCTTTTCAGGGTGTGGGGACGTGTGGCAGGGCTGGGGGCTGGCACTATGGCACGCCTGGAGCCTGGCTTTTCTCTGCCAGCTGCAGCCCCTGAGCCTCAGGCAGCCCCCCAGGAACTGCACCTGGAGCAGCACCCCTCTGCTTGGGATGGACATGGAGACATCACGGAGATTCAGAGGTTTATTTCACACAGCAGGGGTGGGACAAACCAGGACAAAACCTGTACAGACACTGCAATGACGACCTATTTACACCAACTCACGCCCACAGGTGCTGCGTGGCAGCGTGGCGTGGGCAGGGCACATCTGTGCACATGTGGGATGAGAATCCATCTCCCCTCCCTGCCCCGAGCAGCACAGACATGGAACCTGCCCCGAACGAGAGGGAGGAACCGGAGGAGACCTGACAAGGTCATAATTCCCTGGTTTGGGAAGTCCTTTGTGCTCAGAGCTCCCCTCGCTCCCCTGAGCCTTTCCTCTGCCGAAGGCTGAGACTGCCGGGATCGCACCCAGCCCTGGAATGCAGCAGCTAGGGCAGGGATGGAAATCCTTGGAAGGGCTTGTGCACGCAGGAGGCTCTTCTCCCTTACAGATGGACTGTCTGAAGCTGGTTGAGCCCGAGATGGGGCCATTTATCCTTCAAGAGAGCAGAGCTGCCAGTCTCCACATCCTGCTGCCAGCCACGCCAGGAACACCCTGAGTGGGAGCTTGTCCCCTGTCCACATATCCCCAAGTCTGTGCTGCCCCTTGGCAAGCAGCTCCGGAGCTTTTCCCCAGCTCCAGTTCTCCAGCACCAATTGCACAGAGGAGCCAGTGTTGTCCCGAAACCACCAGCGCTCCCGAGGGAGATCCCCCTCCTCTCCGGGTCGGTGCGTGCACCGGAGGGTCCTTCCAGCACCGTCACCCCCGGTGCTCCTTCTCCGTCCCCAGCCCTGCAAGAAGAGGGTGGGAGGTGACACAGGGTCACCCACCAGGCTCGGCTGGGGACAGGGACCCACGGCCAGCACCCCAGCGGGCACGGAGGGGGATTTAAGAGCACCACGCGCAAGGTCTGGAGCTCCAGTGAGCCAAGGAGGCAGCAGCCCGGGCGGACACCGGGCTCAAGTGCCCAAAACCGTGGGCTGGCCACGGGCTGCGCTCCCCGGGGAGGGAAGAGGAGAGGCCGGAGGGGTGATGGCCCGGCCGGGGGAAACACTCACTCTCCTCGCAGCTCTCGGCTGCTCCCGGTCAGACGGACGGACCCGCGGGCGTGTCTCTGCCGGCAAACCTGAAACAGAGCACCGCGGGTGGGAGCCCAGACCCTTCCCACCACTCACCACCCTGTTCTCAGCACGCACGAATCCCAGGGAGCGCCTCTGGCACCTCTCTCTGCACATCGCTGCTGGCAGGAACCTCTCCTGCCCGCAGGCATCAGAAGGGGTTTTGACCAGAGAAACACGATTAAAATCCACAGTAACCAGAACAACTCCAATTTTGTCATACTAATAAAAAGAAAACCTCAGGGTGGAAAAACCCCACCCTGTAATTTGGAGGTGCAAATCCGTGTCAGGCTGATGGCAGGGCAGAGCCACAGCATGAGTGTCCCTGCCAGCCCCCTGCCCTGAGCAGGCTGCTGGCTCTGGGAGCCCACCTCTCAGCGAGGGACAGGGGGGGATGAAACTAATTCCTGTCCCAGATTTACACTGTTGGAGGGCAAAGAGACCCACATAGCCCAGGCTGGTAACAGCAGCCCTGGTGCCTCACTCTGGAGGGGGTCCCTGCGTTTTCCTTCTTTAGCAGCAGAAAGTGGGAGCAGAGGCAGAAGGGAGGAATCCCAGCCTCTGGGACACATTCCTGCTCGGCTGGTTTGCTTCCCTGTTCACAACCAGCATTTCTTTTACCCAGAAACAGCAGACCTCGTCCTGGCAGGCTGGGGTGAGACTGGCTGGGACCTCAGTTTTGCAGCCCCATGGAGGGGCCAGGGTTTTAGGGGAACATAAAGGGAGAGGGCAGTGGTTCCCAGTCCCACACCCCAGCACCTGTGCCATGCACCCCAGGGTCTGCCTGCCCCCCCAGCTCCAGGGTCTGCCTGCCCTCCAGCTCTGCACTGTGCTATCAGACCATGGACCCACCACCGACAGCCCCCCCAGTCACTCCCCAAAGGGCTTGATGCCCCGAGCCCCCCTGAGCGAGTGCCTGCCGGTACCTACTCATCGAGCTGTGAGCACAGCGTGGTCTGGGTGCCCTGCAGCCGGGACTCGCCCAGCGGCCGCTGCCAGTGGTCACTGCCCTGGCCCAGGGGCGTCTCCTCTGTCCGGCTGCCACTGCCCTGAGCCTCGCCGTCCTCCCCGGGGCACCCGGGGGCCGCCTTGCTGTCCTCTGAGGGGCCCCCCCGGGGGCTGAAGGCACAGGGGCAGCGCTGCAGGTCCCGCGAGACGGCGTGGAGCCGGCGGTCGGCGCGGCGAGGGCAGCACAGCAGCTTGCGGAAGGCGCTCCTGAAGTCAGGGCTGCGGCAGTAGATGATGGGGTTGAAGGCTGAGTTGATGTAGCCCAGCCAGTTGAGGAAGAGGAAGAGCTGGTCCGGCACCAGCGGCCGGCAGAAGACCTTGATGATGTTGGCCACGAAGAAGGGCAGCCAGCAGAGCGTGAAGGTGCCCATGATGATGCCCAGGGTCTTGAGCGCCTTGTGCTCCTTGATGGCCAGCAGGCGGGACGGCCGCCTCCGCCGGCTGCTCCGGGTCGTGGGGCTGGGGGGCTCCTGCAGGAACCTCACCTTGTCCTTGCCGATGAGCTGGATGTGCCGCGTGGCCACGGCGAAGACCCGGACGTAGACAAAGATCATGACGAGCAGGGGCACGTAGAAGGAGATGGTGGAGGAGATGATGGCGTAGGTCATGTTGGTGACAAAGTCGCAGCAGCGCGGGTCGTCGTAGCAGCGCGCCGCCTGCTCGTCCGCCCCGTCCCGCCACCAGTGGTTCATGATGGGCAGGAAGGAGATGAAGGCGGAGATGGCCCACACCAGGCACACCACGGCCCGCGCCCGGCCCTTGGTGACCAGCGCCTCGTACTGCAGCGGCGAGGTGATGGCGAGGTAGCGATCCACAGCGATGGCGCACAGCGTCTCGATGCTGGCCGTGACGCACAGCACGTCCAGCGATGTCCACAGCTCGCACACCGTCGTGCCATAGGGCCAGTGGCCGCTCAGCAGGATGGTGGCCCCCGGCGGCACCACCAGCAGGCCCATGATGAGGTCGGCGCACGCCAGCGAGGTGATGAAGACGTTGGTCATGGTCTGCAGCCGCGGCGTCTTGGCGATGGCCACAATCACCAGCAAGTTGCCGGCCACGATGACCAGGACGGTGAGGCTGAGGGCGGCCCCCAGCACCCACTGCCGGCCCA
>VZRE01001782.1:33653-51905 GCA_013396775.1 Cephalopterus ornatus
TCCGTGCGCTCCAGTCCCTCACTGTGCCTTCCCTTCCCTCTCCGTGCGCTCCAGTCCCTCACTGTGCCTTCCCTTCCCTCTCCGTGCGCTCCAGCCCCTCACTGTGCCTTCCCTTCCCTCTCCGTGCGCTCCAGCCCCTCACTGTGCCTTCCCGTCCCTCTCCGTGCGCTCCAGCCCCTCGCCGTGTCCCCAGTCCCACCCGTCTGTCCTTGTTCTCTGCGCACAGCAGTCCCTCACCGCGTGCCCTGGTCTTTCTCTGTGCACCCTCACCCCTTTGTGCCCCGCCTTGCCAGTGCTCTGCTCCCTCTCCTCACACCTCGGGTTCCACCCTGCCCCCCTTGCTCTCACCCCTCACTGTGCACCCCAGGGCTTTGCTGGTCCTGCTCCCCCTGTGACCCTCTCCCTGGGCAGGACAGGCCGTCCCTGGTGGGGACAGTGACCCCTCTGTCCCTCCTGAACATCAGCAGAGAGATGGCAAGGTGACAGCTCTGCTCCCAGAGATGATGCCCAGGGCCACAGTCACTGTTTCATTTACACATTTATTGCCTGAGCCTCCTTCCCAGCAGATGGAGGAGACCTTCTTTGCTTCCCCTCCTGAATTTGGGTGGGTGCTGATATCTGGAGACCCCCAAGACCCCCACTCACACTTCCTGCCCCACTCACACATGGCAGTGGGGAGACACCACAAATCTGGAAGGCTCTGGGGGCCTCCTGAGCCCCATTGCTGCTCCCAGGGCCCCCGGGCAGACTCCAGAGCGGGTCATTTCTTTCCCTATCAGCTATTTATCCAAATACTAGAACTTTTAAGACAGGCACTCTCCAAATGTGGCATTTTGAAGTTTCAGCCAAATGTGGGAATGTTGACAAAGAGGAAAAAACCATGTGTAAAAATGATCTGGTTGGCATTTCTTCCCATTCATGAGCTCAAAAAGCTGAGCCCTGGTTTTACGAGCTTGATCTTTACAAGGCTGTTTCAGTTTTTCAAAGCTCTCAGCCGAGGGCTTGATCCAGCCCTGCTCAGCTCCCAGCCCCAGCATTTGCTGCTGGCTGAGGCCGAGCTGGGAATTGCTGTTCACAGGGAGGTTTGTCCTGGCTCCAGGATGGTGCATGGCACAGACACGGCATGTGCAGGGTTGTCATCATCTGTCCAGTGTGGCTGCACGCCTGATTCCAGTGTGGATCAGCCCATGGAGCTGGATTTGTGTCTGGAAAGTAAAGCAAGAGCATCGGTAGGAATGTCCATAGAGGAACAAGGGCTTTGGGCTTGGGTCCACGGAGCTGGCAGAGGGCAGGCACTGAGCAGGATGCCCAGCTCTGCCACCACACTGCTGGCTGACCAGGGGCTGGTGGCTTCCCATCCTTCCCTCCTCTTTCCATCCTCACCTACACTCCCCAGGTAGCCCCAGCCACCCAATGCGTGCCCGCCTGGCAGAGCTGGGCTGTGTGCTGGCTCCTGGGCACCACAGGGGCTGTAGGACTCATCCCTAGGGGTTTGACAGCGTGTCTTCCTGCAGGCAGTCCCTCATGGCACTCTCTGGCCATCCCCACCCTGCTGTGCCCTGCAGGGAGCTCCCATGGACAGACACGCTGCCCAGAGTGGGACAGACAGCAGCGTGTTCCCCAGGGGCCAGGCAGGCATCCAACCCACCCTCCTGATGTCTTCTCTCTGGAATTCAAATCAGGCTTTTCCTCCCGCTCCCAGGCAGGGGAGCTCGCTGCCCTCCCCGCTTCCCAAGGAGCAGACAGGACTGAGAAGAGGAAGGGAGACTCCCAGGCCTTTCATCACTGCAGGGGAAGTAACGTGGCTCTGTATCTTTGTCCCAGTTTTACAGCTGGAAAAACTGAAGCTCAGAGGTGCTGGGTCTTGCCCAGCCCTGACCCCCATCCCCACTGCTCCAGAGCCCTGAGCCGAGCCCCTGCAGGGATGGAGACCCCGGCTGCTCCCTCCAGCCCAGGGCTGTCACCAGGGGAAGCATCCTCTGCCCTTTCCCATCCCTGCCACGTGCCAGGACCACTGCCCTGGCCCTACCTGCATGGCCACTGGCAGCAGGGGAGGCAGAGCCAGCCCTGGCAAGACCCCATAGGAAGTGCTGGCCAGAGGGTCAAGTGTTGTTTAGAAAACCCTGGGAAAGTGTGTTTATGCCATGGATCAGAGCGGCTCCTTCGGCTGTTGATACAGAATAAACAATGGGTATTTAAAGATACTGCTTTATACATAGAGAGTCAGGACGAGTCGGGGCAGATCCCTACTTGGGGGGAGATGGGATGCAGGGAACAGGCAGTGCCACTCTCCTCGCTGGGCAGCGCGTGGTGCTCCTGGTGCCCATGGATGTGTTTGTAGAGAGGAAACAGATGCCTCAGCTGGTCCCAGACACATCTGAGGGCGCACAGGCTCTGCCTGGCCACGGAGGCCGAGGGGTGAGAGCTCAAGTAGCAGCTATGGATAAAACAAAAGCTTTTTATAGCTGGGAACTCTCTCCCTCCCTGGCATGCAGCTGCATACTTGGAACAGGACAAGAGATAAACCCATCACACGCTGGAGTCACAGCAGTGTCACTGCTCGCTGCCATCGGCACACCGACAGTGGGGATGCCGGCGTCCTCCTCGGCCCTTTGGTTCAGCTTCCTCAGCTCCCCACCAAAGCAGAGGGTCCTAAAGCAACCCCAGCAGGTGAAGGCACCATAACTGCCCACTGAGCCCTCGGGGGTCTGTCTGTCCAGCCTTTTCCCGGGGCGTGGGTGCAGGCAGTGGAGCAGGGAGAGGCACGGCAGCACCCAGAAAGATGCAGCTCAGCTCTGCCAGAGCTGCTCCTGAGCCAGGCTCATGTTGCAGAGTGTTGCCTGTGCAATGGAATTCCGAGCCAGAGCTGTGCTGGCACAAGTCTCCCGCTCAGAGCAAAGGGCAGGGGCAGTGGAGGGGTTCACCCCCGCAGCCTGGAGAGTCACAGGCACCAGCACCCCTGGGATGGCACCGCACCCCTGTGGCCCCTTCAACACTCATCCCCCACCAGGTTCCCTAAAAGGTTTTCCCAAAAATCCACACACGCTGTAGGAAGGTGACAGCACCTTCCTCCTGGGGCTCATGCCCCGCACAAGGGCTCAGAGCACACCCTGCCCAGAGACCCCACGGTCCCCTGGCACCCTGTGATGCCATGTGGGGCTGACAGGACACCCCCTCTGCAGGAACCTCCCAGCCCACAGCCACCCACGACACAGCCACACAGCCCTGGACACCCAGGGCAAGCCACCAGCCCTGCAGGGCCACCAACCACAGTGCCACGAAGGTCCCACCACCCCAGCCTTTTATTCCTGCCTCCTTCATCCCTAAACACTCCCAGGTGGAGGGGGCTGCACTACCCCCCTCTTGTCAAGAGGTGGGATGGGGCTCAAGGTTTCAGGGAAGACCCTGCCTGGAACCCAGGGCCATGGGGGACACCTGGGGACAGCAGAGGAGGTGGGTGAGGACCGTGTGATGCTCTTCCCTCTGCCTAAGAGGAGGAGCATCATTTTACCCCAAATCCCCTCTCCAGGGAGTGACCTCTGGGCTCTGTGGAACCGGCACCGGGGCCAGGCTGTGCTTTGGGAGTGGGTCCTGCTCTGGCTGCATGTCACAGTGGTGGTGAGTCAGGGCTCTCCCTCCTCACTGAGACTTTCCGAATAGTTTCCATATCAAATCCACAAATCTTGCTTTGAAGTTGTTTGGGATTCTCTGTCATCACATTTCCTTGTCAGCACATAAACACGCTGTGATGGAGCTTTAACCCCTGGGTACTGCCTGTCCCAGGAAGCCTGCAGGAAGCTCCACATAAACTCTGGTCCCCATATAAACCCTCCTCCCCCAGCAACGGCGGGCACAGCTCTGGGAGCTGTAGCACCAAGACAGCCAGGGCTTGGGCAAGAAGGGAAAAATCTCTGTGTCACAGCAATAAAAAAGAGTAAAAATGTGCTGTTTCACTGACTCCCAAGCAAGCTGCTGTTTTCAGAGTGTGGGTCACTCGAGGCATGCCCAGTATCCCATGGCAAATGTCCCACAGGCAGTGTGTATCCCACATTCAAGCAGGGTCTGTGCTTTATATCCTACTGCACATTTAGTAGCTCCTTTGACCGAGCTGCTGCCCCAGCACAGGGATAATCCCGGTGCCGCCCCAGCACAGGCTCTCCATCAGCCCAAATGGACGACCTCAGTGCCACTCCAGCGCTGCCACCCCAGCTCGGGGTGAGCCCTGTGCCCCGGGGGGCTCCGAGCTCCCACGTCTCCGGGAGCGTCTCGTCTGACACGCTCACATCCTGTTTTCCAGGCGAAGCTCCTGGGAGCCAGTGGCTCTGTGGTGATGAAAGAGGCAGCGCGTACCCCGGGCACCCGCGAGGTCGGAGCTGCCGCCGGGGCTGAGGTCACTCCGCTCCCTGTTTATCAGCCCGTTCCCACAGCGTTTTGCCCTGGGGGCACACAGCTCGGAGGAAGGAGCCGTGGTGCCCGTCAAGGGCTGGGCAGGGCTGGTGGGATCTTCCTCGGGGCACCCCGGCGTGGATTTGGGGGGACAGATGGGGCTTCGCATCAGAGAGGAGTTGGAGGCAGGGATCTCCCCGCAGGACCATCCCGGAGCAGCAGCCCGAGGCTGGGCACGGCCACTTGCCATCCCACGGCTGCAGCTCTTCCTGAGGCCACGGCAGCGCTGTGAGAACGAGGGAAAGGGGCATCTGGATCCTGAAACCCAGCCAGTGTCAAAGGCTGCGCTAAGGCAATCTCAGGTCCTGCTCCTGCCCCCCAGATCCCCGTGCAATTATGATTTCAGATTAAAAAATAAATCACAATAAAGCTGTTTTCTTTCCCATGTTGCCACGGGGAAAGCCCACAGCAGCCCACGGCAGCAGCCACAGCGATGCCTGTGAGCAGATATTCCCAGTATCTGATGTTGCCATCACACCTCACAGCAGGGTTTCATTTCAGACATGTCCCATCTCCCTCCAGCAGCAAGTATTCAGAGAAGGGAGAGTCCTTGTGCTGCCATCAGGACCTGCAGAGGATTTACAGACATTCTCACAGCTCCTTCCCCATCGGGGCTGGTTTTCCTGCAGCTATTGCTAAAGCAAGCCGGGGTGGGGGGAAGGAGGGAGAAGTTTGCAATAACAGGGGTACAGATTTCACAAAAAGTGTGGGAAGTGTCGTGAAAAAATGTCAACAGCAGAAATAACCTCGGAGGGAGCTGAGCTTTCAGGCAGGGCTTTCCGAGGGCTAGAGGAGCACCCCGGCGGTGGGATTCCTGGCTCTGCCCCAAAGCAGGGTGGGAGTGTGAGGGTTTGGGGAGAGGAGCTGCTTTGGGGGAAGCTGGCAGAGATGGGGAGGGATCGAGTGCCAAGAGCCCCATGTGGAGCCTTCTGCCAGCCCAGCCACGGCCACGGGACACCGGCCAAACTGCCACGTGCCGCCCCGCTGCCTCCCCTGCCACTCCTCTGCTCCCTTCCCTGCCCCAGGCACCCTCTGCCAAAGCTCCTGGCTGTGTCCCCACCACCCAACAGCAGCTCCCTCTGCTTCCCAGCCTCCCCCCCCGCCTCATCCCCTCCTGGGGCTGATCCCGAGTTGTGTTTGCTTCCAGCCCGATGTTTGCAGAGAGGAAAAACAACAACAACAACAAGGAGGAAGACAAGGATGAGGAGGAGGGGTTCAGATGCTTCGCCTGCGGCTCTGGCCATGGCTGCCATGGCAAATCCTGTGCCATAGCGGCTATTTTTAACCCATGTCAAGAGCAGGAACCAACCAGGGGTGCTGAGCGCTGCCAGCAATGCCAGCCCTGTCCCGTGCCCAGGGGATTGGGGACACGAGGGGGCCCTGGTGAGGGTTTCCTGCCGAGGGCTGGGGCCGGCGGAGATGCCCTTCCCAAAGGCAGGATGGACTTGTTTATGGGGCAACTTTTATCTGCACGAACAGCCCTTGGGCGGGCAGCAGGGATGTGGGTTTGTCCGGGTTTGTCCTTATCGGCGGCCGCGATCGGAGGGGAATGTAAACACAGATGGATGGGCTGGAAATGCCACAGCACAGGGACATCCTCACCGGGATGGGACCCACCATCACCCCGTCCTGCGTGGGGCTGTAGTGGGGTCCCCAAGCCTCCATAGGAGGGACGAGGTGCTGGGTGGGGCTGGGAAAGCCACATGGACCATGGACAAGGAGGTGATGGATGGGGTGAGATGAAAGCTGCCGGCCTCTGCTGCCCACCGGGCAGGAGTTTATCCTCCCCTCGGGATATTCTCTTCCTGTCTCAGCAAACGCAGCCTGGTCACTACTGCGGGAAGTGGGGCCGGTGATGGCAGGGCTGGGCCCCCCCCGGGGCTGCTCTCACGCCAGGGCTGGGGGCATTTCACGGCTCAAAAGACACATTTCCCTCCCCAGGAGGAGCGAGTCCCTCACCAAAACCCACCCCTGCTCGGCTAGCAGTGGTTTGTACCAGGTCAGCAGCAAAGACACTGCTGGTGGAGAGACGGACACCTTGGAGAGGCACTTCTGCTCCCGATTTAGAAGGCAATAAGGTGATAACCTCGCGTCACATGAGGATGACAAAGGGCTTTCCAGCACTGGGAGCTGCCCAGGGAATGGGCAGATAAGATGCCCTGGGGAGGAACATACTGTAACCAGAGGGTGCTGGTAGCGTGGGCAGAACACCCAATGCCTGCGGGCAGCTCCCGAGCAGCTGGAGATGGTGTCCGAGCTCCAGCAGGCACTGGGACTGTGATGCTGTGCCAGGGCTGGGGGTCCCCGCGTCCCCTTTCATCTCTGTCGTTGGTGGCAGTCAGTGCTGTCCCCAAGCAAAGAGAACTGCTGGACATTCCAGCGACCGGCAGCCTGGGGGTCCTGCCCCTCCAGGACATCACCGATTTATTCCCCAGGGCTGGTTGTTCCCAGGTGGTTTCCCCTTTTCTATCTTGCTCTTTTTAATCTCCAGCCTGTGTGGGAAATGGGAGACAGAGGCAGAAGAGGAGGAAAGGCTATTGTTTGGAGTCTGGGCTGTGCATCTTGGTGCCACCTGGTTTCTGGGGGAGTCTTCCCAGCGGGATGATGGTATCAGCAGGGTCCGGGAAGGACAGAGCTGCCAGCCCAGAGAGCAGAGTGTGGCTGGAGCCCTGGAGAGCTCGGCAAAGGCAGTGAGGGCTGAGCATCCTCATCCTTGGGCCAGGATGGGGACCAGCCCAGCTCTACTGAAGCTTTTTGAGGTCTCCTGGGCACCACAAGTGTCAGTGAGACACCCCCCCGCCCCGCGGGGACATGGCTGCAGGTCTCACAGAATAAGACAGAAAGGGTCGGGTCCCCTGAAGGGGCACCTCCAGAAGGGTGTTTTGTGGGATTTGGAACTCCCTGGAGGGTTTCCTCCCACACTCTTGCAGCCAGTCCCTGTCCACACCCTGACCAGGGGCCCCACAGGCACTGAGGGCAGGTGACCCCTGGAGCAGGGGCCCCCACTCTGCTCCAGCCAGGATGTGCCCTTAAACCTTGACCTTTAAACTCCTCCAGCTCCTTGACCCCATAATGGTCCGTTCTCTGGGAGGAGGAGGAAATGGCAGTGGCTGCCTCACTGGGTTGGGGGTCACTGCTGATGTCATTCTGTGGCCGGAAATGTTATTTTCCTGCCCCAGTGCCCTCTAATCGATTCAGCAGCTGGCACAGAGCAAGGGCTGCCTGCTTGGCACTGATGGGAGTCTCAGGGGTCCTGGGGGGCAGAAACATCCCTCTCCATCCCCCAGCCTGGCAGGAGATCACTGCCTTGGCCACTAAAATGCTGCCCCGTGGAAAGGGCTCTGAGCCCCCACGAGGACCCCCAGCACCCCAGGGCTGGCCCGTGGCTCCGCAGGGATGAGCCTGGCCCTGGGCCAGGGTCTGGAGCAGCGTGTGGCCACCGAGCTCCACCTGTTGGAGCCGCGGGGGTGATGGTTTGGGCGGCACGGGGCTGGCTGTGTCCCACCTCCGCCCGGGCCGGGAGAGCAGCCCCGAGCCCCGACCCAGGGACGGGCACCGGCACAGCCCCGGTGACCCCGCGGTGCTTCAGCGCGGGCGGAGCGCTGCTGGCATCCGTGCTGGAATCCATCCTGGCTCCCGGCACCCCGGCCGTCAGCAGATGTCAGCACTGGACCGGTGTCCAGTGAGGGTCAGCAGAGCTTTGTGGCCGCTGCTGGGGGAGCAGGGAAGGGCTGAAAAGGCTTTTTCCAGCGGGTTCGCGTGGTGGTCCCAAGGATGCTCGGAAAGGCTTCGTGCCCGGGCTTCATCCCTGGACGCCCCGGCTTCCCCCTGCTCAGCCCGGGGGTCCCACCCTGCGCTCCCCCTGCCGCACGCCAGCTTAAATCTTTTATTTAGTGAAGTCTTAAGACAAACGTTATTTTTCCACCGCTCCAGCCCCACCGGAGCATCCACGGGGGCACGGCGTGTGTGGCCCCCCCGGGCCCTGCCGCGTTTGTCCCCGGGCCCCCCGGGGGTGGCGGAGCCATTTGGGATGGGGTTTCTCCACCCAAGCCGGGCAGACATCTGTCCCCACAGCGCTCCCACAGGGACGACCCGGACCTCCCACCGCGGCTCCCCCCGACTCCGCTGCACGAAGGGGCAGGGACAGCGCTGGTGGGAGGTCCCGGCGTGGAGAGGGGCGCGGAGCGAGGCGGGGGATGCCCCAAAACAGGGGACAGAGGCGGTGGGTACTCCGGGGGGAGGAACTGGGGGTGCCCCGCACAGACCCCGCCCACGGCCAGACCCCGCCCCTTCTCGTGCCAAGCCACGCCTCCACTGACTCAAACCGCGCCCCTGCTCGGGCTAAACCACGCCCATACACAGGCCACGCCCATCTCGGGCTAAACCACGCCCACTTGCTACTTTGCATGCTAAATCCCGCCCAGTGCCCCGCCCCTTGTCCATATTTGGACAAAGCCCCGCCTCTTTTTCCCGCGCGACGGAAGGGGCGCGTCCCGGCGCGGAAGCGGCGGCAGCGGCGGTCCCGGTGATCCCCATCCCGGTGATCCCCATCCCGGTGGTCCCGGTGCCGTCATGTCGGGCCGCTGCTGCCAGGGGCAGACGCCCAGCCGCGACATCCCGGGCCCCGGCAAGTGCCTCGCCCTGCCCGACGGGGCCCCGCTGCCGCCCGGCGACTACAGCACCACGCCGGGGGGCACCGTGTTCGGGACCACGCCGGGCGGTGAGCGGGGCGCGGGGACGGGGCTGGGGGGCTCCTGCTCCCCGGGAGGGGCTGGGAAGGCTCCCTTTGGCCGAGGGGGAGGCTCCCCTTTTGTCCCGGGAGACGGAGGAAGGGAGAGCCCCCGCTTTGCCCCCGGCGCTCTGGGGAGCTTTGGGGGCCCCTTGGTGGGATGGGGATAGGAAAGTGAGGGGTCCCCACCTTGATAAGGGGTGGNGACAGCATGGGGAGGGGAGGCATAGGGATGGCACCTGGGGAGGGCTTTTCCCCGGGAGATCGGACACTGCTGTGCCCGGAGGGGGAATGAGGGGTCCGGGGGGATCCCACCTGCCCAGGGATGGGGCTGGGGATCGCGGCTGTGCCTCCTAAGGAGCAACCCCCGGCCCCCCCCCGGGTTACTGATTAATTCTAATCTCTGATATTTGCTGTTTTCTCCAGCAGTCAGCAAACCCCGGGGGCCTTTTCCTTTATTTCTTGTTCCCAGGTTGCTCCAAGTTCCTCAAGTGTGGCAGCTCCACACTGCTGCAAACAGGCCGTGGGCTGGTTCTCTCCTTGTTTGCTGCAAGTCCTGTGCAGCCCCAGAGCTGCTAGGAGTTGGGAATCTTCAGAGATTTGATCCTGAAATAAGAGGAATAAACAGGGTACACGAAGAGCTCCTCCATCAGAGGGGTTTTGTGTCCCCCTCTCCTGCTCAGGTCTTTCTTTGGGGCCGTTTGGCCTCGAGACAAGCGGCCGCAGTTCCAGGTGATGGCACCTGGCACGGGGTCGGTGTGGGGAATTCCAGCTGCCTCTGCTCCTGCCCAGCAGGGGTTTGGGATGACTTTTTTCCCCACACCTTGAAGAACTTCCCCCCTGCGTCCATGTCCAGGTGGATTTGGGCAGCAGAGTGGTGAAGCTGTGCCTGGGAGGGGACGGAGGTTTTGTTGGCCCCTCGGACCTACCACGGGGCTCCAGGGGTTAAAATTCGGAGAGAAGGGGAAGTGGCACTGCTGACTCACAGGGAGAGAAGGGTCTGTGTGTGTGCAGAAAAGCTGAGGTTTGGGGTTGTTTTGGCCAGACTGTTCCCTCCTCTGAAAGCAGCACCTGCAGGAATTGTGCCGGAGAACGGGAGGGTTTCTGAGCCCCAGCCAGGAGCTACAGAGCAGGAACGAGCAATTAACGGCGAGGAGTAACGAGGGCTGTCAGCCGTTTGTCCCCGGGGAGCTGATGGGTGCCTGGAGCTGAGGAGAAGCCCTGGCTGTGTTTGTGGTTGGGGTGTGCCCACCTGGCAGTGCCCACGGCGCTCCCGTGACCTGCCCGGGGCTGTCCCAGCCTGTCTGGGGACACCATGTGCTGCCCGGCCCCGGGGCTGGAACTCGGGTGCTGGAGGGAGGGGATGGTTCAGAGCTGCTGGAGGACGTGGGGTGTGAGCCTTGGGCTCTGTGTCTGCCCTGTGGGCACAGCGAGGCCCGCGGGGGCTTCCAGGGAGCAGAGCGTCCCGTGGGGTGTGGTTTTCCTGCTAAATCCACCCTGAGCTCCCTTACAGCAGCAGGGAACAGCTTTGGGGGTGTGAAGGAGCCTGTTTGAGGCTCTGTGACACCCCAGAGTCCTTTTGCTTTCGGGAGCTCTGGGCACGTGGCTGTCAGAGGCTGTGGAAGCCCTTGAGCCCCTGGTGCTGGCACATGAGCTGCAGTTCCAGGAATCCCTGTCTTAGTCCTGCTCCCGGAGCTTCCCAGGAATTTTAACGCCCCTCTCCCAGCCAGCTGCCTGTTGGGCTGGATTTCCCCCCCTCCACCTTGTGAAACAACTCAGATTCAAAATCCTGAGCTCAGTGTTTTGGGAACTCCCCTGCAGAACTCCAGTGGAACACAACACCCAGACATGTTGGTTTATATATATTTATTTTATATTTATAGCGTTCAAAGCGAAGGGAGTTGACTGTTCCAGGACAGATGGTAACGGGAGCTGTTTGCCCACACGTGTGTACTTTAGTTAACACTTTTGGGGAGGTCACAAGGACAAGTTCCTCTCCCTCTGGCTGGACCAGGAGCAGGGCAGGACAGACCTGATCCAGGGGACTGTGCAGCCCTCAGAAAGCAGACACTTTTCCAGCACTTCCTGGGTTAAGCCTGTGGGCTGTTTGGAGGGATCCCTTTTCTGCCTGTGGTTTTGGAGCTTTTTCCCTGCAATTCCTTTACAAGGAACAGGCTGTTCCGTGTATTCCTAGAAATCCATGCCCGGAGGCCTCGCTGTGATGCACTGGAGCTGGCTCAGTCCTGCTGGGCAGGGAGAGCTGCCTGTGGGCTGGTTAACCCTTGGAGCCTGGAGCAGGGTGTGTGTAACGGTGCCCTGCCAGGGGAGGTGTCCCTGCGGACACGGCACTGCCACGTCCCGGCCCCTGGTTGTGCCCAGGTGTGCCCAGGTGTGTCCACCTGCAGCTCTTGGCCCCGGGTCTGGCCACGGGTGGAAATTCAGTTCGATTTTCTGTTTGCTCCGCGGGTTGTGGTGACCTTGAGCGAGGTGGAAGGGGCCGGATCTGTTGCTTCCAGCACCAGGCTGGGTTTGGAGCCTTGTGTTCCCTCTGGGCAGCAGCCTGGCAGCATTTGGGTACTTGAGCCTTCACCTTTACTTACAGAGACAGTGTTCAAGTGCCTGGCTTTCTTGTGAGGCAACACAGACTGAACAGTGAGTGCTAAATCACAGTTATCACTGAAATATCACTTAAATATCCAATATCCACTGAAATAACCCATCCCAGAGTGGTTTGGGTTGGAAAGGACCTTAAAGATCATCCAGCTCCGACCCTGGGCAGGGACACCTGACCATGTTCTTGTCCCCCCCCAGGTACCAGGATCATCTACGACCGTAAGTTTCTGATGGAGTGCCGCAACTCTCCAGTGGCCAAAACACCCCCCTCCGACCTTCCCAACATTCCAGGCGTCACCAGCCCGAACGTGGAGGAGCTGAAGCTTGAAAACCACCACGTGCAAAACTGTGAGGAGAAAGTGAGCACAGGTGGGTGCAGGCAGCAAAAGCCCAGCAACCTGTGAGGTGCGCTGCTGGTTCCTAGAAATCCCAGAGCTGGGATGGGGCCAGGAGGTTCCAATAAGCTGTGGTCAATGCTCCAGTGACTTCTTGGAAAATCAGAGTGGGCTCGATGTCATGGGGGTGACGAGGTTCTTGTGGTTGTTCGGCCCCGCTGTGGGCCCCAGCAACGTGACTTTTTCGGTTATTAAGTGTGATTTGCTGTAATTCCCGTTAATTCAACGCTTGGGAGGCTGCTGCTGGATCAGGAGCCCTGTGAAGAGCAGAGGGGGCAGCTGTTGCTGCCTCTCCCTGTCCTGGGCCTTGCTGCAGCTGCTTGGAGCTTCAGGTTACAATTCACAGTAGGATTTACTCAGGGTTTTTAATATCAGCACGAGTTGTAAATTCCTCCTGCCTGTTTCTGACCCCACTTTGTGACAGGGACGCTCCACCGAGGCCCTGAAGCAGCAACACGAGCCAGTGTTGCTCTTGAAGAACTGTTTTTAAAGTTATTTGAGGTTGTTTCTTGAAGCAACATGAAGCTACCAAGTGCGAGTGCTTATCTTCTCTCTAAAAATAAAGTCCTGAAGGCTCCTGTTGGATTCCATGCTCACTCCAAGCAGAATCTTTCCAGAGTTGCCTCATGCCTTCACACTCCCGTGACCTCAAGTGTCTCTCTGGACCCTCTGGCACCCAGAAATGCAGGCTGGATGCTGGGTTGTGACTCTCCCAGAGAATTCCTGTGCCCAGGAACAGATCCTGGCTGGCTCCTGGCAGGCTGTGGGAGCAGCTGTAGGGGTAATGGTTGTGAAAGGTGCCTGTGTGGGTTTGTAGCAGTGATTGTCATCAGCATGGGTCTTCACATTCCCTGTTACAAGGACGTCCAGGGGTAGGGATAAATTCTTTAAAGGGTATTTTCTCTACCTCTGCTCTTGTCAGTCTGAGGAAGATCCCCCAGAGCTGACACCTTTACAAGAGCTTCGCAAGGTGGTTTTCACACCAGCTGTGATGCCTGAAGGCAGATTTTTAAGCCCAAACTGCCCCATTTCTGAAGCACAGCTGCCAGTCGCTCCTTCACGAAAATCTTTGGTATTTAACATGGAACTCTGAGGGCTCATTTGTGGTTTTGTCCCCTCAGCAGGTGAGGAAGAGCAGTTTGACATGGACATCTAACGCACCTGCTCGGAGAGTGCTGATCCAGTGAAGCACCAGGACTTGTCTTGAGGATTCCCACCAGCCAGGCTTACAGCAGCCCATGCCTTGAGTGCCTTCCTGCTCCTGGGAAAGGCAGTTGATTCCCTTGGGAGAGCAGAGCGTGTCCTGTTCCAGGGGCCGGGTCTCGGAGTGCCGGAGGAGACACTCTTCACCCCTTGGTTTTGGTTCCAGTTTTATGCTTTTGTTAATCATTTTAATACTGTAACAGTTACAGAAATGCTACGTAAGGGAGAAATAAAAATCACGTGGAGTCTCCTGGTGTGGAGATGAATGCAATAAATGTGGCTTCTGTCCCTCATTCTGGCAAGAAACCACCGGCCTGAGGCACTAGAAAGGGATCAGGTGGTCCTGTGCATCAGCCACACGTCCCAGGGGAAGTTTTGGTGTGCCAAGTCTGCTGCCACAAGTGGTGGCAGATCCTCCTCCGAGCGTCCCCAGAAGGTTCTGTCACAGGGCCGGGGTGCAGACGTGTTCTCTTACCTCCCTGACGAGGGGCTGGGCTCAGCAGCAGTTGGGATCAGCTCCGTTAGAGGCACTCGGAGGGTCCCTGGCTCCGAGCCGCCCTCTGCCCTGCCAGGGGCAAAAACCTGAGCCTCCAGCTTCTCCTGTGCAGTTGCACAGCTGGTGTCTCTGGGGGGTGAGTGCTCACCTGGGTTTGTCAGCCCTGCTGAAACTTCAGTGCTGCTTCACTCCTTGTTTCTCCTTTTTATCCTGTGGTAGGCAGGGGTCAGAGCTTTGGCAAAGAGGGTTTGGCTGGGGGGTTAGAAACAAGTCTGGGTTTGACAGGGGCATTTTCGTCTGAGAAGGTTAATTTTTCTGTGGGGAATGTCCAATTTGCGTCCCCTGGACCAAACATCTATGTTTTTAGCCTCGGGTTTAAATAACTGTGGTCTGCAGGAGTTTCTAACACGTTGCTGTGTGAATGCTGAGGGGGAGTGGGGGCACCTCAAAGGAGGACAATCCATATCAGGGACACAGCCTGGATTTCCTCAGACTTCCCAAACCACAATGAGTGTCTGTGCAAATCAGTTTCTGTAGATAGCTTTTAAATATCTGCTAATGAGGCTCAGTGGTGACATTATGATATGCAAACCCTTAATAATGAGTAACAGAACAAAGCAATTGCTGCAGATAAACCGGCATCTCTCTTAAGATAAGATTTGAGGGTTTCTCTGAAACCTTAATGGGAGCAAATCCAAATTTATTGCTCTCGGGTGTGACTTCATCAGTCTTGCAACTCTGCACGGGTTTGGTTGGGTTTGGTTCTGATGAGGGTTTAGAGAGGAGCTGCTGCAAAGAGGCAGGGGACTTGTGGGGTTGGGATTTGGTGTCGGTACAAAGGCCTGGATTTTGGGGTAAGTGTCAGGTATTGCAGGTAATGCTCTTAAATCCCTTTCCCTCCCACCTGTAGGAGAGGTAACACGTGCTGGAAGTGTTAAGTACTTTGTCCCTGCCCTGGCAGCTTTGCATCGGTATCTGAAGCTTATGCAGATCTGGGGGAGCATCAAAGCCCCAGGTGCCTGGGACAGCAATGCATAGCTGATAATTCGGAGGGAGGGGGGAGCTCCCTGTGAAACACCTGGCCAGGTGTGACCAGGGCTCTGTCCGGGAGGGTCAGGGCTCCCGCTGGGTTCCCGGGGCAGGGCCCTGGGGCCACAGCCACTTTGGGGCAGCTGTGGGGGGCAGAGAGAGTCCTGACCAAAGTTGTGGATGGGATGAGGTGACCTGACACTTGTGGGCATCTGCTCCCTGCAATTTGTCCTAAGCCCATTCCTTGAACTTTTCCGCCTGTGACGCGGGACCAAGTGGTCTCAGCCCATGGCTCCGGTCCTTCACCCCCTCCCTCACGCCCCTGGCTGCTGCATCCCTCAGCCGGGCAGTTTTGGGTCCATCTCCTGCCTGTCTTCGTGTTTGCAGCTCTCCGAGCTTTCCTGAGCCATGCACGGAGCAGCTCAGCGTCCCAGGGCAGATCCCTGCTTCGCCAGGCTCTGTTCCTCACCCAGCACTTGCACTCCCGGGCCGAGGAGCTGCTTTTCCTGCAGGCTGAGCCCTGGCGAGCACGGTGGGAGGGAGGGAGGGAGGAAGGGAGGCAGCTGTGGGTGGCTGTGGCACAGCTGGGATGCTCTGGGGAGGTCCAGGGACAAGTGTTGGCTTTGTCATTGCATTTCCCATCCCGGCCCCTTTTTGCCTCAAGAGGGTAGGGCAGCACACCCGGAGTTCCTGCGTCCTGCTCCACATCCCTGGGTCCTGCTCCATGTCCCTGCATCCTAATCTGTGTCCTTGTGTCCTGCTCTGTGTCCCTGAGTCCTTCTCCATGTCCCTGTGTCCTGCTCTGTGTCCCAGTCACGGGACAAACACCACCTGCCTGCCCCAGCTCGTGCCTTAGTGCACCACTTGTACAAATATTACCCTGGGCCTGTGATAAGCCCCTTGGCCTGTTTGTTTTTGCTCTTTCCCCGTGTGTCCAAAGCAATCCGTGCCTGCCATCCCCCTGCCCGTGGCTGTCCCCCCAGACTGATCCCAGCCAGGCTCAGCTGCCCCACACTCCCGTGTTCCATGAGTGCTCACTGCTTGTATCCCAGTCTTGCCCTCCCAGAAAACCCCAGGCACCTTTCCTGCTGGAAAACCTTCCCTGCACGGGGAGGCTCTCTCCTTCCCACGCCATGTGTAAGGCTGCTAAGGCCAAGGCAGCCCTTCCCAGGGCAGAGACCTGCCAGCTCCCCCTGGCCCTGGGATGCTGAAGGGTCGCAGGCAGAACCCCGTGGGAGGGCTGGAGATGTCTCCCCACTTTATTGTCTTGAGTGTTTGGGCTCCCTCTGCTCCCCCACAGCCGATGTGGATTGGGGCAGGAGCAGGGCCACAGCTCTCCCTGCTCAGATCAGGTCCCTGCTCACAGCCCGAGCCTGGCAGAGCCCGGCTCTCCAGCAGATCCTCTCCTAAACCCGGCTTTATTGTCACCGTCCACACTTTGATGTTTTCCTTACAGCCCTGGAATCTCAGCCTTTATTTTTCCACCCTGCTCTTCCCAGGGAGCGGCTGCTGCCTCCCCCTGCCCCGCCACAACTTTTGAACCCGCTGCTGGATTCCAAGCAGGCGTGATGGAGGGGCAGAGATGGCAGAGATACAGCGGGACGCGGGGGCTGGGGGGAGGCCGGGGAGTCCCCGACCGGGCGTGGGGGTGTGAATCCTCCCGTTTATGAGCAGGAGTAGCTAAACTGCCGAGAAAGAGGCAAAAAAATAATGCGATTTTATGTCACCCACAGCGCAGATGTGCAGGTTTCTGCCTGGCTTTGCCTCCTGCCGGGGGTCAGCCCCGCAGCCCAGGCCCACCCTTGACAGCTCCTGCAAATGACCCTCTAATGACGGGATGGTCGCAGTGTGAAAGCTGTTGGAATATGTAAGCGGCCCCGGGGAGGGTCTGCTGGGGACGGGGGGACACACCAGACACGCTTTGTTTATCCGCCGGCGGGGATGTGGATTGAGGATAATCAGGCTGGGCTGGGATGTGGAGTCGGGGCCGCTGGTCCCAGGAGGGGCGGGATGGGGGTGGCCCCTGTCCCATCCTGCGCAGCCACCTGGGCCACCCGCCGCCAGCCCCGGCGCTTGTGCTCCCGCCCGTCCCCTCGGCTGCGCGGGGGCCACCGTGGGTCCCCCCCCTCGCGAGTGTCGTGTCCCCATCCTCGGGGGCATCTGTGACCCGGGGGGACCCCAGACCCACGGCCGGGGCTGCAGCCAAACCCCGGCACTGACCCTCGCTGCCCAGGAGGAGCATCCCCCGCCAGGACTGGGGTGCAGGGGGGGTCACCCCAGGGCACTGGAGACCCCGGGCATTGCCTGGGGCTGGGGTTCTCCTGCTCCAACCCCTAGCCCCATCACCGGGTCGGTGACCCAAAGGAGCTGCCTGCACCGGCCACATGGCTTAGAATTCACTGCTGTTAGAGATCACGGCCCTTCCCTTATCTCCGAGGGGTAAATAAGGGTGGGAAATTCCTTCAGCCTCCCCTTCCCCTCCTGCAGGTGCCTCCCCGCTCGCTCTTGAGCAACTTCCCGTCAGGGTGGGAGCACCTTCGTCCTTATCTCACGTGAACTTCGGAGCTTTTGAGCATCTTTTGCACCGTTGGGGGTGCAAAAAGGACCCCTTTGCTCTGGCAGTGTCGGGAACAGCCAGAGCCCACCCACTCTGGTGTTATTGGTGAAGGAGCAAATGGACAGAGAGATGCAGGAACTGCACCCTGACAGACCACCAACAGCAAAAGCTGGCTGTGGGAATCAACTGAACCACCAGGCATTTTTTATATATATATATATAATTTATTGATGAGTTTTACAACTTTGACCCTTTCTCCACCACCTCATCCAGCGAGGGAGGAAAAAGCTTGAGCAAATCCATGGCCTCACAGAGGGAGCAGAGTGTACTGTGGCAGGGAGTGATGCTGCTGCCATGCTCCAGTCCTGCACCTCAGCTCCTGCCTCTGCCCGGCAGCACCAGCCCTTGGCTGTCCCAGGCACACCTTCCAGCAGCGCCACAGCTCCTGGAAAAACACGGTGTGGGGCACCAAGGTGCCACAGGGAGGTAGGTGGCTGGTGGCCTTTCCTGCACGGAGCCTGGATCCAGCCATGCGCCATGGCCATGAAGCACCGCTAACCCCTGGGCACCCCACTCCATCCCTGGGCACCCCACTCCATCCCTGGGCACCCCGCTCCTCCCCTGGCCCTGCCAGGGCTTTGCCGACCCACAGTCACACGGGCTCGAGACGCCCCGGTCTGTGTGATGGGTGTAGGTTGGGTGGTCGGTCCTTGGGGGCACTTTGAGCAGAGATGTGCCCCCTTCCCTGCGGGGGACGAGGAGGCCTCAGTTGCAGACGGACCCC
>VZRE01001782.1:55027-77867 GCA_013396775.1 Cephalopterus ornatus
CCCAGGCAGTGTGTGATCCCCTGGCTCTGCCCAGGCAGTGTGTGATCCCCTGGCTCTGCCCAGGCAGTGTGTGATCCCCTGGCTCTGCCCAGGCAGTGTGTGATCCCCTGGCTCTGCCCAGGCAGTGTGTGATCCCCTGGCTCTGCCCAGGCAGTGTGTGATCCCCTGGCTCTGCCCAGGCAGTGTGTGATCCCCTGGCTCTGCCCAGGCAGTGTGTGATCCCCTGGCTCTGCCCAGGCAGTGTGTGATCCCCTGGCTCTGCCCAGGCAGTGTGTGATCCCCTGGCTCTGCCCAGGCAGTGTGTGATCCCCTGGCTCTGCCCAGGCAGTGTGTGATCCCCTGGCTCTGCCCAGGCAGTGTGTGATCCCCTGGCTCTGCCCAGGCAGTGTGTGATCCCCTGGCTCTGCCCAGGCAGTGTGTGATCCCCTGGCTCTGCCCAGGCAGTGTGTGATCCCCTGGCTCTGCCCAGGCAGTGTGTGATCCCCTGGCTCTGCCCAGGCAGTGTGTGATCCCCTGGCTCTGCCCAGGCAGTGTGTGATCCCCTGGCTCTGCCCAGGCAGTGTGTGATCCCCTGGCTCTGCCCAGGCAGTGTGTGATCCCCTGGCTCTGCCCAGGCAGTGTGTGATCCCCTGGCTCTGCCCAGGCAGTGTGTGATCCCCTGGCTCTGCCCAGGCAGTGTGTGATCCCCTGGCTCTGCCCAGGCAGTGTGTGATCCCCTGGCTCTGCCCAGGCAGTGTGTGATCCCCTGGCTCTGCCCAGGCAGTGTGTGATCCCCTGGCTCTGCTCCCGTTCCAGGACACGGCTGGGGACGGTGCTGAGGCCCTGGATGCCCAGGGGGGCTCGGGGGACGAGGAGAACGCGCGGCAGCTGGGTGAGATCGAGCTGCAGTGTGGGATCTGCACCAAGTGGTTCACGGCAGACACCTTCGGCATCGACACCACGTACGTGAGCCCTGGCAGCAGGAAGGGAGTGTTTTAGAGTGCGAGTTCCCGAGGACCAGGGCCCCGTCCGTATCCTTGGACACTTGGAAACCGGCATGTTGTGTAAATAACTAAAGCTTTGCCTGTGATAAAAGCGCCCCCATGAAATACCACTGAGCCTGTAGGATATTTGTGGGCTCAGGGAGAGAGGGAATAGTTGGTTTCTACCTTGGAATAATTAATTTCTTAACCTAGTGTGGTAAAGTTTTCTTTCTGTCCTAGGAAAGATACTGAGAGGCTGGAGCATGTCTAGGGAAGGGAATGGAGCTGGAGAAGGGTCTGGAGCACCAGGAGCAGCTGAGGGAGCTGGGGGGGCTCAGCCTGGAGAAAAGGAGGCTCAGGGGGGACCTTCTGGCTTTCTGCAACTCCCTGACAGGAGGGGGGAGCCGGGGGGGGTCAGGCTCTGCTCCCAGGGAACAAGGGACAGGAGGAGGGGGAACGGCCTCAGGCTGTGCCAGGGAGGGGCAGGTGGGACATCAGGAGGAATTTCTCCCTGGAAAGGGTGGTCAGGCACTGGAAGGGGCTGCCCAGGGAGGTTTGGAGTGCCCAGCCCTGCAGGTGTCCAAGGAAGGACTGGACATGACACTCGGTGCTCTGGGCTGGGGACAAGGTGGGGATGGGGCACAGGGGGGACTCGATGATCTCAGAGGTCTTTTCCAATCTCAGTGATTCTGGGATTCCTTAACCTGATGCAGTAATTACAGTGTACCCAGCCCTGACAAACCTGCTCTTTCCCAGGTCCTGTCTGCCCTTCATGACCAACTACAGCTTCCATTGCAACGTGTGCCACCACAGCGGGAACACCTACTTCCTGAGGAAACAAGCGAGTGAGTCTGGGAGAATCACATTCGGGGGTGTTTTGTGCAAGATAATCCCGAAGGCAAGATAATCCGGGAGGGCTCTGCTGAGACTTTTGGAAAATGACAGAAAAATTCATAGCAACAACAAGCATCTGTGGCTTTTTCTAGAAATGTTCTGCTCTTTTAGTTGATGAAGATGGTGTAGGTGTGTTCAGTGGGGGCTTGATGAGGAGGTTTGCTGTTCTTGGGGTGGTGCTGTGGGGTCGGTGGTTGCTGTGTGCACAGACGGGCGTCTGATCTTCCCCACCAAGTGTAATTGTGTCCCTGGGGTGTTCTGTTTTCCAGATCTCAAGGAAATGTGCCTTAGTGCTCTGGCCAACCTCACGTGGCAGTCGAGGACACAAGATGAGCACCCCAAGACGATGTTCTCCAAGGATAAGGTTTGGCTGTGACGGAACCGCTGCGGGTCCACGTCAGGGGTGGTGTCAGTGAGGAGGAGCTCAGGGAAATGTTTTCTGCTTTCACAGGACATTATCCCGTTCATTGATAAATACTGGGAGTGCATGACAACGCGGCAGAGGCCTGGGAAAATGACCTGGCCCAATAACATTGTCAAAACCATGGTAAGAACTGGGGCTAAATCCCTGGAGGAATTACCATGAACGTTGTGGCTTTGTGACATTGGTGTGTTCTGAGGGCTGGGCCTGGAGCTGAAGGGTGAAGATGATGATGTACCTTGCACATATTAATAGTACATGCTGGGATTTAAAGACTTGTTAATGAACTTGTTACAATCTTACCCCATGTGACTTGAACTCCTCTGTTTCAGTGCAAAGAAAGAGACGTGTTCCTGGTGAAAGAGCACCCAGACCCGGGCAGTAAAGACCCGGAGGAGGATTACCCCAAATTTGGGCTTCTAGACCAGGTACGTGATGAGAGAAGGGAGGAGAGCGGGGATCTGGGAGGAGTGGGGGATCCTTTTGGTGCCTTCTGCTCAGCCAAGGGGCAAAGCTCAGCCACGAGTCCGTGTTGTGCCGGCAGTGGGTGGGGGCTGCAGCACCTGGGAGTGCCCTGCTCGGGCTCGGAGGGGCCCCTTTGACCAGGTTTGTTCCACAGATTGTTTGATCTCTTGCAGGATCTGGCCAATATCGGCCCTGCCTATGACAACCAGAAACAGAGCAACGCTGTGTCCACCAGTGGAAGCTTGAACGGCAAGTTCAAACTCGGGAGGGTTTTGGGTATTTGGGGCTAAGCTGCATTTCCCAGTCCTCTGGGCATCTGTGCAGTTAAACTGTCGTGTGAGCCGAGTTTATGCTTGTGCTCAGAACAGTCTCACTGTGCCTTTTTATATAGAGGGATTAGCTTTAGTTCTTGGGAAGGTTTAGCTGTTTCTTTTGGGTGACCAGATAAATCGAGACGCTCGCCAGAAAGCTCAGCTTGTCAGTTTGCTCTTAGAACGGTTTTAATTTGCCTCCATGTGTTATTCAGGTTCCCTGTTTTCCTTTCTCTGATACTTGAAAGTAGCTGGGGACAGGGTAAATATATATATGTCATTCCTTGTGCTCACTGCTTGTGCTTTACTGTTACTCCTTGAGGATCATTCCTGTGCTGTCCCGTCCTGCTGAAGTTGCTCAGGGTGACCTTACTGCAGTGAAGTACCTTCTGATGAGAATATGTATTAATAATCTGCAGTAAACACACCCCAGTAATACAGCCAGGAGGTATTTGGGGCTTTTCAAAGCAGGTTAGAGATATCTCAGGTGTGTTGTCTCCATGTCATGCGCTGGTTGTTTTTTATTTAATCTCCGGGAGAATGACAAACATGTGGTGCCGCTTCTGTTCTTGCAGGTGGAGCCTCTCTGGGAGGTGAATATTTACCTTTCAGCTTCTAAAACTTAAGTATTGCTGTTTGCAAAGCTTTTTTGCTTGATTCTCTTAGAAGCCAAAGTCAATTAAAAATGGAAGTGTGCCCTGATGTGATTGCAGGCAGGCTTTAATACAAACCAGCAATTCCACTCTTTAATCTTTAGCAATTAGAAGCTTTTATTGCCATATTCTGCCGTACTTGACTGTTTTAAATGTTTTATTTGTGTATTTTACTCTTATGTTTGTTTTTACTCTGTGTCAGTTGACCTCATGTTGTCATTTTAACTCTTAATGCCTAAATAATTTGGTCTGAAGCTTACGGTGTGATGGTTTGGGCAAGTAAATGTTTACCAGCTGCAGATCCTGAGTGTTTATCTGCACTGAAACCAGATCAGGTCATGTTTGTGCAGAATATGGTATTCCCTGGGTGATTTGGATCCTGTACACCATAAGGGAATGCTGGTAATGGAAGAGCTGACTGGATTTTTAATTACCACACGAATGCAGTTCGTGAAGGTGTTTATCTACAGTACATGAAATTTCCGTAGTTTTCCTTGTGAATCAGCACTGATGTCTTTGGAAATAGTGTGATGATGAAACGCACGTATGATTTAGTTTATTAAAACGTTGTGCTGATGTTAGTTCGATTAAATTTGACATGCAGCCCTTCCTGTGCTACAGCCCTGTAAGTTCAAAACCAGTGCTGTAGTTCAGACTGGTACACTGTTCAATCCCAGACCTGACTTTGGTGATACTGAAGAGAAACACCTCTTGCTTTTCGTTTTTCCTCAGCATAGACGTATTTTATTTTATAGATGGAAAGTGAACATTAAGTGCTTCTTGCTGATTGGTGTCAGAGTGTCCCCCCAGCACAGGCTCACTGGGACGGTGGCTGTGCTGTGGGGTGGGTTTCTGCTGCTTCTGCAGAAGTAGATTGGAACTGTGGATTTTGCTGTGCTCGTTGGCACCAAGGGCTGGTTCACGCTGACTGTGGACAGAGGCTCCTGAGCCCACGAGCTCATTTTGGTTTGGCTGCTTCTGCCCCTCTGTCCCTGGAGATTCCGAGTGCGCGGGCGCTCCCCGAGCCCCAGCTCCTTACTGTGCCTGCTCTGTGTGTCCAGGGGGAATGGCTGCTGGAGGCAGCGGGAAGGGCCGGGGAGCCAAACGCAAGCAGCAGGACGGAGGGACCACGGGAACAGCCAAGAAAACCCGGAGGTGAGAGGAGGGCACGGGTACTGAGGTGCTGGGCACCGGGCAGGGACGTCCGCACTGGGGGTGCCTTAAGCTGCCTCCCACCTGTCTGTGCCTTGGGTTCATGGGGAGTCACTCCAGAGCCCGGTGATGTTACTGATAAATCACAGGCCATAAATTATTTGCAGTGGGTGAGTGTGTGCTCAGTTTGTAGGTGAGTGTGTGCTCGTTTCACACAGACACCGCTGTGCAGCCCCTGAGCGCAGGGACAGCTCTGCAGGGGCCTGTCCTGGGGTGACCTGTGACAGCACCACAGCCCCTGGGAGATGCCAGCCTGGAGTTTCTGTGTTTCAGTGACCCATTGTTCTCAGCTCAGCGCTTGCCCCCCCACGGGTACCCTCTGGAACACCCCTTCAACAAGGATGGGTACCGATACATCCTGGCTGAGCCTGACCCCCACGCGCCTGACCCCGAAAAGCTGGAGCTGGACTGTTGGGCGGGAAAACCGATTCCTGGGGACCTGTACAGAGCCTGCCTGTATGAACGAGTCCTCCTGGCACTGCATGACCGAGGTACAGAGCCTGTGAGTCTGTGCAGGTTGTGTTTCCGCACAGGGGCGTCTCGGTGACCTCCCGTTAGTGGTCGGTGACGTTTCAGGTGTAGCTGCTCTCAGAGGTGCCGATGTCAGATCCACCTCTGCATGTTCATTTGCCTTTTGACATCTCCACCCTTTGCAAATCACAAATAACTGCTCGTGGCACCCCCTGCAGCTCCCCAGCTGAAGATCTCTGACGACAGGCTGACTGTTATTGGCGAGAAGGGCTATTCCATGGTGCGAGCCTCCCACGGCGTGCGGAAAGGAGCCTGGTACTTCGAGATCTCCATGGATGAGATGCCTCCAGACACAGCTGCCAGACTAGGCTGGTCACAGCCCTTGGGTAAATGATGTTACCAAATATTCTTAGCAGGTGCTCCTGGTGCACTCCATGTGTTCACAGCGAAGTGTTTGTTTCCGCAGGGAACCTCCAGGCCCCTCTGGGATATGACAAGTTCAGTTACTCCTGGCGCAGCAAAAAGGGAACCAAGTTTCACCAGTCGATAGGGAAACACTATTCATCTGGCTACGGACAGGGAGACGTCCTGGGATTTTACATCAGCCTCCCAGAGGACACTGAGACGGCCAAATCCCTGCCTGACACCTACAAAGACAAGGTGAGGGGCGAGTTCACTGTCGGATTAAGCCTTGGCAGGTGGATAAGTGGCAAACAGGTTGCTCTGGCCTCACTCCTGCCCCTTTCCGTGGATCCTTCCCATCCTGCCTCTGGGTACCTCCGTGGTTCATAGGGGAGTGGTCCAAAGTGTTGATCTCAGGAAAACAAAATACTCCTGGATGGGATTGCCCACGTCTCCTTTCATCTTCCCCTCCTGGCTCCCAAATACTTGAGCTGTGGGAATCACTCCTCACAGGTACTCTCACACAGGCACACCTGTCCCTGAGCAGGGCAGGTCATGGGTAACACATTTCAGGCTTGCTTCTGACACTGTTTTTGCTGCTCTTTCAGGCTTTGATCAAATTCAAGAGCTACCTGTACTTTGAAGAGAAGGATTTTGTGGACAAGGCAGAGAAGAGCCTAAAGCAGGCACCTGGAAGCCAGGTGAGTTCTGGGTGTCACTTCAGCACATCTGGTACAGGGGAACAGGGGGTAATCCTGGGAGAGCTGCTGTGTTGTGACAGCCACCATCAGTGGGAAAAACTCTTCATTTTTCAGATCATATTCTTCAAGAATGGTGTCAGCCAAGGAGTTGCCTTTAAGGACATCTTTGAGGGGGTTTATTTTCCTGCCATTTCTTTGTACAAAGGCTGCACGGTAAGTGAGGTTTCTTTGAAAAAGAATGCCTGAATCCATCAGTTTCAGTAATGCCCAGAGTGTGAGCACTCTGGGAGTGTGCCAAGGGAGGAGGAAAGATGGGAATTATTTTAGTGAAGTGACTCTGGAGCAAAACTGCTGAAGGAACACCCTCCTTCCATGCCAGGGATGCTTGTTCCTGTGGGCTTGCACAGGCTGGGGGTAGGCTCAGAAGCAGGAGGGGATGAGGACTGAGGACTAAAGGAATTTTCCTGGTTTTTTAGATCTGATGAAAAATGTGTCTTCCTCAGGTTTCCATAAACTTTGGGCCGTATTTCAAGTATCCACCCCGAGACATCACTTACCGCCCCGTAAGTAAAACTGAAGCTTTTCTACCCGTCTCTGAGAGACTCGGTGTTTAAACCAAAGGTGTTTAAAACAAAAGGTATTGTGGTGTGATTGGTACCACGCCACAGTGTAGCCAGAAGGATTGTGTTTAAAAATATTTAAGGACAGCTAGCCCAATCAATAATTTAATTTTCATTAAATAGTAGATGCTGTCTTGTTCCTCTTGGCAGATTGTAAGGCCCTGCTGTTGCCTGTGTTGGCCTCTTTTGTCAGTAAGAGGGTGGAATTGTTGTTTAAGGAAGAACTTGGAATTTTTGTTCACCCCGTCACTGTTTCCAGGAGGGGAACAGCCCTGGAATGCTGCTGCCACTCCTTCCCAAGCTGGAGCTAACTGTCCTTCCCTCTGCAGATGAGTGACATGGGCTGGGGCGCCGTGGTGGAGCACACGCTGGCTGATGTCCTGTACCACGTGGAGACAGAGGTGGATGGGAGGAGGAGCCCACCCTGGGAGCCATAAACCCCCCGCACCGAGCATTTATTGCAGAGGAACATCCACCCCTCAGCAACCAGCCACGGCCCAACAGGCTGAGGTGTTGTGTGTTACCTGCTGCAGGCTCACACCCCTCCCCCTGCCAGAGTGTGAGCGGGGCAGGTCTGGGGTGTTTTGTGCTATTTTGGGGTATCTCGTGGAGCCTCCAGTCCCGTCAGAGTGTCAATCCCAGGAGAAGGGGGTGCTGAGGTACCTCCCCCGGGGCTGTGACTGTCAGGTGTTCCTGGACCTGCCAGGTGTAGGTACAGTGACACCTGTGCTCAGGAGTGTTTGGCTGATTGGGACCAGCAGCTCCCAGCCACGATGGCTCAGTTGGAACGAGACGGCTGCATGTTAAGACTGAAATTTGGGCTTCTGTCCAAACTGTATTTTTTTTTTCTCCCCACAAACTGGAAACCAGTTTAAAAATAAAGGCTTTAACTCTTCTTTTTATTCTGTTTTTGTCTTGCAAATTGTTACAAGCGAGATTTAAACTCAAAGTAGGCTACATTTGGAGATCTCTCAAGCTGAAGATCTGCTCGCAGGAGCTACACTGGGCCTCCTGCCAATGCTCATCATTGCAGAGCTTTTGGATGAATAAATAATTTGACACTTTGTCTGTGTCTGTACAGGAAAAATAAATTAGAGCTGCTTTGGGTGGGGAGAGGGAATAAAATTGTTAAGTGCTGTGTTTGAGTTTTGGGGGAGTAAAACGTGAGATTCAGTCAGGCCTGTGTTTGTCTCACTAAGGATGTATCTTCCCAGTCAGATGTCTGGGGCCTCCCTAAGAGCTAATTAGCCCAGGCCTTTAATTGTAGACACCACTAACTAAAGCTTTATTTATTCAGTGACAGTAATTAGGGAAGGTAGAAGTGCCTGGCTGGGCCGGCACGCGCTCAGTGGAGCAAATCCAGGACTTAAGTTCTTGGTCCTGCACTTCCACAGTGAGTTCCAATAAATAAACCTTTATACTTATTGACTGATACCATGTATTAATCAGCGGTGTCTGCTGCTAAAGGCCGTGGCCGATCGAAGTGACTCCCCCTTTGCCCCTGAACAAAGCCCTGCCCCGGCGGTGGGCAGGTCGTGGTCAGCAGGTCACGGGCACGGGCCGGGCCAGGCGCTGCCGGAGGTGTTTGGCGAAGTCCACCTGTGTCTGGGACAGGACCTGGTTGATGATGGTCTTGGGCAGCCAGCCCTGGAGGGGAGCAGACACAGCCTGTGAGCGGGACCTGCCTCCCCCACAGCCCCTGTCCTCCACCCGCCGCCGTTCCCCCTACCTTGAGGTCGATGCTGAGCAGCCAGGTCAGCCTGGTCTGGGAGGGGCTGCCGGGCAGCGGGCGCAGGACCATGCAGGTGGGACCGTTCTCAGCCCTGGCAGGGGGGGACGGACCAGGTCAGACCCAAAACTTGGACTTTGACCCTCAAAAACACACTTTGTGAGAGGGGGGGTTCCCTCAGCAGCTCCTGCTGCCCAGACAAACCCAGTGACAGAGCCCCTGCTAAAACCCTCCTCCCCCGTGGGAATCTCCCTCATTGCACACCCCCTTGGTGGACTGAGCAGGGGGTTACCTGATGAACCCCTCCTGCTCCGGCATCGCTCCATACGTCGTGGACATGCCGGCCAGGACACAGGTGGAGCCGCGTCTCTTGGAGCACCGGACGCTCACGAAGTCCCGGGGCCCAACGATGTTCCCGGGGGTCGCGGCCGCCTTCTCGTGGGTGATCACCGTGTCCTTCCCAATCTTCTCCAGAATCTGCGGTTTGGAATTAAAACCTCAGTTTGAAGCATTTAGTGCCAGCCGCCTTTGGTTACCGGGTGCTCAAACACAGGGTCTGACAAAAACTTGGTGTTCACAGTAAAAAAAATTGCAAATATCTGCTCCACCCCAGGTGCAGAACATGAGTTCTCAATTCCTGAAAGGAAAAGGGGTTTCTCTTACTGCTGCTCTGATTCCAGAGGAGCTGTGGGATAGCCAAACAATTCCTTGTGCCTCGGGGCTGCTTCTCCTCCAGATCAGCCCAGAGTTACAGCAGAACGGGCTGCTCCTTGCAGGAAAGTGCATTTCCTGCAGAATTAGTCACAGAGAAGCTGCTCCAGACTCACCTTTGCTGCAGCAGCAACACAGTTACTGCAAAAAAACCCTCCACATCTGCAGCAGGCAAGGGACAAGATACAGTCACAAAGAACGGGGGAGAATTCCCTGTGCTCCTGCTGTGATGGGCCCTTCCAATGCCATATGGAGCAGGATCCGTGTGAACCCCAACTGTGACACACGTTTCCTACCTTGACTTCTTTGACGTTGGGGTTCCAGTCTCCCATCTGCTCCATGTTGTCCACCAGCTCTCCGTACACGGAGTCCAGGGGCTGGTCCACCACCACCTCCAGCCGGAACACCTTCCCCACGTCCGGCAGCACCTTGCTCAGCACCTTGTCTCCGTTTCCCTGGAGGGGGGACGGCAGGATTAACACCACAGCCGTTTCCAGGAGGAGCGTCAGTGCCGCACAGCAGAGCACCCACCGCCACCGTCTCCGTCTTCCAGCCGTCCTGGTCCTCCAGGATTCTGAGGGATTTCTGCAGGGCTTCCTCTCCTTGCTTAATGTAAGACATTTCCATCTCGCTGAAGGGCTTCTCCTCCAGCCTTGAGCCTGCCGGGACCAGACAAAGGCAGGAGTGAGTGCAAGAACAGCGTAATGTGTCAGATAAGTTTTATCTACACCAAATACCCTTTCCACGCCCAGGGACCAGGGAATGAAACCCAATTCCCACTCTGCTGCTGGTTCAGCAGAAGCACAGCCCAGCTGCAAGCAGGTTTTCTCCCAACCACTCCCTGGATCCCTGACCCCTGAGAGCCTCCCCCTGGCAGGAAGGGACAGACCCCCCTGAGGTGGTCACTTACTGAGCAAGGAGCTCCTCCTGCGCACCTGGTGGATCCAGGAGCTGGGTCCTGGGCTGCGGCAGGCGAGTCTGCTCAGCTCCTGGCTGATGGCCACGGCGGCCTGTCTCCTCAGACCTGAGGGAGAGAGCATGTCAGGGGCCCTTCCAGGGGCTTTTTCCCCCAGTTTAAACATACAACATGGAAAAGTCTCTGCTTGTCGCCTTCACTGAGTGCCTACAGGCACAGGGAGCAGCCATCGCACTGCTCTGGGACAGACAATCCCGGGTTTGGCTCCAGGTCCAAGCCATGCAGCAGTAAAAATACCGAGGAACATCAGGTGACCCAGGAAGGAGCAGAGGAACAGAGCACAAAGACAGAAAATCCTCACCACCAGCAGGAGTGTGACCCAGAGCTGGCCACAGGGACACGGGCCATCCCCTCGGACCCCACAGACAGGTCCGGCAGCAAAAAGGGCAGCGGGGACAGAAAATCACAAAACCCAGAAAGCAACACAGCACAGGCTGGGGTGAGGAGAGCATCCCTGAGCTCGTCCTCCTGTCCGAGAAGGAGTTTAGAAAGCAAGGGAGGGGGGGTCCTTTCTGCCCCCTGACTCAGCGGGAGCTTCTCCAACGAACTTCAGTCTGAAGCCCGCGACAGTGGGGACAGAACCCCGCAGCCCCCCTGCCCCAGGCAGCCCCTCACCCGTCATGTTGCGCAGGTGCCGGTAGGAGATGGCGGCGCAGAGCTTGGACGTGGCTGGGAGCATCTCTGTGCGCGGTCGGGCCCTGGGCTGCGGTCGGTGTCTGCGGCGAGCGCGGCTCTGCCCCGGCCCCGCTGCCGCGGCCTTAAGTACGTGGGGCTGAAGGATTCTGCCCCGTCAGCCGTGAGATAAGAGCCGTCACTCACGGCAGGGCCCCGCGGGCCAAGGCCAGAGCCGGCTCCTCACGCAGCTGAGGGGCCGCGGGTCAGCGCCGTGCTGGGGCACGGAGCCCAGGGGGGCACAGCCAGCCTCCTCCACGGCACAGCCACGGGGGCACAGCACCTCTGAGGTGGGGCAGAGCTCCCCTGCCCAGCTCCTGCTGTGCCAGGGACAGACCCTGCAGCACACGGGCCATGAGCTGCGGGTAATGACAGATGACAATCAGTTCTGACAGGTACCAGCGGGCAAACACGGAGCCACAGGACCAGTGAGGCTGGAAAAGACCTACTAGGTCATGGAGGATGATTATCATGGATGGATAACAATGGATAATAACAGGTGACAATGAGCAACAATGGACAACACCACCTTGTGACACAGCCATCCTGGAATAACCAAGCCAGGCTCAGCCCAGCCTCAGCAAATGCTGCACACAAGAACCAGGACAGCCCGTATAGAGCTCAATACTAAACATGTTGAGCTGCTGAGCCCGGGCTGGGAGCGAGGGGCAGCCCTGTGCAGCCCCCCTAGCCTCAAGCCTGGTTATCTGTCCCAGGGCTGGGAGTGGTGGACGACGGCAGAGCAGCGATAACGCTCAAGGCCGAAACGACATTTCTGGGATGAGTTACGGCCCCGAGTCCAGCGCTCCCAGGAACCCGTGAATCACAGCTGCTTCCTTTGACGTCAACTCCTGCACCTCCTGCGGGGAGCCTGACCTTCCTCCCCGCTGTTGCAACAACTTGGCCCAGGGGGAGGTCACCCCATTGCTGCACCAGCCCCGGGGAGCCCCTCGCCTCCCCTTGCTTGTCCCCAGCCCCCCGCCCCCGAGATGATTTGGGTCCTACCTGCCATCCAGAACAGTCCTGCTGCTCCTCAGGGTGCTCCTCTCCACCGCCAGGGCTGCCGTTCTCCCTCGTGTGCAGAAAACACCTCATGTTCACGTCAGCGATGCGCGACCAGATGAAGGTGCTGGAGGGACCAGGAGGAAGCCAGAGGCTGCCCCGTCCCCTTCCCAAATGTTTGCTGGGGAATCCTCACTGCAGCCACAGTCCCACAGCTGTGACTCCCAGGTCTCGCCAACGCTCTCCCCGCTCCGGCCTTCACCGACCTGCTCCCACCTGCCTGCACGTGGAGCGAGGGAAATTCCAGAGGGTTTGAAATCCCTGAGCTGCTCCTGGGAGCTCCCAGCCCAGAGCTCCAGCCAACACAGAGCACCCCCGGGTCCAGGTGCCCAGGGAGACCAGAGACCCCCCGATATTGTGCATTACCCACAGCCCCCCTGCCCTGACAGTGAGGGGGACGCAGAACTAGGGACCAGAGACCCCCCAGCTGTGAACTGCCCAGGACTGTTGTTATCCCAGATGGAACAGCGGCTCCCGGCACAAGGCCTTGGCACAAGGACACGCAGTTGTTTGTCAGAAGAACCAAAACAGCCCAGGCAGAGCCACCCCTCCGGCTCTGGGCTGGGGGGGCCGGAGGGGCACGAGCCCCTCTGTGCCCCTCGGGAGGGGACATGAGGACAGTCACGCTGTGCCACAGCACAGGAGGGAAATGCCCCAGGTGACCCATCCCCAGGGCACCACACGGGGACTCCAAAAAGGATTCCAGAACCCTCAGGGGGGTCTGGTGATCTGGGACGCTCCCAGGACCCTCACCAGCTCCTGATGTGGCCTCAGCATCTCCTCTGGACGTCCCTTGAGGTCCCCACGCTGTTCTCAAGCTGCTGCATCCACTGAGCCTGTGAGGGGAAGGGACAGCATCCGTCCCACAGCACCGGGGGCGGCACCGAGGGTGGCCAGGAGCAGCAGCAGCGCCACAGGCACCAGGGGTGGGATTGGGGTCCCAGCACGTACCTCGGGCACCGGGAAGGAGCCTCTCCGTCGGAACACAGCCGGCCTGGCCAGCTGAGCCCACCGAGCTCCAGCAGCGGGGCAGGACAAGGCTCTGGCCACAGCTCGGACCTGCCCGGACACACGCGGCCCCTCGGCTGAGCCCTGCTGTTCTGGGGAGGGGGCTGGGGGCACGGGCAGCAGGTGGTCACATCCCACGTGCCAGCAAGGGGATTCCTGGGAAACCAGCACAGCACCGCCCCGGGAGGGGCACCCAGCACCCCCCACCCACATCCCGCAGGGCGAGGAGTGGGGAGAACATGCTGGGGGAGGTAAAACACCCGAGAAAGCCCCCACAGCCTCCCCGAAACGCCCCCCCAAGTCCCCCCACAAAGTCACCACGCAGCTCCGTTTGCAGCTTTCGCTTAAAAACGTACAAGAGGGCTCGAGGTACAAATATTCACAAATGTACAAAATGTACAAAACCGCACCGACGCCGACCAAAGGCGCCAGATTCGCCAGGGCCTGAAGGGATGGGGGGCCCAGGAACCCCGAGGCTGCCCGGAGCTGCCTCGTGAGGATGGGGCGAGCCACTCACCCCCCCTTGCCCAGCCACCTTCGAGAAAATCCCCCTCTCCCAGCCCGCTTCCCAGCAGCGGCTGGAGCAGGGGAGGCCGAGCTTCCCTGGGGCAGGCTCTGTCGGGGTGACCCCGTCCCTCCTGCTGCAGCACGGCCAGGGGGGGCCGGAGTGTCCCCCCATCCAAGGCTGCCCGTGTTGCTATTTGGAGCGCGCAGATAAACCACAGCTCCCCCTGATGCCCGCAGAAGTCACGCTCTGACCCGGCGATAAGATAATGGGCTCAAAAAGCAGCAAAAATAGGTCTGTGCCCTGGCCCCCTCCCTTGGCAGTGGGGAGGGCAGCTGGTGGAGAGGTGGTCCTGCAGTGGAAGCCCCCAGGAACAGGCTGGAAGGGTGGGGAGGTGTCAGGGTTGGGGTCAAGGCAGCCTCTGCCCCTCTGCCCCCATGGCCCCCTGCCCACACAGATCAGCCCGTGCCAGCGTCCCCCTTCCCTCCGTGAGCATCCCCGGAGCCCCCGGCCCCAGCGCTGCTCCGGGATAACCCTGAGAGGGCACACGGGGGCTGGGGGCTCCCCGAGGGGTCAAGACGGTGCCGGAGCCGGGGTTTGGCAGGAGGATTTGGCTGCAGGAGGGTGTGAGTTCACAGTGGCTGGGCTGGGGGGGCGGACAGTGGTGCCGATGGCGTAGTCGGCTGGCTGCAAGGAACAGACAGATGGAGGGTGGGCAGTGAGCCAGGGTGGTCTCGGGGAGACCCCAGGGCACCCCAGCCCCCCAAAACACCCCCCTGTCCCTTACGTGTCGCCGGAAGAGCCGCTGCAAAAGGCTGCGCTTTGGGGGCTCGGGCGGCCGCTGCCAGTCCAGGTCAGGGGAGCGGGTCCCGCTGGGTCCAAACACGTTGAGGTCCTTGAAACACTCGGTCTCGATCATCTGGGGGGGGTCAGGTCACCGCAGGGTTGGGCACTAACAGCACCACAGTAGGGTGGGACCGCTCCAGTGCACCACGCCCCCAGTACCTCGTTCTGCCAGGGGATGGAGACGCTGCCCGTGGCGAATTTGGCATAGAAATCACTGTCGGTTTGGTCCAAGTTGACGCCCTTCACCGTCGAGAACTGCTCGATGTCCAGCACGTCCTTGCAATAAACCGCCCGCGGCTGCAGGACGCGGGGGGCCGTCAGAGGGGCAGTGGGGGGAGCGGGGCTGTCCCCCCAAGGGCGCCCACCCCTGCCTGGCCCTTACGTCCGGCACGAAGGGGGGGGCCATGATTCCGGCCTCCAGCCGCTTGAAGTTGATGGTCCCGAAGAAGGGATGGCGCTTCACCTCGGCCGCCCCGTCGGCCCCGCAGCCCAGCCGCACCCCGGGGTCCTTGGCCAGGAGCTGGGGAGGGGAACGGGGCTGTCACAGCGGGGATGGACCCGGCCCGGCCCCTGCGGGGATCCTGGGCCCTCAGCTCACCAACTTGCAGATGGCCTGAGCGTCCTCGCTGAACTTGTCCGAGTAGAGCTCCTGCTCCTCCTGCACCCGCTTCTCCACCTCCTCCCGCTTCACCCGCTCCTTGCGGGCGCGGAAGGGCGACTGCCCCTCGATCATCTCGTACACCAGGCAGCCCAGGCCCCACCAGTCGGGGCTGAAGGTGTAGCGCTCGTTGCTGATCACCTCTGGGGCTGTGGGGCACAGCCCCCAGCTGTCAGCACCCGGGCACAGAGCAGCACGAGGACCCCTGGTCCAGCCCACCAGCACGGCCCTCACGCTCACCCATGTAGCCAACGGTGCCCACACGGCCACGGATGGTCTCACCCTCAGGGATCTTGACAGCCAGTCCCAGGTCAGAGATCCTGATGTGGCCTGGGGCAGGGAGGGGGCTGAGGGCATTGTCCCAGGGAAGGGCCACCCCACATCCCTGCACATCCCCTCAGAGCACAGCCAGGCACCCCCCAGATCACACAGCGTGGGCAGAGCCAGACCCGGTGGCTCCCTCCTCACCATCGTCATCCAGCAGGATATTCTCCGGCTTCAGGTCCCTGTGGGGACAGAGGGGTGGTTCAGCACCGTGCAGAGGGGTGGCTCAGCACCACGCAGTCCTGCCCGCTGCCCCGTGCCCAGCTCACCTGTAGACGATGCCCTCCTGGTGCAGGTGCTGGAGCCCACAGCAGATCTCTGCTGCGTAGAAGGCCACGCGCTTGTCCTCAAAGCCGGGGTTCCCCATGTTGTAGATGTGGAACTTGAGGTCTCCCCCGTTCATGATGGTCAGCACCAGGCACAGCGCGTCCTTCGTCTCATAGGCATAGGCCAGGCTCACCTGTGTGCCCACCTGGCCGTCAGCGCTGGTTCCAGCCCCCCCAGCCCCCCAGGAGGGTCCCACACGCACCACAAACCGGCTGTTGACCTTCTCCAGGATCTGCTTCTCGTTCAGGGCCATCGCCTCCCCTTTCCGCTTCTTGATCCGCTTCTTCTCCAGTTTCTTGCAGGCGTACATCTTGCCCGTGGCCCGTACCTGGCAGGCACACACCTGGGGGGCCGGGGATNCTCCGAATCCGCCCTTGCCCAGGATCCGGTACTGCCGGAAGGTGTCCTTGGTGACAGACTGCCTGGAACGCACAGCCCCAGCCGGACACGTCAGCCCCGCGCCCTCCAGGGCCCCCAGCACCCCTCCGAGCCCTCACCTCTCCAGGTACTTCCACTGCAGGAACCGGTCGAAGTACATGCTGGCCCGGTAGTCGGCGAAGGGGTCCCCGCTGAGGAACTGGTGCAGGGGGCTGTGGGGAGAGGGGGCTGTTGGTGCCACCACAGCCCCCTCAGTCCCCCAGCCCTGGGCCGGGTGCTCACCGCAGGCAGCTGCTGAACAGGTCCTTGCAGGGGCTCTTCTGCAGGTCCTGCAGGTACTGGCTGGCGTGGGGGTGGCCCACCTTGGGCAGGGAATCCGGGGACTGCGGAGAGGAGTAGAGGGATCACACCCATGCCCTGGGTACATCGCTCCTGCACCCCACCCGTGATCCCATCTCATCCTGGTCGCTTCCTGGTGGGGGAAAAGCTCCCCAGGACTCACCTCCTGCCTGAGGAACCGCTGGATGATCTCTTCCCCCATCTCCTTCCGCTTCTCATCTGGGGAGAGTTCGTACTCCTCCTGGGACGCCCAAGGAGAAGAGAGTACTGCAGATGGGGCACCAGGCATAGCTCTGCCCTGTGACCCCACCGAGCCTCCCCACCTCCCAAAATGAGGCAGGTCTGCCCCAGCCACAGGGCGAGGGATCCTCCTGCTCCTACCCGCAGCAGGCACACCTGGGACCGCTCGGCAGCCACAGCCCTGGGGTCACACTGACCCCGCCACAGGGCTCAGCCCAAGCCCAACAGCCCCATCCCGGGAAACACCTCAGTGCATCCCAAGCATCCCGAGGGTCCCTCACCACGGCGTCCAGGAAGCGGATGCAGCGGAAGAGCTCCGGCCGCGTCTCACAGAACTGCCGGAAGAGCAGCCGGCCGATGGGCTGCCGCTGGCACAGGCTGCCGTAGTCCTGCTCTGCAAGGGGAGGCAGGAGCTGCCACGGGACATCCCAGCACGTGCCGCAGCCCCAGCTGGTTCTGCCAGCTCCCGGTGCCCTCCCGGCTCACCCAGGCCCTTGCGCAGCTCGTCGCACTGGCTGATGTGCGGGAACCGCAGGATCTCCCTCCACTTCTTGCTCCGGCCTTTCCTCTTGCTACCACCTCCTACAGCCGGGAATGAGGGGCCAAGGTCGTGCTGGCAGGATGGGCATCGCTGCTCTGGCCCACCAGTGATGAGGGAAATGGGGTGGCAGAGCCCCTGGTCAGTCCTGCAGAGTCACCTGGTTTGGGGGTTCCCTCATCCCACCACTCCTGGCCCCCAAAACCCATCGCTCGCACACCACACACTGCCAGCACTGCTTTGGGCTTTGGGCACTGCTGAAGCCACGTGGGAAAACTGACTCCCAGCCCCAAGGAGGGCTCTGACCCTCCAGGGACCCTCATTCTAAACAGCCGAGGGGATCCCCACCCGATCCTGACTCCCAGGGCAGGGAGGGGATCCCCCTCGGCATCATCTGGCACCAGGGGAGGCTGAGCCTGTGGAGGATTCCTCCTGCACAGTGCCTCTCCCTCCTGTAAACATCTGGCTTCCTTATTCCCCCATCCTCAGCCATGGGAACTCTGCAGGGACACAGAGGGGGCAGAGGGGTGGCCCCCCACCAGCCACCACTCCCTCCTGGTGCGTGAAGTCATCCCTGCAGGGACCTGACATCAGCACGGCCCCAAGCTGGTGCCCAGCCAGCACCACCCGCCGCCAGCCCCGATGACGCCGAGGCGAGCCCACGGTGCTGGACTCCGGCGCTCTGGCCGGGCAGAGCTTCCTGCCGTCATCGCCGGCTTCCTCCAGGAGGAATCGCCCAACCAGCGGAGCAGCCTCAGGGATGAGAGGGCCCTGGGCCCCTTGCTCACCCCAATGCCAGGGCACAGGGTCCTAAGAACAGGAGCAGCCGCTCCCCTCAGCCTGTGGTGCCCAGGCTGGAGCTCCCCAGGTGCCTGGCAAAGGGGTGATGCCCAGGCAAGGACCTTCCACCTGCCCCAGAAGCCAGTCTGGCACGGCGGGCCAGGCCGCCCTGACCTCGCAGGGATGCTCAGCGGGATGCTCCTGGGATGGACCTCACTGGGCCCCCTGTGCCTTCCAGCACCTTCCACAATGGCCTGTAACCCCGAGCATGGGGATCCCTGGCCACAGCTGTGGGGTCTCAGCTTTCTGCTGAGGCAGCTCCAATCCTCCCCACGGCTCCAATCCCCACCCAGCCAGGACCCAGCCCTTGTCCCAGCCCTCATGCCGCTCCACTTCCCTGCTTCTGTCACCTCTCACACCGCCACACACCGGCATTAACCCGTTTGGTGCCCACAGCAGCAGAGCCGCCCTCACTCCAAATTCCCCTTCTCCAGCACCAGCTCGGACGAGGCCCTGGCTCATGCAGGGGCCATCACACATCCCATGGGACAGGAGCAGCCCCGAGCAGGAGCATTGCTGGGAACGCCCGTGGCTGCTTCAAGCTGCCGACGCCAAACCTCTCCGTCCCTGGCGAGGGCAGTGGCACCGCTCCGGCCCCGGCACATGGGCCGTCCCCGCGGCACTGCCGGCGCTGCCGGGAGCGACACGATGGGGGTAAGGAGACCTTTGGGATACAGGGATGTACAGGACCAAACCCTGACACGTCCGGCCTCCACCTCTCCCGCAGGGCTGCGCCGGTGGCTCCAGGGCCGTTCGCTTTTCGGTCAGGAAGGTTCAGTGACGAGGGCACCGGCTTCCCAAAGGAAACCAAAAGCAAACAAAGGCTCCCTGGGAGCCCGTGCCAAGTCCCGCTCCGGAGGGGCGCGACGCCCGCAGCCCCTCGCCCCGGTGGCCGCAGGGCTCGCACCAGGACGGCACCGCCGGCACCTCCCGGCGAGGCCGAGCTCGTCCTGGCAGTGCCCGTTTGGCTCCGGCCTGCACCGAACCGTCCCGGCACCGGCAAAGTTTGGCTGGCGCGAGCCCCGTCCGTGCCAGGCTCGTCCCGCTGGCACGGACACACGGACAGAGCGGCTCGGGGCCACCCCTGCACACGCACCCCCAGGGGAACGGCACTAAATCGCTTTTTACACTCCCTGCTCCCATCCCCCGGTCTGCGGGCGGGTGGGACGGACGGACAGACACGTCCCAGCGCACCGGGCACAGCTCCGGGGCAGCCGGTCCCTCCCGGGGCTCGGCGATGCCACCCGGGACGAGCCCACCCGGCACCCGCCGTCCCGACGGAGGGGTCCCGGGGTGCCCGCGGGGGGCGCCCTGGCCGGGGGTGCCTGCTGGGAAGGGATCGCGGGGAGGGCACCGGGGTGCAGCCCGGGAACGGGGACCGGGGCGGGGAGCAGGGACCAGGTGCCGGTACCTTCCCGTGCCTTGAGCAGGACGGTGTTGGCCACGATGTTCTCCAGCTCCATGGCGCGGGGGTCCCCGCACACCATGCCCAGCGCGGTCCGGGCGCCTCCCGCCGCCACCGGCCGCCTCCGGGGCTGCGTCACCGCCGTGACGTCACGGGCCGCCCCCGGCGTCACGGCATTATGTAAAGGGACGGCAGGAGCGACCCCGCGCCTCGGGGGTCCCCCCGATCCTCCCCGCGGGGGTCCGGCTGCGCCAGCTCCTCGCACCGCCCACCCCGGGCTGGAGGCACCGAACCCGAGCCTACTGGCACCAGCGCAGCCCTTCTCCTCCTCCTCTTCTTCCCACCCCCCAGGAACGAGACCCCAGGGCGCTGGGGAGGGGAGTCCCGACCTATCCAGGTCCCAAAAAGCCATCCTCTCCTGCCGGGAATTTTCCAGCCACCCCAGGAGTCACCTCCAGCTCCATAAAGGCTTTTTTTTTTTTTTCTTTAGCATTTCCCTGTTTACACCTTTGCCACTCCCAAACCCACAACACCCACTCAAGCCCACCCAACAGGGGAACACGTTTCCCCCCACAGCGCGTGGGCCGCGGGGCAGTGGCGGGGGGGGGGTCAATGCTGGCCACGGTGGCTGTTTGCTCTCCAGGACAGCTCTGCTCAGCCCCAGCAAGAGGAGCTGGGCTTGTCCTGCACAGAAACCAGCCACTTCAGAAGACAAAACCCCTGCTGTCCCCCCAGCACAGACTCTTCCCCCAGAGAACTTCCCCACTGCCCAGGAAAGTGGTCCGAGGTTCCACAGGGATTGTCCCAGCAGAGGTTTGCCCTTCCCTGCCCACACACAGGAGGCTCCCAGAGCCTGGCAGCTGCCCAAAGCCAACCCCACCCCAACGTCACAGCCAAGGACTTTCCCACCTCCGGCAGCACCGGGATACGCTCGGGGCAAAGGACGTTCCAACCTGAGACAGCTGCGCCGGCTCCAGCAGAGCACCGAGGTGAGGGTCTGCGGTGCCGCTGGTGTGGCAGCTCTTCATCAGCAGGTAATTAGTGGGTTCAGCTGCAGGGGAGCAGCACAGCCTGGCTGGGGGGTGCTGGTAATCTTTGTTGGGGTACAGGGGGTGCCCAGGTTCTGCGCCCCATCCCAGAGGGAAGGATCTTGCTACGTCATCCAGCTTTTCCTTGGTGAAAGCCCACTCACTCCCCCTGCACAGCACCCGGCAGGGACATGAGTTAGCACAAGGGGTGCTCATCCTGAGAGAGGGGGGCAACACCAGGACCAGAACAGTGGAAAACCAGCGATGCCAGGATCAAGGATTTATTTACACTTCAAGGAAAACTCTCACCCAGAGTCACATGAGGAGCAAAAAGCAAACAAACCCAAAGAGCAGCGATTTGCCTCCCAAACGCAAACGCTCGCTCCCAGCTGTTGTGCCAGACCTCATCTCCTTCTCTGCAAGGAGACTAAAGGCATGATTTGTGTACAGAAAATACAATCCGAAAATAAAGCCTGCCTTTCCAAGGAGCTCTGTCCCTGCACAGGCGGATCAGGAGCCCGGAAGGGGCAGCAGCTCTAGTACTCGTCCAGCGTGTCCGCCCGTGGCACCGACAGGCCCCGCTCCTTCAGCGCCTGCACCTTCAGCTTCTCCGACTCCTGCTTGGCCTGCAGCTCCACCCGCTGCTCCTCCAGGATCTCTTCAATGGACACCTGCTGCAGAGGTGTGTCGCTCTCCTTCTCCAGGTCCTGTGGGAGAAATGACCTGCTCGGCTCCGCACGGCCCCCCCGGACCGCAGGACACCCGTGCCCACACACCTTCCACGAGTGCCGACGGAAAACAGAGGTCCTGGAGGCATCCCAAGGAGTGGGAACATGGGCAGGGACCCCCGGGACAACCAGGGACAGTCCTGGGAGGGGGCTCCTGGGGAGCCCAAAGCAAACAGTGACTGAGACGGCGCTCAGCTCCTCCCGATCCCACCCCAGACAGCGTCCCCCTGGTGCAGAGCCAGCAGGGAGGTGACAGGCAGCCACTAATGACACCCTCCAGCAATGCTGCACACAAGCTGGAGCTTCCCTGCAGCTCCCCCACGTTGCTCTTCGTCCTTCATGTCATCCCCAATGGGCTTCAGCCACGGGAGGCACCTCTGCCTCTGCACCCCAAGGGGCATATCTGTGATGGTTCAGCCTGAACTGGCCCTCGGAGGGGACTTAAATTCCAGCCCCCCAGCGGGACAGCGACTGTATTTCTCAGCAGACAGACCGACCACGACCACCCCTAGCTCAGTCCCAGGCTGCCGCTGTTCACTTACAATTTCCCCCAGCAGAACCACGTTCTCTCCCCTCACGACAAAGATGCCCCGAGGGATGTCCCCATACTTCTTGCCGACATGGATGCGCTCCACAGTCTGGTGCAACACCAAATTTGCTACAGCGACGAGAGAGACAGAAAACCATCCCCATTTCGCTGTGATTTCCGGCGGCACCGAGTGCCCCGTCCCACCAGGCAGAGCCCCCCGGGCGGTGCTGGTGCTCTCCCACCACTCGGTGGATGCTCCGAGCCGCGTCCCCGAAGGCACCGACCGTCTCCCCAGCTCTCTCCACCTCGGCAGCTCCTGCCCTCAGCTCCCACAGCCGTGCGGGCAGGGCGGGGAGAGAGCCCAGACCCCCGGGCTGAGCCCACCTGAGACCCTCGTGCCTTCGCCAGCAGAGAAGACGGCGGGCGTTGTTGGTGCTGCAGGTCCTTGGCAAAGGTGCGAGCGATGGGGCTGGAGCACGAACATCACCCGGGCTACCTCTGCCCAAAAAGCGATGCCGGAGCATCAGCGCTGGACACAACCACGGGGGGGGAGCTCCCACGTCTGGGAGAAGCATCAAGCGACACACAGGCGGGTGTTTGACCCACAGCACGAACGCACTCTAAAAACGCACCGCGGGTCCCTCCTCCTCCTCCTCCTCCCTGCCCGGGACCGGCCCCGGGGATGCCCGCAGCCCCCCGCAGCCCCCGGCCCGGCCGTACCGAACTGGTCGATGCTGCGCAGGTACCCGATGAGCGTCCGCCCGTCTCGCAGCAGCACCAGGTGCTTCTCTGCGGGGGAAACGAGAGCGGGGCGTCGGTCCCGGCCCGGAGACAGCGCGGGGGGACCGGAGACAGCGCGGGGGGACCGGAGACAGCGCGGGGGGA
>VZRE01001782.1:103332-136279 GCA_013396775.1 Cephalopterus ornatus
CGTGCATAAATCTGAGGATGAGAAGGACACCGGGCAGAGGCAAGAGACGTGTTCCAAATCCCACTTGGGCTTTTTCACGCTATTTCCTTGATCTGAGAATTCTCCATGTTCCCGTAGGCTTGTGTAAGCAGTTTTCCAGAGACAAGGTTCTTAATTCCAAGGCTGAATTCAGCCAGATGCCAGCAACACTTGATTGTTTTCAATACCCATAAGCAAAGGCTGGCAGGGAACAGGTATTATCAGCACACAAGTCAGAAGCACTCGCTGTACTGGGGCAGGGGGGACACACAGTGCGTGGCGAGATCGTGGGCTGTGGGAAGAGGGTCACCAAAACCAGCTCCAGCCTGGGGACACCAGTGCCCCATGGCTCCTTGCACAAACAAATGGAGGAAAATAGGTTTTCTAAAGAAAATCTGGAGCAGGAGCCGACCTAAGCCACTTCCAAAGCCTCGCTGAAGGAGTCTGTCTCTCTGATTAACAGAGGAAATCCAAGAGAGAACCCTCTCCTGAGGCTCCAGCTGGCTGCTGGGATACGGCCCATTACCCAGACACAAAATACCCTGTTCATCAAGGAAGTGCTGAGATGTTCCTCAGCTCCACTAACAGTGAAGATTAAAGTTTGAAGATCTCTCTCAGCCAAAAAAAAATAAAACCTAAACGTTCAATGAAAACCAACACACACACGGGTCGGGTCCCTCACGTGCCCAAGTCTTCCCTGAAGCCACGGGGAGCCTGAGAAGGCAGCACTGAAGAATCACACTCAGTACCTGCCACCAAACCAGTGCAGATGTGGCAGATGACAAAGCCACCAGCAGGACTGACTTCAGCTCTGAGACTGGGAGCCTCTCCTGCCTGGGAAAGGATCCCAGACCGGGTGGGATAAAGAAACGACCACTGTGCAACTGAACTCTGAATTTTCACCTATCTGCAAGCACCCATCACAGCTCTGGAGCAGGGAACCACCACTTCTTCCCTCCTTAAATACTGCCAGACCTCACGTTATGAGAACTTCCAAGAAGTCACACACCTGATTTCTCACAGGAAAAGCTTTGCAATAACATTCGTAAGTTAACACAAGAGACAACCTACCTTCTCCAAAGCCTTTAACAATAAGTACTGGAACAGAGGCATTTCAGAGTCACCTGGTCTGACACCCACACCTGGCTGTTTGGCATCTCAGTGTTACAGAGGGGGAAGGCTTTGCTCTTTCCATAAGCTAGACACAAAAGTTACATTGGCTTCGCTGTTTTGTTTTCAAAGACACGTTGACTGATCAAAGCCAGATCTTCAACACCCTTTCAAAATTAAATAAATAAATATGTTGCTATGCTTTGCTTTCTACACTCAAAGAACATTATTTTAAACAGAATATTCTTTTCACTGTCAAAAGGTCTACGGTTTTCTTCAAAGGCCAAGACGTTCCTGGTTTCCAACAGTAAGAGCTGCTGTAGCACATTCAAGGGTAAAAGAAAGACCAAACAATAAAACCCAAACACCACTGCCTGGTTCTGCTCGCTCAGGTCAATGGTCCCGCTCCAGCTCACACGCGACGGCTCCAAGGACAAAGACTGAGCATGGCACCGCAGTCTCTGAGTTCGTCGCCTGTTGCCCCTCTTCTCCCCTCCCGCGTTTGTCTTTAACCAAATTCACTCCTTCGCCTCTTCCACCTCATTCTGTGCTTCCAATTTGCACTTGATCTTGCTCCAGTACTCGGGTGCCACGGGAGATTTGGGGTCGTGTGCGGAGCAGCAGAGGCGGCCGTCCAGCGCCGACGGCACCAGGGCTCCCTTCTCGTGATCCTTACAGAAGGAATGGGGGCAAAACTCACAGAAGGAAACAGCAGGATTGCTACAGACGTCACACTGATGCCACGGACATTCCCACTTTCCTGGGGATGGGAGGAGAGACAGGAAGCTGGAATTAGTGCATTTTGGGGACAACACCGGCCTTTAGAACCCTCACTCCATGTTGGAATTGCTCAGATGAATGCAAAGAAAGTTCAGAAAAATCAGCTCTTAAGGTGGCTGCTACTTCTCACTGACAAGAATCTGACTAGACACAGTTTATTTTGCATTTTTAGGCATCTCTTGGCACAAAACATTACTGCATGCATAACCAGAGCTTAAAACAGCAAGAACTACCCCCTTTGACACCAAGGCACCAGATGTCCTTGTAAGATGGAGTTTGTTTTCTACATTTTCCTGCTCTGTGAGCATCTCTCATTGCCCTGGACACTGCCCTGCTCAGAGGGTACCTCCAGAGGAAGCTTTAGTTCTGTTGGCTTTGTGAGTGTTTGAACTGTCATTTGATTTGTGCTTGGTGACCCTGGGACACCAAGATGATGCTTGTGTTCCAATCAAAGTAAGAGGAGGAAACTGGATCCAAGAAAGATGCAACAAGAACAACATTAGAAAGTATGACAAAGCCTCTGCCCGTCAGTTCTATTTAGGAACAGTCACCTTCTGAAAGTGAGTGGTACTGCAACTGACTTTCATGCAAATGAATACCGAATTTCAGTTCAAACATTTGTCTTGCAGCAGGAAGGAAAAAAGAATAGGAGCCACACAACTGCTCTTACCAAAAGGTGGTTGAGTCAGGTTAAGGCATAGGAGGTGGTACGCTTTGGGACAGTCCTTCTTATCACACATGACCAGCTCTCCCCCATCTCCACACTGGAAACAGTTGTCTTCATGCATCTGCTTCTGTTCTGTTTTTATTTTCCGTTTCTTCTGCTTTAATTTTGCATTCTTCACCTTCTCTTCATTTGCCGTTGCAAACGCTGTCTAACAATGACAAAATCACAGCACACGGTCACTTATAAACCCCTGGCATTAAAATCTACTTTGGGTTATTATTTGCATAAATTCTGCTTAAATTAGATCCACTCAAAAAAGTTGCTAAGCCGTAAAAGCCAGAAGTGCCCACCCGGATGTTTNGTGCCCACCTGGATGTTTCTGAATTAACAACTTCCCCCCCCAGACACAACAGCACTGCAGGGCACACTGTAAAATCCTTGGGGACTTTCAGGGGTGGAAAGTACTACACAAGCTAAAGAGTCAAACAAATCAAACCCCTCTCTTTGCCCCGGGAGATTTCTGGATTTGGGAGGAGAAGCTTCACTGTTCATATCCCCGTACCTTCGGCCGCACTCCCAGGAAGCCGCTGCAGTTCTCTGCTCCGCAGTGGCACTCGGTCCTGCCATTGCCCAGGCAATCCAGGTTGTAATTGAACGTTAACTCCATTCCTGCAATTCAAAGAAACCCAGTTCACCCACACGGATACTGAGAGACAACAGGCCCGTGACAGTGACATTTCATTTGTCTTTGTAGCCCTAAGACCCCTGCTAAAACTGGAACCTAAATATCGTCTCCACTCCAATGAATGACAAAACATATCACTGGTATTAAGTAACTTTAAGGAAAAAACACGATTCCAAGTGAGGAACTTGGCCAATGCAAGACAAAAGCAAACATGCCCAACAGTGCCATCCTTTTACCTGCAGGAATGTCACAAAGAGCAAACAGTCCAACTCTAATGTCACCATTCACTGTCCACTTCTGTGTTTCACAGTTTGGGTTACAACTATGGTTCATGAAACGGGAGTAGTTCCCCTTTGGGCCAGCATCTATTATTCGGTCCTTCAAGGAAAGAGACAAAGATGTGTTTAGGACTTACAAAGGAAACAAGGTTTCCTGCCGACCAGTTCCAAGCGAACAATAAATAATAATATTCACCTTGGTCACAGTTAACATATAAAAATTGGTGACGCTGTTCTCGTGGGCACGTTTGATGCGCAGCCGGCACTCCTCCTCGTCAATGAGCTCCCCAACATATTCGTTCACAAATTCACCCTGCGGAGGCAAGGACAACAGGAATAAGAACCCCAGGCATGCTACTCATGATGATAAAGGAGAGCAACACAGAGAAAAGTATTTCCTATAAAAAACACTCTGATCATCACAAAAAGTGTTACGCTTCAGTGGTCTCATAGGTACAATTGGAATACATGCACCAGGTACTTGCTGTCCAAGCAATAAACCCCCTCAGAATAAAAGGCAGCAGAGCCCAGCTGTGTTCCTGCACTCACTGACAAGACAGTCATCAGTTCTCTAAAGTCCTTTCAACTTTTCTGGTTTCTTTTAAAAAGGACAATGTGACAATATCAATGGACTCCTCAGGAACGAAAACTGTTACGATAATTATTTTCACTACATACTTTGCTTTCATTTCCATGAAACATAGATTTCAAAAACTGCAAGTTTAATAAAATGACTGGCTAAGATCCACATTTAAAAGCAAGCCTACAAGCCCACAGCGTGTTCTAAGGAAACTCGAAAGGAGTCAACACCGAGCCCTGGGCATCACTGTGCAGCCAGGCTAAAAGGTGAAAACACTCACAGTGCGCTCACTGGAGGTGCAGAATGCCATGTTTTCACCTAGACCCACCCTGAGACGGCTGTGACAGCCTTTGTCCTGGGCCGCTGTACCTTTTTAATGCTCCTTTTGGTCCGGAGGCCCCAGCCGCGGCGCTCGGTTTTGATGATCTCGGCGTCGGGGTAGAGCCTCTTGGTGAAGCACTGGTTCTGGCAGCGCTCCCCTGCCGGGCACACCTGGGGGTGGCACTCGTACTGCAGCATCCTGTTCAGGCACTCGGACTCCAGCCCACACGGGTTCTCGTCCGAGGGCTTGCAGTTACACCGGGGGATCTCCGACAGGTCGGCCACCTGGATCTGAACCTTCCCTATCACCTTGTTGGACTGGGGAACAAGGGAGGAGAAGAACAGAGGATGAAGACAACGCACAAGGAACACAGAGTCAACAACTGACACGAGAAGGCAAGAAAATAATTATTTCATCCTGTGTTTTAATGGCACTGTAAAGACAGAACAAAGTATTGGTGAGAAGAACAGCAAAACGATCTGTGTGAATTTCTTTAAGCTTCAATTGTTGCAAGCACTGGTTTAAGTGCATAACTCAGAATCACGGCATCATAGAATGGTTTAGGTTGGAAGAGACCTTAAAGTTCATTCCATTCCAACCTCCTGCCATGGGTAGGGATGCCTTCCACTAGACCAGGTTGCTCCAAGCCATGCCCAATCTAGCCTTGGACACTGCCAGGGACGGGGCAGCCAAAACTTCTCTGGGCATACTTACTCACACACAGGTCAACTTACTCATATATAGGTTAAAAATAGAAAAGAAAGAAGCCAACTCACTTTAATGTGTTTATAGGGCGGAGGTTTCCTTGAATTTCTTTCAATTTCCAATGCCTCTTTGCTTTCTCTTTGTGCTTTCAGCTCCTGGAAGCGCTTTGCTGCTTCTTCAAGTGCTGTGCAGGGAGTTCAGAACAGAAAGCAATTAGCCCCAGCTGCTGCTAATCAAACACGTACATGTATCTATTTAGATTTATTTTTTTTTCTTTAATGCTAGGAATAGAACTGTATCAACAAAAAGACAAGCTAAAAATGAGTTATTGCTGTTTATCATGAATCTATCATCAGGTACTTTCAGCAGGTACCGAGATACTGAACAATGATCCCATGCAGCAGAGCCCAAGCTCCATCTTAACATTTCCCAGTTTGTGGAAGAACTGAACTGGCCCACAACAACACACAATGAGTAGGCACTTAAGGAAACACATTTTTATCTGCAGTCAAGGGATCAACACAATGCTTGGATTTCACGTGAACACAGAACACTAGTCACATAATATTCCCATGCAGGTTAAGTGGTGATGGAGACACAAACACGTGGAATTTTTGTCATAAACCACTATAAACTTTGTTTGATTTTACCTTTCTTGAAGGTCTTGTTAATACTAGTTTGCCCCTCAGCAAAGCTTTTATCTCCTTCAACATAAGGGAAAACTCTGCCCTGGTGTACCCAATAGTAGTCATGTGAACCAAAGAAAAATACTGGGAAGTCCCCGATATCATGTTTGAGGCCCTGTATGTTGAGAGGCACAGACCTGGGATTGCAGATCTCTGCTGGCCACCACCTGCAGAGGAGGAGAAAAAAAGAACAATGTAAGTTCCCCGAACCAGAGCTTCCCACTTGCCCTAATGGGATTGAGAAATAAAAGCCAGTTTTCCTTTCATAAGGAAATGAACTCCTTCCTCACGTAGCCAAGGATCCCTCTGGCAACACCTGGGAAGCTCCATGCAAAAACACAAGCAAAGTTCTTGCTCCAAATTTCGGGAAAGCCTTTTAAGAGCGTCCGCGGCCTGAGAGTGGGTTTCTAGGATGCCCTGAAAACACCTGTATTGCTGCAGGTGACTAAAGCAAACACCAGCAAGGCCAGCAGGGCCCCCAGGGCAGCCCCTGGTGTTCTGTATGCTGATCACGCCCTACAGAGCACAGGTAAGTGCAACCCCGTGCCCATCCCTGCCTGGGAACAGCAGGAGAACTGCATTTCCAGGGTGACATCCACGTCTGACACACAGCAGACGAACTGTTGTGTTTCCGGTTCCTGCCCACGACGACTGAGCTGCTTTATTTCCTGCAATTCCAGAGCACGTTAAAACACCCACAGAATCCAAACCCCCAAATGGTGAACTTGCCTGTAATTCCCAAGCTTGACCCAAACGATCTGCTTGTACCGCAGCTTCTTCCCAGCTTTACAGTCATTGCAATTCCAGCATCCCTCAGGCATTTCTATGCTGAGACACTCGGGGTGGAAGGAAGCTGGGCAGGACTCACAGCACAACAGTTTGCCACCTTGAAACAAAGAAGCCCTGCTTGGTTTGTAGAAGTCAGGATTTGCTCCCCCGGTGCACAGCAATCGGCACTCACTTTATTAAATCATCCGCTCCACATTCCCACTGCCCCACAGAAAAAACGGCCAAAGAGAGGGGCCAAGTCAAACCCAACAATGTTGGTTAAAAAAAGCAAGCTGTGACTCTTAACTGCATCAGACACCCAAAAGAGCAGCTGAGGATTTCAACCCGAGGTGAGCTGGCAGGAGGAGCACCACCCCCGAGGGAAGCACTGCGGCTGAGGGCAGCGCTGCCGGCTTTTACTTCTTTGGGGATGGCCAAGACAACGACAAACCCCCACGTTCCTAAGGAATCCTTTTTCAATCAACATTGTTCTGACCGAGCCCCCAGCAATCACCCGTGAGCACCAACCCCACAGCCTATAGGTTGATCAATGCTTTTCTGCAGCAAGGACAGGAAAAAGAACTGTAGTAAGTGTGCTTATTCCACAAAAAGGAGTTTGCCAGGATGAGCCCAGTATGTAAAGCAGAACGAGACACACACGAATTGTCCCCATCCCAAAAGTTCCTGGTGCACAGAGGGAACCTCGGTGCAGGGATTGACGTGAATTTCGGAGGTTTACACTTATTTGGGCAAAAGTTGTTTTGCCTGTCTCACGTTTTGGCAGCTGTATTAGGTGTGGAGAGCCACAGCACATCTCTAAGCCACCCTCAGCAAAGCAACTCATACAGTATGACTTGATACACTACATATATAAAATAATATATGTAAGTATATAAATATATATATTTTTTTATAGATATATATATTTAAAGTTTAACAAGTTTTTGTGCCCCTGATGGAAAATCTGGGAGAGACTTGAGAGTATTCAAAGCAATTTTCAATCACAATATCAAAAGAAGTGTGAATAGTCACTTTCAAACCTTCATCTTGTCCACCTATAGACTTCCCAAAATATTGTTGCATTAACTGACCATTGCATGTCACAATGAGCATTCCTTAAACAATCCAGTTGCATGACCAACACTGTATTTCCTCTGCTAAAAGCAGTAAAATCCAGCCACATGGAGTCTCCAGAGCTCCCCAAACCCACAATGGAATTTTTCAAGTATTTTTTTGCAAATGTAACTTCAGAGGAAATACAGACGAATTACTGAAACATTATCCGAGATGGGAAAATGCCAAGAGATGCAAAAATCAAACAAAATCAAACACAAAACTGTCAGTGCTGAGCAAGGAAAAACCCAACATTGCTCTCGGGATGCATTAGGCAGATATGGCTCAAGCTAAGCACAGGGCTCAAAATAATTCTTGTTCTCAGGAATTACAGGACTACTGGAAGCCATCGCTCTAGAAATGCTCAAAACAACCTGCCTTGGGCTGGGAAGTGGGGCACTGGCTGTGAACACTCTCAGGGAATCAAATTTCTGTGGGGAATTTGGGTGGTGGAGCTGGGACACAAGGCCCAGGGGCTAGAGGGGACACACACAGGTCAAACCTCGCTGCCTTCTCCCTCTGGAAGGACACAGCACCCTCCCTGGTCCCACCCCAAATGTCCTCTCTTCTCTCAGGCTCTGCACAAGACCCGAAACAGCACATCCCCCCCTCTTCTTCCACACGTCAAATCAATTTAAGAAGTGGTTTTACATCATCCAGGTAAACACTGAACTGCAACAGTATCGAGATCCCTTTGCCTCCTCTTCACATTGCTGTGCAAAAGCAAACACCAGCTCCCTGAAGCTGGAACAGCCCTGGCCACACACAGAGTGACTGAACCTCTTCCAGCGAGAATTTAGTGACAGCAATTATTTTAAGCCCTTTTGTAATTAAAAAAAAAAAAAAAAAAAAAAAAAGAAAAAAGGAAAATAGAATTGCCAACATGAACACAGGCTCACAATAACCATGAGTGAAGGTCACTGAAAGCAGTCAGTGTGGGGACAAGCAGACATTTCTCCATTGATTGAGAGAGGAAAAAAAATAGAAAAAGCAAAAGTAAATTAAAGAGAAAGAAACTATTTCGGTTACCTTTCTCACATTTCTTTTTGGAAGCTGACGAAGGAGGAGGAATCATAGGTAATTTCATCAACTCAGCACGATTTGACTCATTCAGTAGGTAGTGGGACTTATAGGCATAGGAACTGAACAGGGGGTCTGAATGGTCCTGCACTACCAGCCCTATACGAAACAAACAGAAAGAGATGAGTTGCAATGAAACTACCCATGATTCCATGAAGGAAAAATCAAATAAACCCAATGACCACCTCTAATGCGTATGTGGGAACGAAAAAAGGATAAAATGAAGAAAAAGGAAAGTCTGACAGAAAGCTTCTTTGCTAACAAAGAGGTTGTGTTGGAGAGACCCAAACTTAACTGGAAAGTCTTGTGCTGAATAAGCTGCTTCCAAGTGGAATTTCAATTGTGCTTTTACCCCTCAACTGTGCATCTACAGAAAAGCACAAGAAAAGCACCAGTTTGAATCTGTGGGCTCCCCTCTCCCTCCCACAAGGCCAAAGGAAGCTCCTCTGCAGAGCTGGGGGCGAGGGTCAGCGCAGCAGGACCCAGCTCTGAGCTGGGGCCACAAACAGAACGCTCAGACTCGGGGTGAGAGAACTCCCCATCCCTCACTGCAAACCTACCCCCGAGATCTCTGCTGTGGAAGTGTTTTGCCTCTACAGTTGTGCTGGAAAACAACGAGGGGGGTCAGTGTTCTGCAAGGCACCAAGGGTGAAGCACAGAGGGGGGTTCTGCCCTCGGCCCTGGTGCTGAAGCTTCCTGACCCTGCCTGCCCATGGCCGCCCCAGAGCGGTCCAGCACCGTGTTCCTACACGCCCCATTCCATGCCAGGCCTGTGCATTTCTCTGTCCTATTCCACCAAGAAGAGTTTCTCCTGTTGCTCCAAAGAGCCCAGGCGAGAGCCCAGAGCTACGAGGCTGAAGTGTTTGGCCAGAAGCCCATGGGAAGAGCAGAGCAACTGAGCCCCAAAGAAGCAGGAAAGACGAGCTACCAAGAGAGCCCCCGGTTCTTTCCCTGGGGACACGCAGCTGAGGGCAGTGAAGAAGCTCTCGGAACAGGGTGGCTAAAACAGTGCTGTAAGGAGAACGCTGTCAGCCCACCTGGACACACATCCTCAGGAGGATTCCTAAAACAAGGGTGACCCACACATGCAATCATGAACTGTGACGTGCTTAATGGGGGGCACTGCATGAAGGCGGATAAGAAGTCTTAAAATATCTCCTATTTCAAGTACTTCACCATAAGCAAGTTTCCGTATTTTATAGATTGCCTCACATCTACATTCCTCGCTTCAGAAACTGCACCTAAATACAAAGTCCCTGGTTCCGACAGCAACTAACACTAATTAAATCGTCATTCTCACACAGAGATGCCCAAGGATTCCAGTTCCCCATTTCTTTCTGAGTAGGTGCTCAGTGCTCCTGCCCCAGGTGCTGCTCTCAGCACTGGCTCCTGATTCCAGCCTGGCCTAGTGGAAACAAACCCCCCAAGAATGTTCCAGAAGAACAAGTAGAGAGTTGCTGTAAGACACAGAGGATTCAGGCAGCAGCAGTGGTTTGTAACTGTTCAAGTTCTCATAACTAAGGCTCAGGGAATACACAGGACAGGGAATTCCATCTGGAGAGGAACCTCTAAGGAGATTCTTCCAGGATATGCGGATCTTGGGTCAGCTTCAGGCACCTGCACTGGGAGTGCACAGGGTAACAAAGGACTCGAAGGAATGGATTTAGCTCCCTGGTATCATGAGATGTGTTTGACATCACAGCTGAATGGTGGCTTGAAAGTGGCAGAGAACAAAGCACTGAGGGTGAGTCCCTGGCAGCAGCCTGCCTCTGCTTCCCACTTTGGACCTTGCCAAGGGACATCCCTAATCTGACTTTCAAACCAGGAAGGTCCATAGAAAACTCTTATCTGATCCTGGAACCAGCCTGACTCCAGACAACCGAGAGAAAAACATAAAACCAAAGGGCTGAAAATATTATGGAACTGCTCTACCTCCCACAGAAACTGTTTTTACTGATTCTCCTCTGGCTCTAGGAAAAAAAGCAACTTCTTCCATGTAGTTTGGTTGAGTTTTTGGACATAACTTTGGTTAAACTAACGAAGTCAAAGGATAGGCATTCATTTTACTCAGAATTCCATCTGATGTAGAATGCCCCATAGCACCTCTGATTTGATTCACATCACACATATCCGGCCTAGGGGTGGGCCCCAAAATGTTTAAGTAAGCCCACAGAAGGAGAAACAGCGAAGCATGTCGTGAAACATCCTTTCACACATTCCAAACCTCACTGTTTCACTTTGAGCTTCTGGATTTTGAATATATTTTATTTTAAATGTGATCCTTCGTGATGACTCCCAAATCTTGACTTGGAAATAAGAAAAGGAAAAGGAGGTAGAAAGGGAATTATTCTGGCACCAGCTATCCCTTACCATTCAGAGATCTGTAACTACTATTCTGCCCTTGCAAAGTCAAGGCAAACTAAACCTCCACTTGAACAAACACAAGCGAAAACAAGTGACTTCAGGATCACTTTCACCCCCTTATTAGTGACTCTCAAAGCTGCTGAAGAGAACATCCAATATAAACTGCTCTGATTCCATAGAAGGTACATATCAGCATTATTTCAACACCTAAGGATACCAGTACTTTTGAATTTTGAGACCGAAGCGACTGATGCACCAACATTTTTTAAGCTGTTCTCTGGCAGAACCCTTAGTGACTGAAGAGCCATAAAAGTAACAAGTGGGGAAAAAAAAGGAAAAAAGTCAAAGAAAAAAAAAAAAAAGAGAACTTTGGCATATAGGAAAGCCCAGCATGAAACCTGCTCATACAGCACTGCTAAAGGTTTTCTTTCAAAGTTCTCAAATGTGATGGTGGTTATAAATTAAAATGAATTTTTCTAGTTCATAAGTCCTACCTTTTAGCCTTGGAAATTTAAACAGTTTTAAGTTTGTGAGTGGTGAAAGAATCCCCTTCTGCTTAATACAGTGATTAATAACCCAGCAGCCATTCTCAGTGTGCTGGAATTGAGGAATTGGGATTCAACTTTTCCCTACAGGCAAAACAAGTCAGCCCAAGTGCCTATCACTGCTTGTGACTTTCAAATGTTATGGACAGCAAGTGGAATCTCATGAGAACTGTTGACCAAGATAAAATGAAATTAAATAAAATAAAAAATCCCAGGCAGCGTTTAGCCCCAGTGGGCCCTAAGGGAGGAGTTCCTCATGAAATGCTTAAATTTTTATCACTAAACTGCACAAGTGACAACAGAATCATAAAGCAGGGGAAAAACCGAGTGTCTCACCTCTTGCACAAACGAAACAAAAGCCTACATTTACAGCTGATGAGGAGTGAGTCCTTTTGGAATGGTTACTACAGATGAGGATGTGGGATGACACAAACAAGCTGCCGGCGGCGATGCAGCCGTCTCCCGAGTGATAGGCCACGGGGCAGCGCAGACACCTGGCCATGCGACCTGCGTGACAGAACACACGAGAGGCACCGCGTCACCCGGGGCACAGAGCCACCGCAACACCTCCAGCACCACCGAGTCCCACCCGGGCTCACGTCAGCATAGGGCAGAATCCCCCACAAGGCTGGGTCTACTCCAGTACTGGGGTAAAAAGAAACAGTTACATCTTTTTTTTTTTTTTTTTAAAATAAGTTTCACTAGTGTGAACCCTCAGCTTTCACTTTAAAACTGCTAAGAAAAACTCTCATCATTCTAGAGTCCATTTGTTTTGTTTAAGTATTTTGGCTCATTCCTAAAAGGATTTTTTCCTCGAAAAATAATTGTTCTAAAGGCCATTACAAACTGCCTATAAAAACCAACATTCCTTGGCCTTGCACTACAAAGCCTTGGCTTCCATTAAACCCAGCACCAGCAGCTGCCAAGAGTGTGGATCCAGGTACACTCCACAGCAGTGTCGGGCTGCCAGCTGCTTCCCACCCAGAGAGATCTCAGTTAATGACCTCGCTGAGGAGGAAACCCTCGTTCCTTGCTGTGTTAGAGCGTGGAACTGGCTCGACTGTATTGTGGTGACACAGCTGAGCCTCCTCCCTGCTCAGAGCAGCTGCCCTCACCTTTGCTGGCTTTGTGCATGTCCTTGTCCATGGAGCAGGCAGTGCAGCAGTGCTGCGGGCACCGGAACCCCCGGGACTCGAACAGGGCCGTGGCAAACTTGCGGACACAGGACTCGTGGTAGAACTTCCCGCAGGTGCTGACGGAGCAGCGCTTCACGTCCTTGCCAGGGAGCTTGCAGGAAAAGCACGTGTGTTCTCCTTGGAAAAGATGGAACAAGGGAATACAACTATAATGGCCAACTCTCTGAGGTACTGCATTGTCAAAAAAATTCTGAAGCCAATAGAGTTACACTTGGTGTGAGCAACACAGGCTCCTTCCCTCCCAAGAGGCACACTGTGATCCACAGTAACTATGGAGTTGCTGCTCACACTAAGGTCTCTTATTCCAAGTAAAACCCTAAGCAGTTTATTACTTTTTTCTTACAAGGTACTTGCTAAGCGGAAAATGAGAACCTGGCCTCAGAGGTTACAAAAGTACTGGAACAACCCAAACTTACTCCCAAACCCTTGGAACACACGGCCCTGCTCTGACCAGAACGCAGCTCCTGAGCAAAGATGGAAACCCTTCCCAGTTTTTCAGGCACTGGAACACACTCACCGTTCTTACACTCGGCGCAGATGAACTTCTCCTCGGGCACAGCCTTCAGGCCGAGGCACTCCAGGTGGAACACGCTGCAGCACTCGCCCTCGCAGGCCAGCAGCGACTCGCCGGAGCTCTCGCAGATCTGGAACAGGCAGAGAGCTCAGCAGGGAACGGGGTACCTGGCACCCTGAAACGCCAACGGCTGCCAGGGGTCAACAACAGGAACGGGCTGGAGATCGCTCCAGAGCTACCGTAAGTCTCTGGGCTGAGGACAATCCCAGCACTCCCTGCATCCTGCCCTGGGAACAGACAGGAGAGGCACTACAGGATCCACCCACACTCCTTCATTTCTCAGGGAACAAGCTGCTCTTGCTCTTCATGTCCTTTACTACTGACCAGGAAACTGGCCAGAAGATTCCAGGATTTTCTCTTGGAAAATCCTCACTCTGCCCTATCCTGAATGACCACATGAAATCCTCAAATGGAGCAGAAAATGGTATCTACTTTTTTTACAGACACCACTTTCCAGCTTCTGAGCTTCCTAGCATGCAGGAGGGAGCAGGAATAATTTCATCATCATTCCATATGAATAATTTCTAGAGCATAAACCCTAAAATCCTGGATATTTTATCTTTGAGAGACATGGTTACGAGACGCAGTTAAAACAAAGCAGTGTAATGTGAAAACAGAAAAGAGGGATACATATTTAGTAACCACCACTTCCCAGTAGCACCAGTTACCTGACAAACAGTGTCTTTTTTACTTGTCCCGGTTCCTCTCCTGGATAAGCTGGAGTCCACTGACTGCACATCCGAGGCATCGGCGTCGGCAGCGGCTGACGGGCTGTCCGAGCGCTTCCCAAAACTGCCCTACAAACAGGGAAAGCCCACGGCACTCAGACCAGGCACTTCCAAAGGACAACCACATTGGCACAAAAATATTTCTGTCACTGTTGCTAAGAGGACCACCTGATATGTCAAGAGACACAGAGGTCCTGGAAAGGTGCTGAACTTCACTGGAGTGATACAAATGCTGCCTTCTTGATACATTTCCCCTGTACAGGCAAAACACCTTAAAGAGCTTTCCTACTTTTCCAGACCCCCCTCGGGTTTATACCAGACACAGCAGATTCTCACAGTTCCCAAAGAATCTCAAAACCTTCCACAGAGCAAACCATGATCTAAACCAGTGCTTTGCCAGGCAAAGGAGTAGGAAAAGTTGCAAATAAATATGGTATTTTTGTATCAGCCCAACGGAGGGGATTAGAAGGAAACAGACCTGGCTTTATGCTTTCAGACAATAAAAGGCAAAATCTGTAGAGATGTATTCACACATTCAGGATTAATTAACTGAAGAGCCTGTTATGCGCTGAGAGCTTAATGAGGACCCCGCGAGAACAAACACATCCTTACCTGTAAATCATTGAGGCCCCTGGAATCGGAGTCCGACGTGTCCCTGTAGGCAGAGCTGGTCAGCTCCATGTCCGTGGAGGCACGACTCCTCTTCTTCAAGGGCTTACAGGAGTCCGAAATCTCGCTGGCACCTTAACACAACACACTGAAATTAGTTTTAATATATGTTCTCAATTTTTTGCTTAAAATTAACAGAGGACAAAGAAAGATGAGAGCCTGGAATGCGTTATGTGCCTTAATTTTCAGTTTGCAATTTCATTACCAATTTAATTCTCCCTGAAAAGTTCATTAACTGAAAACCACCTTAGGCAGAGCTTTTGACAAACTTCTGAACATGCTGACACGGTGGAGGAAGCTGCTAAATGGTCTCTAAAAGAGGACAAATCCTCAGGAGATTTCATCACCCATCTTCAACTTTGGCTAAGCAAAGACTTCTAAGAGATGTCCAGAAGAGGGATTTGGGTGCTTATAGCACACAAACAGACACTATCCCTCCCCCAGCAACGCACAAGTACCAGCAACAGAACCCCAAACACAGCCCTCACCAGAGAAGTCGAGCTCAGCACCCCAATGCTCAGCCCCACAGAGCATCAGCTGTGCAGCTTACACAGAACAAAGGCTCTGCCCCAGGGTGATGAGCCACAAAGTTCGTTTCTGCCTGCGACTCACCTTTCTGCAATCCCGTCTTCACTGCTGCCAGAGGGACCGTTTCAACCTGTTTGAATAGGAAAATCCACAGTTAAAACCAGAGGAATGTTTCTCCCTAGGAGCAAAAAAGCAAACAGGTCAGTTCAAGGGGTTAGAATTCGGGTGGGAGCTGCCATCCCCTCCTCAGCCCGAGCCTCCGCGTCCCGCTGGATTCCCTCCTGCCCAGGCTGGTGCCCGGAGCCACGGCAGCCACAGGTCACCAGCCAGGTCCTGTCGCTCTGTCCCTCTGGGCACGAAGGGGCCAGGAACGCTGTGTCCGTGTCCAGCAGGCAGGAGCGGGGCCTTTGGGCAGCCAGCCCTGGCGCTGTGTTAACCCCAGGGCTGTGTGAGCACAGGGTGCCCCGGGCGGGTGGCACTGGGCTGGGGGGACAGTGCAGGGCCGCTCCCAGCAGCACTCCCTGGAGCTCCTGGAGCCCTTCCTCCCTGTCTAGAGTGCTGCACGGGCCCGGCCGGGTGCAGGGCTCTACACAGCTGGAACTCGAGGGCACAAACACTTCAACACACAACTGTACAAGTTTTTACGGTCTCGCAAAAGCACTTCCAGTCCTCGGCCCTACGGAGAAGGTTAGGAACTGTTCTGCCAACATACATGGAAGACGTGGGAATTTGGTGACTGGATAATAATTATAGAAGAAAGCTGTTGCCTAAATCCTGGTTTTAAGGTTAAGAATTACAAGTTACTTCTTTGCAATGCGGTTAAATATGCATGGAGAAACACATTTAGTAAATATTTAAGGATTATTCTATAATTTTTTTAAAAAATATTTTATTTTGTTGTACAATAGGTAAAAACATACAATAGAAGGATTTGTATAGGATACATTTTGTAATACAAATATAAAATCTAAACAATCACTTTTATTTCTCCACTAGTCACTGTAACAGTAGCATCAACATTTTGTTTTTCCCATTAATTGTACTCGTTCCAGTTATAATTTTATACCAAGTTGTTGCAGACTAATTGGGGAATCAGTTGCAAGAAAACTTGAGTTTGGGTAACAAATATTGTTGCATAATTGTAAGAAGTTAGTAAAATTATTTTCTTTTAAATATAACTTAATACATTCAAGGTTTTGCGCATTACAGTGCCCCTGGGTTTCACTTTAGTCAGATACTTCTCCTGAGAAAAGCACTTTAACTAATGTCCACAGACTGAGTTAGCCAGGTCAGAGAAGCACACGAAGCTACCTGGGATCCATGAAGTTCATCTTGTTGGTTCTTATACCTTTGTTAAATTAAGAAACATTCACAAACATAAAATAACTCCTTTGCAAGGGGGAGGCTGCAACCCCTCGTGCCAAGAAGCTCCAGGGACCAACGTCGGGTGTCTCACACCCAACGTTTAAATTGCTTTAAAGTTTCACCAAGAAACTGTCTCGAGCTGGAGCACTCACTCCTTTGCTGCACACCGAGTGCAGGAATGCTGCGGCATCAAAGGGAAAACAGCGGGGGGAAAAAGCAATTTGGGTTCACTTTCAGTCTCTGAACTGAAGGAAGTGCAAAACAAAGCGCAAGGGGCCAAGAATAAATTAAAGAGATAAAAACATTTTTCCCCTTCCCATATAAATCTTCATCCTGACCGTCCCTCGTTAAAAATTCTCACTGGGAGAAGCTAAACTATGAAACATTCATATAAAATTCTCAGCTTTCAGACAGAGAGCCCCTTCAAGAGGGAAAATCGACCATGTAAGGAGAAGAACCAACAACTTTGACAAACTTGTTAAAAAGTGTATTCAGGTTTTAATATTTCTGTCCATCCACTGCACTCTCCTACTCACTTCCACGCAGAATTTTTTTTTTTTTTAAAGCAACAACATTTGTCTGTCTGATATCCAGATTAAAGGAATGCCCTGTACACGTTAGAGCTACTTCAGGAAGAAAAGGTATATCCAGATCTGTTTTGCTGATGTCTGCCAACATGAAAATCTGACTATTCATCTATAAAAATCATTCTTAAAGTCCATTTTCAGAAGTGGTCAGATTAATCGCTCTAACTTCATTTGAGAAACAAAACCTCAACACAAACCAGCAGCTAAACCAAGAGCCAAAGGAAGGAACCTGGTGGAAATTCCATCCAAGAGAAATCACTGAAACAAACCCATTTTGCTCAGAACAGAAATCTCAAAGGAAACATGGCAGGTTCGTTAGGAGTCATCCATCATTGCGTTCCCACTTCCATAGCCTGACTGATACTGAGAAGATGCCAGTAGCAGAGTCACAGCAATGGCATTGACAGGGGGATTTCATGGAGGATAGTCCAAACCGAAACCCGATGGGGAAAAATGGAGAAAAAATAAAAAGGCACCAATATAAGCCACAACATTTATGAATACAATATATTTTAACTCTCTACATGGAGGAAGCCAACCTGCTCCTTTTTGATCTTCTTCTTTGGCACAACTTCGGTGGATTTCTCAGACTCTGAGCGGGTTCGAATCGATCTTCTCTGTTGCTTCTTTTCTACAGAACCTGAAGAAGGTAAAAAAGGTTTCCATTACATGACTCCTTGTATTGCTGAGGTACAGCAAGTGTGCAACACCAAATCAACAGGTAAAGGAATGAAACCAAGACTTTGTCCTCTTTTGAATGTTTTATTTTTAAATTCAGTTCCAAGCTGGTGGCCAGCTGGTGCTGTGGCTGCAGACACACGTTCTGATTCCAGAGACAGATCAGCTTCAGAAAACAGACACCAGTAACAGAGCGGAACAACAAGCTGGAATCCAGCTTAGGGCAACCAGATTTCCAGAACACACCTCTCAGGCACAGTCTTCACTTGGTTAATTTTGAACCAAGCAGTCCATCTTTGGTGTTTTGGGAAGGTGGCCACAACCAGCTCCTTGAATGAAAACGAACTAGAAACTTCAGAAGCAAAGCACAGCTTCAAGTTTGTCCCCAAAATGCCAGTTCTGTGCCCCCTCTGTGGGGCAACAGCCTCTGTTTACACAGGAACTATGGCCCCACTGCAACACCTGCAGCCACACCAGACCTCAACGTTCACCTGAAGGCTTCGAGGCAAAGAAAAACTCAGTACAAACAGAAGTAGTGACCATGATGTTATTGTCGTTAACGAATGTGAAAAGTGAGTTTTTTAACATATTACCGTGGAGAACAAACTCAGATTAATGAAGGTTACTGTGGTATTTCAACAGATGAAGCAGGAGCTGCTGGGTTTTCGGCAGCTAACTTTTGGTGCTCCAGCACCTTCGGAAAGGACACATCAAGAACCACACACACGACACTCAACACCACGGGCAGCTGCTGGAACAATCACACACCTGGAGCTGAGAGAAAACTGGCCCCTGAGGATTTACAATGAGCAATTGGGAAGCATTATTCTTGGGTTTATGTTTGGAGGGGTTTCTCCTAAAGAAGACACAGCTGTGAAATAGTCTGTATTCTTCCAAGCAAAACTGGAAACTCTTGGGAGCAGAAATCAGCCGTGCCAGAGCTGTTAGGAGCTGTAAACCTGCCTGGTCTTGTCAGGAGATAAAGTATCTAGAGAGCTAGGCAGGCTTGAACCAGACTAAAAGAAAGCCTTGCAAAAGGACTCCAGAGAAAAGAATGAAAATTGCTCTTGATGTGCAGGATGAGCATTTTTCTCACGGCTGCATCACTCCATCACTCCGGAGTATGGAAGCAACTAAACTATCCACTCGGAAAAGTTACTGTGTTACAATAATTGTATTTCTGAGGGGATAAATTGTTTTTCTTCAAGGGAAAAAAACGTTTAAAGCATACCAACTAATTAAAAATAGCAATTAGCTATTAATAATTTAGAAATAAATGACTCAAGTCAACACCATTCTTGTTTGCCCACACGTAACTTCTGGTTCCAATGAGCCCTATCCCTTCAGGGACTCCAAAAGCTGCAGCGGGTCTCCACACCAGAGCTGGGAAACACCTTTTGGCACCCTAGTGTGGGGTCAAAATGCCCTGAAGCAGCTTCAGGTAAATTTGAGCAGGTGCAACCAAACAGTTCATTTAACCAAGAACGGATTTTCTGCCTTTGCTGCCCCTCTGCAGCGAAGGAATTAAGATCAAGCCCTGGACCCGAGAACTCCAGAAGCAGCACGTCTGACGTTGGCTGACCGCAGCACTGATCAATGCAGTGGGCACTGTCTCCTCTTCCCGCTCTCCAAGGATCCAGTCATCAGTTCCACAACGCTCCTATTTTGATCCAGAGTTCCAGGGCAGATGTTGGACCAGCCCTCTGCCTCGCTACACATAAATCCAGTTCGGTGTCTGTGCAGACCAGAGGCGCTGGGGATGCTCAGGGCTGCTCTCTGGGCAGCAGATTTCAAGCAACAGAACTATCTTCCCCAGCACTGTGGAATTCTGCATATCTAACTCAAGGTTATCAATAAGGACTCCCAGAGTCAGTCTGCGAAATACTTTACCAAAAAGGGATTCTGAAGTTCCTGTGACCTCACATTTGAAAAAAAGGCTTGGCAGTTATGTTCCACGAGAGGGGATCAATAACTGGACTTTGGAAATGGCTTTGACAGTGACTGTTTGGAGTGTGCACTGCAGGAAAGCTCAGGCACTTACGGGGTGTTAGCAGGTGGAGTGTCACGTATCCAAAAATCCTAAGAAAATGAAAAAAGAGAGGCTCAGAATTCTCACCCCCTGTGTCTGAGAGGCCTTTGGGAAGGTGAAGCCTTTAGATGCCAGGAGAGAGAAGCAGAACAGTGATGGCCTCTCCTGCTGCATGGCAATTCAAGTAGCCACAGCAACTGTAGCTGGAAAGAACCACCACTGTCAACAACAGCAGGGGAAACTCCAGTCACCCAGGAAATCTGGAGTACTCAGCTGTGCAGCCCCAAACACAGGCACAAACCAGTGCCTATCAAACAGCCCTGCCTAAAAACTATGCACAGACAGGACCTGAAGTGTGTTTGCAGAGGACTCATGGACACAAACCACTGAGGTTTCTGACTCCAGATCTCATTTATTTCATGTTTGGAAAGGGAGGAATAACCAAACAAACGGATAGTTAAAGCAGAAGTGACACCTGGCAACATTATGAGATTCAAATAGCTCATTCCAGGCTTTCCCTTTTCAGGCCCAAGTTCCATTACTTGCTTCAGTGGTTCTTCTCCCTCGGAGCTGATACTTCAAAGCTCAGTGCTTTACGACGGGGCCCCCGAGATGCCTCCAGAGGGCAAGCACTACCTCATTTGGCTGATGGAGTTAGCTGAAGCAGTTTTAATGAAATCCCTGTTCTTGAACAGGTCATGCAGGAACTCAACAACAAAGCCTAGGGAGCCCCATCCTGAATCAGCCACTCCCTACTGAACTGCGCCACTTCCCGAGTCTCTTCCTTTGATCCCAGCTCTCGTACTTCACATTTGGTGCCACAAGCCATGGCAATACCCTGCTAACACACATCCACTGTGTTGTCTTCTAAACCAACTTGCCATCTGCTCTGCACAGGACATCCATCCTCGAGTGTGTTGACTCAGACTGTAAGTTGCAGACACAGAGTTCAGAGGCCAAACCACCACTCCCACCCCACAGCCGCGCCGTGTGTGCTGGGCTCACCGCCTGTGACATGAGCCTCGCCCGTTACAACTACTGTGTAAACAGAAAGACATTAATAATAATTTTTAAGTGAGGAGAAAATGCTGGGTTTGATATTTGAATTTCAAGGCTGAGGGCTCAGGTTCACACCAGCACTCTGCAGTTTCCCTACCTGCTGACCCAGAAGTTGTCTCAGGAGAGGATGCGCTTTGCACTGCTGCTTTTTCACTTCTCTGAGCTGAGGAAGAATTAAGCTTCTCTTGTCCTTTGACGCTGATTTCTGTTTTGTTACCAACTCCCTTGAAAAGAAAAAAGGAAAAGATTGTCTCTCCCTGTGTGTTGCCACCAGGTAGTAGATGCGCCCTTGCATCTCAGAACAGAATCAATCAAGGCTCTCCAACCCATACACAGGATAAATCTACTACGGAGTCACCTCCCTGCAGAACCTTCCACCCCTCTCGATCTCCCCTTACACACAAGGAAAAAAAAATTCCAGTGACTTTTCTAAACATTACCTTCTCTATAGGGCTTAGGATGAAATAAACACTCTCCAGGTAGAGAGGCAGAAGGAGGAGGCAGAGAAATAGTCCTAAGCCTTTTCCTTACACTGACTGTGGGAAGCTGCTGTGCACCTGAAGGAAGCTCAGAGGCAGAACTCGATTTATAAGTCTGTTACACAGAATGTAGTTATTACTTTTTAGTACATTGTTAACGGTTTTGTCATCTTATCTGTTTCCCACAAAAGCACCAATTTTAAGACTTACAGAGAATTTCTGGACTATTTCAACTAGGAAGCTGGAGTGGAACAGCTTGAATAATTTCTGTGTGCTATGAACAAAAATGTGACCATCTGCAGGGAGCTGCTCTGCCACCAGCAAAACAGTTACTGCCAGAGCTGCACTGAAAGTGGAGTTCAGAGCACTGGAAGGTTCAGCTGTCACATCTGTTAGATTTAATCTCTCCAATGAAAGGAACATGGATGGTGAAAGCTTGGTGGACACGGCTCCAGCTCCCCAGTAAGGCAGGCTCAGGATAATTCAGGAACAAAAGAGGGTCACTGCACCAACCACGTACCTTGGTGGAATAAACAAACTGATCGATGAGTTTTCCATCCCCAGCAGCATTCTGAAGGGCAAAAACCTGTTCAATTTTAACAACTGGAGACATGTTACATTTTTGCAGATCCAGGTTGTGCATGGTTATTGACGCTGGTAGGGATTTCCTAGCGGCAGCTGTTTTCCAAGCGATTTTCACAGGAGGTGCCTCCTCCTCCTCCACACTGGACTGTCTCCTCTGGCCCTGTCTCCGTGCCTCAGCGTTGGTGGGGGACCCTCCTGCCACCACGTTGGCGTGTTCCGGCTGCGTGTTCAGCGCTGGCTTCGGCCGCCGGTTCTTCTTGGCCTCCGACTTGGAGGCAGCAGTCTTTTTGGCCTTGGCCAAAGCCTCCTCTGGCTCTTGGTCTATGTAAATGAAGGTGTACTGTTCTATCCTCTCCTCCCGGGTCATTTTCAGTGCCTTCTCAGCATGGGCAATGCCAATGTCCCACTGAGCTCGCTCCCTCTGCGGCCTGGGCTTGCGGATCTTAAGGGACAAAGACAAGCAGTTGATTACGCTGAAGACTTCACCACTACAGCGCTCAAAACGCAATCCTGAGGGTCTTTACAACTGCCAGGCAGCAGACTAAAGTTTGCTCTCCATTTGCAGGGTGTTTTTTGACAGATGGACACTGAATTCCCTGCTCAGAGTACAAGCAGACACTCAAGCTGGATCATAAGACCCTCGCAATTAAGTGTCTGCCCTGAGTTACGACTTCACTAAAGCCAGGCACGGGCAGTATTCAATCCATAATTCCATTATGAGACAGAATTTATCCTAACCTAGCCACTTCTTAAATCCTCCTTATTTTTCTCTAAACACTCTTTTCTTTCCACATCAGTGTTTTGATCAGCATAAATACTGACTGTAGCAGTTCATCTACACAGTGAGTAACTCCTGTAGCTAACACTTCCTTTCCAATACAACAGTGGGAAAGGAACATATCTGCTAGCATTAGCGGCTAGAATAACATCCTTAAAAATGTATTTTCCAAAGAACAGGCTAATAATTAACACACAAGGCCCTGTTTTTATTTAAAATGCTAATATGGATGTAAGATTATCTCCAGTGCTCCACGAGGAGCCAGCAAAGCAGGTTCAGCTCTCAGCCTTTTCACATGAAAGTCATAAGAGTATGGAAACATTTTTCGTGATCTCGGTGAGAAATACTCCTGGCAGTGACAGGCAGCCAGCCCTCCTCAGGGTAAGGCACTGCAGAGCTCCAGACCTGCAGGTGACCACAGCCAGTGCCCCCCATACCTTCTGCTTCTCCGAGTGGTTGCTGGCTTGCTTGGCAGCCTCTGCCAGTAACTGCTCGTACTGTTTGTGCCCCTGGTACTCCCGGACGCGCTTCTCGTGCACCCAGGCCCGCTCCGGCTGGTTGCTGAAGAACTGGACGTGGTATTCCCTGGCACCTGAAAGGGAAAACACCACTCAGCAGTTGTGTCAACACTGCTCTGGTTGTTCAGCCTGAGCTTTTCTCCCCTCTCACGGCTCCACTCCTGCTGGTGGAAGTAGCTGGCTGGAGCGCAGAAATACAACGGCTCTGGATCCAGAACAGTTTAAGGTGGAAGATCAGCAAACCCTGTCCTCAATGAACACTCCCACACCGACCTGAGACAAGCAGAAGCACCTGTGCACAAGCCCAGTGTCCAGAGGCTCCTCAGCAGAGGTGATTTACCAGGTGCTAGTTCTGGCCATGTCAGGACTGTCCTGCTCAGCACATCCAGAACTAACCCCGCAAAGGCACGGCAAGGATACTTCAAACAAAGGAACAGCTACAGACACAGGACACACTGTAGCAAAGACCTTCCTCCCTTACCTCTTGTATTAATTTTGGTATGCACGTCCAGCTGGGGATCACAGGACACCATGCAAGGCCACCACGGGTACGTCCCCACCTTGGACCAAACCAGATCGCCAACCTGGAACTTGACGTCGTGGGGGGCTTGTGTGGGAAGGGACGGCAAGAGCTGCTGGACCTGCAGGGGAAACACCAGATTAGCCCATGGGAGGGGGCTCCGAGCACCCAGAGATGCACACACCATCTGCTGGGACCCGGTGTTGCTCTCTCAGGTGTCCCTGGGGTTCGATAATCCAACACAAGAGAAACATTTCTCAGACACATGACAGAAAGGAGCTGCACACAGCTGGGATTTACACAACACAGTCACTGGCAAAGTAAGACACAAAAGAGCAGTCCCTATCACTACCCCAAAAAGGTTTCTGCTTCCCAAGTTGATTAAGAACATTGCTTTTGAGATAAAATGAGGCAATAAATCCAGTACAACGAGAGATGCATTAATGCAGCGACGATCAGTAAGAGTTTCAAAGAAATGGCAACTGATTCATCACACAAATTAAGGGATCAGTGGAATAAATAGTCCCAAAATAGTAACATTCTGCAAGTTCCAGAAGTGTTAATTGGTGTATGTACTAACCGGGGCTTCCTCCAGCACGGCTTCTTCTCTTGGTCTCTCCGAGAGTGTGCTAAGCCTCTCGTTTGGTCTCTAGGAAATGGGTAACAACAAAGAGAAAAAAAGGAAAACAAACACAAACAAGGTAAGGGGACAGTAAAACAACACAAGATAATAGTGCAACCAGGCAGAAAAAAAAAACCTCACTGAGAGAAAGGCAACCATGAACCCAGAAAACATGAATGTGGCAATTCCTTGTGCCCAATTCAAAACATCACAGTCGAAAAATACCTGTTTTCCCCTGCACTATTTACATTACAATCACACCTGCGTACAACAATGCTCTCCTGTAACAGGCGACAGAAGAACGTAGACTCAGGGACGGCAAATCCAAACAACTCTCCACCTAAAATAATACTCAGCTTCAAAAGAACCAGAGGATCACATGTGAGGATATCCACAGTACCGTGGTGAGTCCCACATACAACAACCAAAGTTGTACCAGAAGTTGTTCCTGTGAAGATGATCCCAAGTCACAAGCCTCACACCGTTCACCCTAAAGATGACAAAAGTTACACGAAGATGAAGTCACGCAGTGGAAAGCAAAATGGTGGGAGAACAGACCTGAGACTGCCCCAGCCAGCTCATACCGAAAACCACCAGCTCAAAACCCTGTTCCTGTCACAGCACTCTGTGTCTGAGACAGGGGTGGGTACCATGAACATTTATTGCAACACCACCTCTGGAAAGGGAAATGGAAGCCACAAGGAAGACAAAAGCAAGATCAAGATTTCCGGTAAATTCTGGATGACACAAAAATCACTAGGAACTTGGAATTTGAAAGAAAAGGTTTTAGTTCAGTCTGAGAAAGACAGCAGGCTGGAAAAGACAGAAGATTCCGTTCTCATGGTGAGCAGGTAACAGCAGCCAAACAGAGGGACAGGCACAGCTGGAGCTTCAGGAGCAGAATGGGACTTCCTGGTAACAGGGGGGACAAACTGGTAAAGCCAAACTGATGTGGGGTGACAGAGTCTGGAAGAGAGGCCAGAAAGCAAGCACAGCCCCAGTATGAGGGAGATGCCACTTGGGAAGTGCCTCCTGGCAGCAGCTGCCAGCGGGACACAGCAGCTCCTACAGTCCCCTGACAGGGGCTCCAACAGCACCTCCAACAGCAAAAAAATCCTGTCCCAGTGCAGCCATGGATGGCTTGGATTTTAAGTGGACAGTCCATTCCAAGTTTGAATTATAATGTCTATTAAGACCTTACTGAGCTTCATTAGTCAGCTATGACACTCAAACATGGTAGATGCTCAAAATCTCAACACATCACCAGCCTGGTGTCTGGGAAAGTCCAATTCCCAGGAGGGAGGTGGAACAGTTATGATCTTGTAAATACTCCTGGTGAGGGTGTGGATGTGAGAGGAATCTCCCTTCCATTGGAAACACCACCACCACTATCACTGCATCAAGCACAGGACCCGCTCTACCAGATCAGAGCCCTGATCCCTGCAGGACAGGATCTCCTCTCCCAAACCTCCCGAAAGCAACCAGCACCAAGAGCTTTCACAGACTTCACAAGAAACTCAGCTACGTTTTGTAACAGCCCAGCCCAGCCTGTGCTGGGCAATTTCTGTGCTGGGCAGATACAGCAACTTCCCCATTCCTGGCACTTGCCAGCCTCTCTGCCACCCATGCCCTCAAACTGGGAGAGGCAGAAACTAGCACCATGGAGCAGGCAGGAACAAGCAGGAGAAAAGGAAACCCAGGCGCTGAAGTAGCTTATGAAACTGAAAGAACGAGAGATCAGGGAGGTGATTGGTGCCTTTGCTTCCCAAGAATCCCAGTTACCACCACCTGATGTACATCCCCAGGATACGGACAACATGGTACAAAACCTGACAGAAACAGGAACAGACAGCAATACTGCATCTTCTCAAAGTTTGCTGAGTCAGCCAGTACTTCTCATTCCCCTGCTGTTTTAGAATGTTCATTTTTACTGGTTCTGCCTATGCTACACAGCTCTTGGTTTTGTACATCACAATATTTAGAACATCTTTCAAAGATTAATTAAATGTTACAGTGCTGAATACCCCAAGTAACCTGACTTTCCACTGAATAATCCAGCACTATTTTGAGAGGCGATTTCAGGAGTGTGTGTGCTTTTGTCCCAGAGCTCCATCTTCAGCACTGGCCAGAGCATAGCAAACTCTAAACATGCTAAAACATTAAATAATATTTAGAAAATAACATGTAGCCTTTTCTAACATTTATTTTTCATATGCAGTCTTTCAACCAACGCTGTGTTGTCCTGCAAACACAGCTCCTGGCAGCCTCATCCCGAGGATCTGACGCGTAAGGAAAGCCTCGGGACTCAGTGTCCACCCAGCCAGAACCAGGACAAACCCTGCCGGACTCCAGCAGCGCTGCCAGGAGTACGGGTGGCTGAAATTAGCATTCCACTTACATTTTGCTCCTCTGGTTCTAATTTGGGGATTTTGTGTGACTTGCGCTCTTCCGAGCGGGAAGAGTCGTGCTTGCTACTTTTTTTCCTTTTCTCTTTCCTCCCCTCGTGTTTCGCCTTAGCGTACTCCCTCGCCTGGACTTCGTTCAACAGGTCCCCGCACAGGGAGGACTCAAACAGTTCCCTGCCGTTCTGGATAGTTTTGGTTATTTTGAGTTTGATCTCTGGCGAGCCAGTCTTCTTTGGAATCCCCACTTGTGGAGCCGAGGCAGGGGGTGGAGGCGGTGGCTGGGGAGGGGAAGGCTTCTCCAGAACTTCGTGCGGCCTCGCGTTAGAGTTCTCCATTTGGTAGTACTCCGGGGGACTGAAGGTCCTGACTGTCCCGAAGCCGTTGGCCGAGCCATTGGGATACTGAGCGTACGCCTGGTATTTGGCCTGGGGCTCGTACATGCCGATGGCCGGGGGGTACCCGTTGGTGATGGGGGGCAGCTCCTCCGCCGTGGGCGTGGGGTACTGGAAGCTTTGCTGCAGCGCCGGCTCGTACGGCGTCCGGCCCCCATCCTCAGCAATGTCACTGCTGCCACCAAAGGCCTCCTCTTGGCGGATGTTGGCGGAGTCAATGAGTTGAGGTGGTTGCTGAATTGTGTTTCCCATGATCCCTTGCATGAAAGAGAAAGAGAAATCCATTGTTCTGCTCCAGCATCCTTAGCTTTCCCTTTTTCTCATAGGGCCTAGAGGCAGGGGAAGGGAAATAAGAAGTCAGTGTAAATTAAAAAACAGTAATTAAGCAAATTAAACTGCTGAAGAAAAAACGGGATCCTAAGACCAATTTCCCGCTCTCCATTCAGCAGCCACCCTCGCACGGATTTAGAAGACTGGTGTTACTGAGCTTTTGAAAAGGGTTACTGACACATCTTTCACGTGACCACTTTCTTCCTTCCCAAGACATTTAATGAGATATCAGAAGCAGCTATGAGTGCTCAAAAACTGAGCCTGGGCATTATGAAGTCAGAATGGTGCCAAAATCCCACCACTCTCTACAGCCCTCCCAGTTCTGCACTAAGAAGGGTTATTTCAACATGAAGCAGCTGGACAGCGCTTTCACCCTCCAGCACACAGGAGATCCAGAGCTCTCCCGACACCACAGTCACTGCAAACTGCACGAGCCACAAACACCACAGAAAGACCCTCAAACAACAGAGGAACCTCTCTTCCTCCTCCCTCCCCGCCTCCTTGCCAAAGTTCAAGGCATAAGCAGCCCTTAGGCCAGGAGGACCTGAGCCACGGGCTCCTCTGACAATGGCACCACGAAAGCGAGTGGGTCACTCCACCTCAGCTGCTGGAAAACCCTTTCATGTCCTGCAGCAGCCTCAGATGAGGCTGCCCAACCTCCTCCTTCCCCAGAAAACCAGAGCAGAGTTTGCACTCACTGGCTCTCAGCAGCTATGTGAGGAGGGTTATTCTCCCCTCCCTCCCAACCTTATTTTAATACAAAGCACTATGTGGTTCTGAGCCTCAGCATCAGCAGGTCTCCAAACCCTGAGGTTACTCACGGAATGAGATTCCAGCTGAGCACTGGCATACACACCTTCAGAGTTTCAGTGCACATTAAAACACCCAAATCCAACTAAATCAAAGTTGGACTTCCAAAACTCAACTGCTGGCTCGGAGAAGGCTTTGGCATTCATCTAAAGCAGCTCAATGTTCAACAAGAAGCAACACACAGTGACCTGACCTGCAGGTAAGAAACACCTGTTTGCTTCCCACAAGGTCAGTTCAGCCCTTCCAAAGCAAACACAGCCCCATGGTATTTGTTCTGCCTGTGTGGGCACACACGAGGGTTACTGTGCCCTATTGGTTTGGGTTTGAAACGATATCAGTGCGTCCCACAGACCCTTCTTCTAAAGAGGAATCTCCACAAATCCCTGCCCACGTGGAATTCTCACCCTCCCAAAGCTACGCATCTCAATACCTTAGCTAAGAGCTTTCCATACACAGGGAACTTGCCTCCTCAGAGACTGAAAAAAGAAAGTGAAATTATAACAGGAGTGAGAACTTGATCAGAGTTGTGATGCATATTTTGGGGCCCGCCCACTCAGAATAAATTGGTGTTTACGTTCATCTTCACTGCCCTGTGACACCAACTCGGGGCTCATTTGTCACTTCATTTGCAATTAAGATGCTCACACCAAAGCACAATAACCAATAACAGCACAAGGTTCTACAGCAGAATTCACTCATGGCAGGAACTTTTAAACCTCAGGGCTGTGAAAGCATCCCTTCCTCCGCAGCTCTGTACAGCAGCCACCAAACCAACACAACTGTCACTGTCGGGGGACGTGGATCTTAGGGGCAGCATGTGGGATTGCACAGCAAGGTCAAAAACCCCAAACCACGCCCGTTCTGGGAAGAGGAAGTGGAACTGTTTGTACTATTTACCACCAAATTGTTACTTTGCATCTACCAAACCAAAGAGCAAACAGCAGATTTCCCACCGGGCTTTATTTTTAACTAAACTCAGGTTCAATCTTTTTTCATTTCTGGATACTTATTAAAAAATCTTGCCTTGAGAAGCTGTGACAGCACTCCAGGCACATCCACGGCTGGCAGGGCAGAGTCCCAGCTGCCAGTGCAGCTCCCACGGGCACTGGCTGCAGAGGTGCCTGTCCATGCACTTTGTTTCGATACGTGACAAAAGTGTGGATTAACAAACTTCAAAACACTCTACTTACACTGGATTTAGGCCCTACCAGTCAAAGAACATAGCTCTGATTTTTTCCTTTTACGCTTCTTCTGGAGCTCACGTGTGTCACTCAGCCTTGGGGCCAGTCTGTGCTGCAGAGCTGGGACACCCAGGCCTGAATTTGTGCCTCAGTAACTCGGTGCAGACTGAGAACCAGGCCCAAAGCTCCACTGAAGTGCTCTCAGAAACCCCAAAGCACCCGAGGCCACTCTCCTCCCACAGCTCTGACATCACCAAGAGCTCCTTCCTGCCCAGTCTCTCGCTGTCATCACTGGTAACACACCCAGACTTTCCCAGCCTCCTGCCTGCCCAAAACTCGGCATCAGTGGATCAGTTCCCAGATGCTGCCCAGGGAAGTGGCATCTGAGCAGCGTTAGGGAGAGGACAGGCCCTGGAGCCACCCAAATAACAGCACACAGGGAGCAATCCTGAGCTCCCAGCACTCTCAACATCCAAACCTAAGGATTGCTCTGTATAAATCCCTCCCAAGCATTAATGGAGAGAACACCCCGCTGTCACCGACGAGAGCTGCCCCTGCAGCAGAGCAACGGCACCCAAACCACAGGGCAATGGGATTTCCAGCTGATGTTGCACAAAGGTATTCCAGAATAAATTCTTCTCTCTACACCAGCAATTACTCTATTAACCTACAGCATCAGCCTCCTGTGAGCTGAACAGTTTTGGCTTCCAAACACGACCCACAACAGATCCTGCACTGATACAACACTGCAGCTCGACAGATAAAGCAACAGTTTCATCATTTGCAGGTTTATAGGAAATGGACACTTCTCAGCAGCTGGAAACAACATGAAACCAACATCTTCAAAGCTGCAACTGAGTTTCTTAATGAGAGAAAGAGTTTCCTCTTTAAAACTGCGTGTCCTTTCCCAGGGCTGACAGGGACACGAGACTGTTTACAAACACTGAGACTCTGCACAGGGACATTGCTTCAGTAAATATTTTCCTGTTGCCCACGTGAGAGTCACAACTCAAAGTATCAAAGGAAAAGGTAAATGAAATAAAAAATATAAGCAGTACAGGATGAGGCAGGTCAGCCCAGTAGAGCTCTTCTGTAAGTGAACACTGCTGGTTTCAGTTCCCATTCTGAGCTTCTGAGCTCGACGGAGCAGAACTCGAAAAGTCAGTTCCACCTCGGACAGCGAGTGCTCAGTCCTGGGAAGGTTTCACAGAGATTACGGATCCTCCGGGTCCACATTTTCACCAACAGCTGCACTCACCTAAAGCAAGTTTTAGCATGAGAATTTTGCAACTTTGCTCTCAGAAAACGAACCTATAGTGCTCAAACCTTGCTCTCGTGCTGCAGGAGACTAAGTAACAACTGACCTCAGACTATCGAACCACTCCAGCCCCACACGATCGCAGCTTTTCTCCCTCCCAGAGAGGGAGTTCCATAGGTTTGGCTGAGGCTGACTGTGGCCACAACAGAGAGAGACACGGCAGCTACTGATAAAAGTCCAGTACGCACATATTTCAAACCTTTTTTCACCCTTTTCTGTTGACAATCCCAACGTGGGGTTACCCAGTCAGAGGGAGGTGTTTAATAGATGGCAAGAGAGTGCTGTGAGGCAGGACCTGGCCTGTCAGCCCCCTGAGGAGCTGGGAGCTCTGCTGTGAGTCAGCCCTGTGTGCTCAGAGCACTGTCACTGCCTCGTCACCCCGAGCCGGGCTTTCTATCAACAGGCTCAAAAGCAGAAGTTCTGGACACCTTTATGTACAAATACCAACACAGCTCCTGTCCACACGGACCTAAATCAGAGAGAGTCAAACCTCTGCTCGTGTCCTCCCATCCCTCCTTACCCCCTGGATGTTCACTGCCATTTTCTGTGCTGTTTCACTCCCAGCATGTCCAACCTGCACAGCTGCTGGTCCCCTCAAGCACCCAATCCGTGCAGCAACTGCTCCCAGGGGCCGTTCACTGCCGTAGGTGTTTGACAGACGGACAAACAGCTGCCTGGCTGGACAGGCCAGGCTGGGCAGGGGTTTGAGGTGATGCAATCGCTCCTGCCCTCTGAAAACCTTAAGCCTGCAGTTCACACGCAGCCCTGCACCTCCCCTCCGCCCAGAGCTGAGCATTCCCACTGCTTCCAGTCACACCAAACACCGCCCAGAGGGACGCTGCTATCACCTGGAACAGCATCCTGGGGTGCTGGAATTGTGTGAACTGCAGACAGCGATAAACAACTGTTCCTACTGATCCCTGGGCCCAGCCTGTGCCATCTGCTTTGTCCCACTCAGCTCTGCGTGTCCTTAGCGAATCCCAGAGGCAAAGCTCTGTTTACACACACTAAGGCAACGCCAAGTTTTCGCTCACACAGGATTCCTTGATGGGAAACCTGCAGCCTGTGGATTTCTCCTGACTCCAGCTGGGCTGAGCTGTCCCTCCTGGCAGACACTGGAGGTGAATCAGAGGCCTCCTGACAAACCTTAAAGCACGAGGTGAGGCTGCTTCTCCGTGCACCTTTGTGAAGGTGGTTTGTGTTTGGTTTTTGAATGCCAGAAGAAACAGTCACATCTGCAACTGGGTTTGATAAGGCCACTTTGAACAAGTTTCCCACGGTGCCATGGAAAGAAACAACTTGACCAGCAGAGAAATAGGGGTTTGTCTGGAAAAGGAACTTAGACACTCATCTGGTTGGAGAGTCGCGGGATTCAAACGGGAAACGTGGAGCAAAATCTTTGGTTCTTCAGGGAAAGGCACGGGCTGAGAATGATATGAAACCACAAGGCAGATCTCTGGCAACACCAAATACTGTAATGTCATGGCAGGCTGTCACATACCACAGCCAGGGTAAGAACCACAGCGTGTCTCATGGCCATCACCTCAAACTCAGGCAAAGCTGCCCAACTGAAAAATGCAAAATAAATGTGTTTGTATTAACACAAAACATACGGTCTTTGGCCATCATCCTCCGCTCTTACCCTGCACCTTCATAAGGCAGGCAGTCAGGTTTTGGAGCAAAATCTTTCCAAGCAGTTCATTAAAACATTTAATTAAAAAAAAAAAAAATCTATCCACCAAAGCATTCACTGTTGCACCTCTACAAAAGGCCACTGAACGGTCACTAGAACAGGCTTCAATTCTTCCTTCAGGTGTGATTACTGGCTACTTCATGTTGTCTTGGGGTTGGCTGGTGTACACACAACTACGATATCATAAAGATTTTTTTTTTTT
>VZRE01001784.1:2130-12160 GCA_013396775.1 Cephalopterus ornatus
CCCTGGGCCTCCTGTGACATCACAGCTGCCAGAGCTGTGCCCGTGTTCCATGTGGAACTGCCAGCGCCCGGCGACGAGCACAACGCAGCCGTTCCCCTGCTGCCAGCGAAGCCTGAGCAGCTCCCAGCGCTCCCTCGTCAGGTGATCCCTGAGAGACCTGTCAGTCCTGGACTCAACCTGCTGTCTGGAGCTCAGCATCCATCCCAGCAGGACGTGCAGCCTCATCCCAGTGAAGGTACGCTGCCATTCCATGGAGGTGGTAATCCCGCGACTGCCCGGGATGGCATCCCCTGTGGGGACGGTGTGGGCCAGGGACCCCTCTCTGAGGTTGTGCTCCCTGCTGCAGGGTCAGAGAGACAGCAAAGAAGAGATGGAGGTAGACGATGTGGTGGACACGGATGAGTTGATGGGGGTGGATACTGAAGAGGTTGTGGAGGAGATGGAAGTTGATTTTGTGGAGGAGGTGGAGGACATGGATGTCGATGAGCAAGAAGAGGACCCCTCTCTGAGGTTGTGCTCCCTGCTGCAGGTCGTCAGAGACACAGAGGAAGCCATGGATGTGGACGTGGATGGCGATCTTGAAGAGAGTAGGGAGGTGGACATGGGAGAGTATGGAGAGGAGATGGAGGTGGACACAAAAGAGGAAGAAGAGACGGAAGTGGAAGAGGAAGGCGAAAAGGAGGAGGACATGGTGCTGGGCTGAGGAGAGTCCCCCAGCAGCAGGACAGGCACGTCCTGGCCATGCCCTGCCCCAGGGACAGTGGGTCAGCTGCCGCCAGGCTGGGGCTGGGCTGGGTGGCCCCACTCAGGGACACGGTGCCCTGTGCCCGGGATTCTGGCGGCACAACCCCCACCCCCGGCCTGCCCCGCGCCTGCTCTGGGCCACACAACCCACGTCCCAGCGCCTGGGGCCCCGCTCCCATCGCCAGCCGGGCTCAGGCCTGGCACCAGAGTCCCACTGCGCCCAGCGTGTGCCAGGCTGGGGGCACAGGGAACAACATCCAGCGGGGCCTGACTGCATCTGGTTGGTATCTGGTCACTAGTGTTGTCCCAGGGATCAGTGCTTGGCTCAGTCCTGTTTAATATCTTTATTCATGATCTGGATGAGGGGATTGAGTCCGCCATCAGCAAATCTGCCGATGACACCAAGTTGGGGGGAGTGTTGATCTGCAGGAAGGCAGGAGGGCTCCGTAGAGGCATCTGGACAGGCTGCAGAGATGGTCTGATTCCAACAGGATGAGGTTCAACAAGGCTTGCCAGGATTGTTTGGATTGACAGGAAGCTGAACATGAGCCAGAGTGTGCCCAGGTGGCCAAGAAGGCCAATGGATCCTGGCCTGGCTCAGAAACAGTATGGCAGCAGGAGCAGGGAAGTGATTCTGCCCCTGGACTTAGTGCTGTGAGAGGCCATGAAGAGCTGTGAGGGGCTGTGAAGGGGTCATGAGCAGTCGGGAGGCGCCATGAGAGGCTGTGAGGCACCGCAAGGGGCCAGGAGGGAACTTTAGGTGAAGGAGGGGCTGGGAGGGGCTGTGACAGGACATGAAGCGTGAGGGGATGTGAGGGAATGAGGGGCAGTGAGGGGCTACAGCCCTGGCAGGAGGAAGGTCCCTCGTTCCGTTGTCACACACTGAGAGTCTTCCTTTACTGAAGTGGCTGAATGAATGATTTTGCAACCGAAAGCAGAAAATGCTGAGCCTGAGGGCGGGTCCCAGGAACTTGCTCTGCTGGTGGAGAGCAGCTCTCCCTGCCCGGGACACCCGCCCCGGACCCGCTGGGGCTGGGCTCTGAGGCCCTCGGAGAGCGGCCGAGCTGTGCCCCGAGCTGGTTGTCGCAGGAATCAGGGCGTCCCGGCAGCGTCCCTGTGCTTTGGAGGGAAAAACGGAAAGGGATTGGGAGAAAGGAGGAGGGGGAAGGAGGAGGGCGAAAAAAGGGGGCGGGAAAAAAGGTGGTGAAGGAAAACGGGTGAAGGGAGGCGGAAAGGTGGGGAAAAAAGGGGTAGGGGAGAAGGGGCAGGGAAAAGAGGGGGTGCAAAAAGGGGAGCAAGAAAGGGGAAAGGAAGGGGAAGAGGGGAGAAAAAGGAGGGGAAGGCAGGGAATAAAAGGGGGGTAAAAAAAAGGGGTCGTGGTAAGGGGGGGGGAAGGGGAAGGGAACCCCCTCTCTCTCACCCACCTCTGATCCCCGCTGTGTTCTCTCCACCCCTTTCCTCAAATTTCCATTTCTCCTTGCAGGAAACAGCTCTGCCCTCAAGAGGGGAAATCACACAACAGCCTCACTGGGCCAGGTATAACCTTCTTCTAAAAAAATTTTATTAAAAAATTTTTATTCAGAAAATTAAGAAAATTTGTAAAGTGTCTGTCCCTTGGAGATGATTGGAAATGCAAACAGAACAAATGCTGTTAATGCTACTTTAACTGTTTGTAGCACAAGCTTTATGTCCTTTTATTTAATTTGAGCAGCTGCCCTTGGACAGATGTCACAGTCTTACTGTTCAGGAATTGTTCGAGTTTGGGCTTCCTTCTCCACACATCATTCTCTCTCCTTACCTGTGTCTTCATTCTCACATATTCACATTTTGTCCCTAGACATCATCTGCCTGAAGTAATACTTCATAGATCCTAATCCTCAATGTAACGTGAGGTTTGACAGCACCAGCTAACTGTGAGAGGAACGGAAGGAAAACGCAGGGAGCAGCCTTGCCCCAGGAGTTCATCCCATTTCTCATAGCCAAGAGCTCTTTGCCTTAGCAGAAATCCTTCCATTCAAACAGAGACCAGAGGTGCTGTCACCTCAGGTCATCACTTGTGGCAGGTCGGGCTGCTGGATGCACTGTCTGTCTCTGGGGAGACTGACAGTCCAGGGACATCAGTGCCAAGTTCAGAGACTGATCCAGCTTCTGCGTCTCTGCTTCCAGAACAGCAGCTCTGGGCTCCCTGAGCACAGCTGCTAAGGAGCAGGACAGCTCCTGGTGAAGGTCTGACAGCTCCTGGTTGGTCCTTGCACAGCTCTCAATGTAGTTCTGCCTATGCTGTCGGTCTCGTGCCAGCTGTGACTGCAGGAGGGACACCTGAAAGAGGCACAAAGCTGAGTTCAGACAAGCCCACGCTGTCAGGACCATCCATAGCTCCACCGTACCAGCAGTCGGGACAGACACAGCCTCAACCGGCTGTGACAGACACTGGGACCTTGTGGAAGGGAAAGGAACAGGCTCCCAGAGTCCCCTGAACAGAGCTCAGCTTATCATTAAGTTTCTTGCTGGCCAACCCTTCCCACGTACAACCCTCAGCCATCACAGGTGTATTAGAGAGAGAGTTCCAACAGGATTTACTAACCCAGCTCTGATTTTCAAATCTGGGCCATGAGCCCTTAGTTCCACAGGCTGTGCCTCAGCAGGAGGGCTGCTGCTTACCCAGGGTACTGGAGAACTGCTCTGCTTGAGCACCTTGACAGCCAGCACAGGGAAAGGGAGCAAACTCTCCCTCTCCCAAACTTTAGAGCATCCCACACATGAGCGCAGAAGAATGTGGAGAACAAAGCTCAGGGGCCTTAAAGCAGTGCTGAAGCCTTGAAACTCCTCAAACTCTGCTCTTTCCTGACCCCATGGGGTTGTGCCTGCTGGACTGGCTGGGGGCAGAGAGCTGCTCCCACCTCCTGTTTGGTTTGACCTCCTGCCATGCAGTCAAAGGATGCATCAGGGTTCAGCAGCTGGAATGAACTTTCTTACACTGATAAACCAAACATCCTCAGAGTGCTGAGGTCTCAGACTCAGTCACTCAGCGGAGTGGTGATTAGCACAGCGCAGTAAGAGAAGACTGAGGATGGCCTGAAGGCTCTCAGCTCTGGCACTGCCTCAGAGCCCTGGACCTCTCCACCACTAACTGAGGCAAGGGAAAATGGGGACAGGCAACAAAGGGGAGCATCCTGGAACAGGCTGCCCAAGGAATGGTGGAATCACCATCCCTGGAAATGCTCAAAAAACATGGAGTTGTGGCACTCAGGGGCACAGTTTAGGTTTGGGATTGACAGTACCGGGCTAACAGTTGGACTAGATAACCTCAGAAGGCTTTTCCAGCCTTAAGGATGTCATGATTCTATGATCTTAACATTTTCAGGTGAGTTCCAGTGTTCTGAATTTCCTACCACCCCTATCCCAGCCTGCCTGACCTTTAGGCAAGTCAGAGACAAGACCGAGATGAAGGATGTTGTTTGGTTGTTGCCAACAGGTGCAGGACGGACACTGCCTGGTGCACTCACTTCCTGACAGCCAAACAAAACTCGGCTTGGAGCATTGTGCAAAGCTAGGCCCATCAGTAGAGCCACAGCAGGTTTTGAGGAGAGTTTTCCTACTCCTCACCTGGTTCTGTAACTCAGCTAATCGCTGACTGCAGTGAGCATGAGACTCCTCCTGTGAAGAAAACACAAGGATTTCATTTTAGTCTGCAGCTTGGTCAGGGCAGTCTATACCTGACTACCATTGGGTCTCTACTGGGGGACTCCTGCCACTGGGATTTGCCCTTGTTCCTCTGTATGGCCAGAGCCTCCTCCCACCAAGGAAGATCCTGTTCTCACCTGTCTAGAGGAGGACACTTTGTGCTGGTCAGACTGGGAGAGAGACAATCCGCAGGCATCTGGGAGCATCTGACCCCTAAAACATCTCTTCAGCCTCCTCCGCTCATGTTCCACCTGCACATGGGATGGGAGAAAGGGTCACAGAAACCGGCCACCAAACAAGAAGCAAAAGGACCTCTGGACATCAAGGCAAGATCTCTGCTCAGAGACCCTTAATTGCACCAGAGGACAAAAAAAAGGGCTCGATGTGGGCTATGGAAGAGAGACAAGTGTGTGTCTGGAGACACTGGGGCAAAGAGGGTGGCACCGCAGTGAAGGTGCATTTGTGAAGGCCGTGGAGTGCCAGAAGAGAGAGAAAATGCAAAGTGTGAGCCCACAGCAGGAAGGAGGGAAGGAAACGAGCAGAGGACTCCCAAGTGCTGCCTGGGGAAACGTGTCATAGTTCAGAGGACCATGAAGAGGAGGCTCAGGGGAGACCTCATCACTCTCTACAACTACCTCAAGGGAGGTTGTAGCCAGGTGGGGGTTGGTCTCTTCTCCCAGGCAACCAGCAGTAAGACAAGAGGGCATGGTCTTAAGCTCTGCCAGGGGAGGTTTAGATTGGATGTTAGGAAGAAATTCTTTACAGAGAGGGTAATCAGGCATTAGAATGGGCTGCCCAGGGAAGTGGTGGATTCTCCGTCCCTGGAGGTATTTAAGAAGAGACTGGATGTGGCACTTAGTGCCATAGTCTAGTAACTGGTAGTAGTGGATCAAGGGTTGGACTTGATGATCTCAGAGGTCCCTTCCAACTCGTATGATTCTATGATTCTATGAAGCTTTGCAGAGGCAGCAAAAGCCCATTTTACCTGCTCAAGAGTCCTCCTGAGCTCAGCATTTTGTTGCTTCAGCTCCACCTTCTCATCTTCCAGCCTTGCAACTGTTCGCTGCAGACATTCCAGGCTCTGGGACATGAGTCTCTTCTCTGAGAGCCATGACAACTGCTCCCCTTCTGCAACAGCCTGCTGGGCATTCAGAGAGGAGATTCCATGAGCTGGTGCTACATAAAGGTTAGAAGGGTGTTAGAACCAACATTTCAGGCAGAGTGACCGCAACAGGAATGGACAGTGCTAAGGCCCTTCTCCACCTGGTGCACAGCCCAAACCAACACACCCTCTCTCTAGGGGCTCTCCTCCAAATCAGCTTGGAGAATTGAGTTGTTTGTTCTGGAGGTGCTTTCTGCTAGTTTTGTTCAGTGTCCCCCATTCTGGTTTTGAGAGAGACTGGAAACATTCATTTCCTATTCAGCCACTTCATAGTTTTACAAAGGTCTGGAGTATCTCCAGCTCCCTCTCTCAGCCATTTCATGTCGATCGTGAAGACTTCCACATTTACACCTTCCTCTTAGGGAAGTTATTTACCACCTTTGGTCATTCTCTTTGACTATCACTTTACATTCTCCTATCTAGAGTTGTACTCTCTGTCCTTAGACAACCAAACATGTGCAAGCCGCGGGTGAAGTATGTACTTCTGCAGTGACTGAACACTACAGTTTTGCTCTCTGTTCTCTTTACCTCTTACATCCTCATCCAGGAATGCTCTGTGGAAAAAAAATCACATTATCAATCAAGCCACGTGCACTGCCCTGAACCTAGTCAGGAGTCACCTCCCCTGTTGTGCCTTTCCTGATGAACTGCTCCTTGGAGCATTGATAAATGTAGTCTTGACACCAGCACTAAACCAAGCTCTGCGGATGCAGCTGCATTTCCTGATCAACTGCTCTTGCCCAGCTGATCTACATGGATGAAACTGAAATCTTCTGTTGTTTTCACATTTCCTGCACTTGTCACTTCTTTGCTTCCAATCAACAGGTCACAGGACCTGTCAGCATCCTGACCAGGCTGCCAGTAATATTTTTCAAATCATGTGTAAATGTATAATGTACAAATACAGTGTTTTCTTAGCAGTTTTTCTCTACATCGGTATACTAATGGAATGCCAGAATATTGGCAAATTCCTGACAAGGCTGCAGCACAGGCTATTGCAGCTGTTCCACTAGCAGGACCTGAATCAGTTCACCTTGGAGAAATCCACAAAAATTTACCTTTGTGCTTTTTGGACAGTGGCACAAGCATGTCCTGAATGAGCAATGAAGCCTTTAACCTGACCAGGCAATGGTATAAGTCCCAATTCTTTTTAGTACACTGGAAAACCTGTCCCTCAGAAACCTCCATGTCTGAGAGCTTCCTCTAAGCTCCAGCAGTGCAGCTGCTGTTCAGCCATCGGTACAAAACTCTGCTAAGTTCAGTACATCAGTCTGGTCAGCAGCTCCCTCTCCTTTCCATGCCAAATCCAAGCCACCACGTGTTGGCTGAGCTTGCCTAGGCACAGGAGAACCAGTTCCCCATGCCCAGCTTTTGGACTGATTTGAACAGCAAGCTCCATAGTTGTGTCAGTCGTTCTGGGCCTGCCAGAAAACATTCTCGCAGGTGAATGGTCTCTGCTGGAGCCAGACAGACAGGCAGACAAGGCTGCTGGCTGCAGACCTGGCTGCTTTGCCCAAACAGGGCTTGTACTGATGGGAATCTATATTCCCACCTCTTGGAGGGAAACATCATCCTTCATGGGCGTTTGAGTTGAAAACCAACCCCAGTGCCTACCTGGTGATGAAATCGGTCCGTGTCCCGCTCTGAAACCATTCTCTGCAGGATGTCTAATTCTTTCAGCAGAGTCCCTTTGGCCATTTCACACTTGGTAAGGGCAACTCTAAGGACTTGGGCCTTCTCTCTCCATTCGAGTTCTCTGCTTTGTGTCTGCTTCAAAGCAGCAGCCACACATTCTAATTCCTCCCCATTGGCTTTCCTCTCAGCTTGCCATTGTAGAGTTAGCTCCTTCTGCCTTTGCAAGAGATGGTCTCTCTCCTGGAGAACCTTCCTCTTCTCTACTACCTCTTCCTCCCATTTTTGGAGGTTTTGGATTTGTTTCTTTAAGGTCTCCCCCTCATCTTTACATCGCAAAGCCGACGTTAATTCTTTCAGAAGTTTGCTCTCCCTCCTTAGCTCTTGTTCTCTCCCTGACAGCACCTCCTCTAAATACCTGACTCTGTCTGTTTGGTACTTGATCTCTTCATCCTTCTTCATCAGAGCCTGCTGAACATGCTGGAGATCTTCCCGAAGAGCTCTTATTACCTCTTCTAACTCCTTTTGGTTGCTTTGGGCCTTGGTCTCTCCTTCTCTCTCAGGAAAGGCTTCTTCCAGCAGCTTCTCTTGCTCTTCCTCATGTCTAACCTCTTCATTCTTCTCAGCTGGCCGAAGCTGGAGATTCTGCCAAGTCTTCACTACTTCTTCTTGGCACAGGAGTTTTTGCAGAAGGGTTTCATTGTCTTCATCTTTCTTCCTCACCACTTCCTCAAGCAGAGTTATTTGCTTCTGGCATAATGTTAGTGCTACTTTCATGCTTTCTTCATGGTGCTGGATCATGTTCATTTGCTCTGTCTGCTTCAGGAACTCCAAATGGTTCTCCTGCAACATCTGCCTCATTTTGTCTTGATCCCACTCTACACTTTTGGCCTGCCTGCCTTCCACCTCCTTATGCTCTCGAAGGTCCTGGACGTGCTCGTCCAAAGACGCTCTCTCTTGATCTCTGGCTTCCAAAGAGGATTCAGCATATTCCAGTTTTTGCACGACGGCTTTATTCTGCCCCACTGTCTCCTCCTTTTGCTGTTGAAGCTTAGAGATGGCCTCCTTCAGAACCCACATCTTTTCTCCTCTTTCTTTCAGAGCCAGTGCGGCTGCTTGGAAATTTGTTTGCTCAGCTTCATGCTCTTCCTCCTTTTCCTTGCATGCCTCGCACTGCTTTCTAAGGGATAAAATTTCCTCCTCTTTTTTCTTTAGTTCCACTTGAAGATGCTGCAGAATTTCCTTCTGCTGTTCAGAGTCTTCTTGTTGTTTTTGGAAGGTCTCAATCAGTTCCTTCTGAGATTCAATCATGACATCCTTTTCTTTCAGTACTGTCCTAGTGTATTCTAAGTCTCTGTGCAAGACATTCATCTGTTGTTCTGTTTTTTCCTCATAGCTCCTTGTTTGTTGCTTTTGGATGTCTATGAGTCTGTCCTTTTCTTTTAAGGTTGCTAAGGTATGCTCCAGTTGGTCTCGGACAGTCCTTAACTGCATTTCCAGGACTTCTTCAGCTTCCTGGATTTGCTTTTGTTGTGACTCAAGCTCTTGTTCTTTTTTAGATAAAGAAAGTGTCATGTTTTCTACTCTACCAAGAAGCTCTTGCAGATGCCCCTCTTGCTGTTCCTTGTGCTGCTGCAAGAGCTTTAACTCTTCCCTTTGAGCATCACACTCACTCTCTCTGTCCTTAAGAGCTGCCCTCAGGTGTTCAAGGCTTGTGTGCAGAGTTTTCCCCTGTTCTCTCTCCTTTTCCAGTTCTTGGATCTGCTGAGTCAGAGACAGAAGCTCCAAGTTTTTCTCCTTCAGGCTTCCTTTCATATGATCAAGATCCTCAAGCAGATTTCTCACTTGTGATGCACCATGCTGTTCTAGAACCATTATTTTCTCCTCCTGGGATCTGATCTCCTGCTCCCTCTCTTGCAGCTCCTTGCTCACCTTGCTGACAGCAGTGCTCTGCAATTCTAACTGCTTCTCCAGTTCCCCTATCAGTTCTTGCTGGGATCTGATCTCCTGCTCCCTCTCTTCTAGCTCCTTGCTCACCTTGCTGACAGCAGCCCTCTCCATTTCTCGCTGCTTCTCCAGCTCCTGTATTTGTTCTTGCTGGGATCTCATGTCCCGCTCTCTCTCTTCCAGCTCTTTGCTTAAAGCAATCCTTTGTTGTTCTTGCTGTTTCTCCAGCTCCTGTATCTGTTCTTGCTGAGATTCTGTCTTCTTTTCTTTCTCTGTTATGTCCTTAATGACCTGATTGAGAGCAGTTTTTTGCATTTCTTTCTGCTTTTCCAGGACTCTCATCTGCTCTTGGTACATCTTCATTTCTCTCTCCCTCTCTGACAGGATGGCAGTCATACGAGCCAGATTCTCCTGTAAAGCTTTGCCCTCTGCTGCCTCTTTCTCGAGCATCTCCGTTTTCTTCATCTGGTTTTCCACTTCCTCATTTTTAATTTTTAAGAGGGACAGTGCAGTTTGCAGTTCTTGTTCAAGGGAGTGATTTGTGTCTGCTGCTGTATTTGCTCGGGTTTCAGAGGCTACGACTGATTCCTCAAGAAGTTTGATCTGACACTGCAGTTTTTCTTTCTCTGCTTGCAGCCTGTCCCGTTCATGCTGTGAAGCAAGGACAAAAAGAGTCAGTCATTCCATCTCTTATGTCTGCTCTTCGTAGCATATCTGAGCTCATGCCGCAGTGGAAGGCATGGGCTGCCCCTCTCTTCCTGCCTCTCGGGGTGCTGCAGACCCTTCCGGGGCCCCCCTTTATGCTGTGTCTTTCCCAGCTCCCTCAGCCAGTCCCAGCTTCCTTTCTGCCCTTCCCCAACC
>VZRE01001787.1:0-11896 GCA_013396775.1 Cephalopterus ornatus
CTGCAGAGCTGCTTTTCAGCAGGTCAGCCCCCAGCCTGCACTGGTGTCTGGGGTTATTCCTCCCTAGGTGCAAGATCCTGCATTTGCCCCTGTTGAATTTTAGACAGTCCTCCAACCTGTCAAGGTCCTGCATAGCCCTCTAGGGTATTGGCCACTCCTCCAAGTTTTGTATCATCAGTGAACTCACTGAGGAGGCCTCTGTCCCCTCATCCAAGTAATTGATGAACAAATTAGACTATACTGGGCCCAGAAGAAAACCTTGGGGGACACCACTAGTGACAAGCCTCCAGCTAGAGACTGTGCCACTGATTACGACTGTCAGGGATCTTCCTGCCATTCCGCCAGTTCTCAGTCCATCTCACTGTCTACTCATCCACTCCACACTTCCTGAGTTTGCCTACAAGGATGCTGTGAGAGACACTGTCAAAAGCCTTGCTGAAGCTGAGGTAGACGACATCCACTGCTCTCTCATCATCCATCCAGGTAGTTGTTTCATCATAGAAGGCAATCAGGTTAGTCAAACATGACTTATCTTTAGTGAATCCATGCTGATGAATCATAATCACCTTCTTGTCTTTCATGTGGGTAGAGATGGACTGCAGAATGAGGTGCTCCATCACATTTCCAGGGATTGAGGTGAAGCTGACTGGTGGTTCCCTGGGTCCTCCTTCTTGCCCTTTTTGAAGACCAGCGTGACATTTGCTATATTTCAGTCCTCAGGCACCACTCCCGATCTCCATGACCTTTCAAAGTTGATCTTGAGCAGCCCGGCTAGGGTGTCAGGCAGCTCTGTCAGCACTTGTGGATGCATCCTGTTAGGGCCCATGGACTTGGGGATGTCTATTTTGCCTGACTCTAACCAATCCTCCTTGAGTAAGGGAAAGTCTTCCTTCCAACATTGACTTACCCTGATCTCCTGGGTCAGAGATCCTTGGGGAATGGTCTTATCAGTGAAGATCAATGCAAATAAGGCTTTCAAACTCTGTCTTCTCTACAACCAGGCTCCCCTCTTCCTTTACTAATGAGCATACATTATCTTTTGTTTTGCTTTTATTATTATGTATTTGAAAAGCCCTTTTTGTTGTCCTTGACATCCATTTAATTCTAGATGGGTCTCGGTCTTTTTGTCTCATTTCTACTTACTATGACCACCTCTCTAGTCATTCCAAGTGGCCTGACCCCGCTTCCATCTCCTATGTACTTCCTACTTATACCTGAGTAATTGACAGGAGTTCTTTATTCATCCCCACATATCTCTTCCCCTCTTGGCCTGATTTCTTTCTCCATGGAATGCATCATTCTTGAGCCTGGAGGAAGTCACCCTTGAATGTGACTCTCTTGGAATCCTCTTCTCTGCAGGGCCTGTTACCCTAGGATTCTTCCAAGAATATCCCTAAAAAGGCTAAAGCTAGGTCTCCTGAAGTCCATAGCTGTAATCTTGCTCACCGTCCTGCTACCTCTTCATTCAATACTGAACTCCACAATGCCATGGTCACTGCAGCCGAGGCTGGCCCCAGCCTTCACATCATCAAGGCCCTCCTTGTTGGTTAGTATGAGACCAAGCAGCACACCATTCCTTGTGGAATCCTCCCCTACCTGTGACATGAAATGAAATGTCTGACTGGCAAAATTATGTGTGGACTGGTGATTCAATTGATAGGCAATAGTTCCATGGAGTCTTTCACTGTGAGAAAACATGTTGAACAAATTAATCAGATAAAGGAGAATATTTTGAAAAGAAATTATAAGATTTATATATGAAAATGATACTTAACAAGCAGTTGATGATCTGACACTTCAGGTTTTATAGTTGTGGCAATTTTTTTTCACTGTATTACAAAACCTATTGTCAAACAGGATAACAGGAATACTTTAAAATTTATTTTTTTAGATTTCTGTAATCCTGTAAGTATAAATGCCCTTCTTAAACGTACTGCTAAAAATGCTGCCGCAATGTGTCAAATGTGACCAGAAAATTTTTCAACCCACTTCACATCCATTCTTAAAACTCTCCCCAAGAGAAACTTAAATGCCAGTTCAACCTTCCTAAAACTAAGATCTCATTAAAGAGGACACAGAATATTTTCCTTTTAAACTTTAGTGCAAATTCCCAGAAAGAAACAAATTCTGTAAAATCTCACTTATTTTGAATGAAAGTTCCTTAGTTTCCTTGATTTTCAATTATTTTATTTAAAAAATAAAATAATTAGTGATGATTATTACTAAAAGTTGTTTCAGTACCTAAAGGCAAGTAAAATATGTCAGCTTTAAGCTAACAGTCAGTCAGCATTTTCATTAGACTACTGAGTGTTATCTTTTGGTTTTTTTGTTCACTCTAGTTATATGATGATAATAACACTACTCTCCAATTCTCACTTCCTGCCCCTCCCCTAAAAAAGTCAATATCTATTACCATCATGCAAGAATCTTCATCTTGTGTATCTCTTCATGCATATCTTGACAGTCAGGTTAATATCTCACTCTTAGAAATCCTGTATATGAATTCTGAAGAAAGGCCTTTCCTATTTTTCTGAAACTAAAAGACTTTCTGAGACAAAACTTTTGCTAGTGAAAGATGGCTCTTGATTATTCCTTGGAGCCTTAGCCTAGCGGAGAGCAGAGGATTTCTGTTTAGGAATGTTTTTTAGGAAGCAAAAGCTCTGGTTTTGGTGATGTTTTGATGATCAAGTTGATGATGCTCCTCCAAATATGAAATATGCATCTGGGCACCATCAACTCTTTAAAAGAGTAAATGCTGCTTGATTTTTTTATACCAGCACTTCATAGTGTGCAGCCTGCTGTCTAACCTCAAGACAGCATAAGAGCGCATATTCTTTGTGTTCATTATCTCCTGGGATGTGATTGCACCGTATCTGGTCCTCTGTTTATTTGAAGGACAAAGAAACACACTACGAACAGCAGGCCACAAGCAAGCCAAATTACAGAGCACATTGGCCCAAGCACAGTACATCATATTATGTGAGACTCACTATGGATCTGAGTAGCTAAGTCAGATGTGAGTGAACTGAACTTCCTGATCTCGGAAATTTACTCCCTCAGGTGTTTCTGCCAAGGTTTTTTGCACTCACCCAACTTTTTACGTTGACTATATATTATGAAATATTTTTTTAGATTTAGTGATGTCAAATCTGGATGCTCCTAAGCAGTCACCATGGCTCTAGCTCTCTCAATGCAGCAGAAAAGATCAGAGAAACTTAGCTAAGTGGGAAATGCATGAAGGATATTCACACACTTAAATCTAATAACATCATACTCTTAGAATCTGCAATACTGTCAGAAAACTTCATAAAAATGAAGTTTGACATGAGATAGATTTCTTTTGTAATAGGCTTATACAATCCATATATATCTATGAATAGTGAGTAGAAAAATTTTTGCATGTCCTGTCTGCCTGTCGCATTACTCTGTAAAAGCTCTTCAGTGACATTCAAAGATGTAATTACCGCACTGCTGTCAAGGTCACTGAAACCTGAGGTAATAGTTACGTAAGTGAAAATCATTGAATATAATGTGGCCTACAGGGTTAAGAAGAATGGCCATTCCGGGTATTTCTGAGAGCTCACATATGTTAGAGAGATTTTACTTTATTTATCTCCCCTCAGCTAATTTTTTTCTGACTAATACTGGTGTGTTCCCATGGTGGTGATTATGCTTTTGAAGGTGCTCAATAATGTTCTTATTGTGCGTCTGCTCTTACCATGCTCCACTACCTTTGATCCATACTGCTCTTTGCTCCCTGACAGAGGAAAAAAATAGAGGAGAGAGGATTGTTTTTCTTTTAAGGGGCTCAGTAAATGCTGCTGCACTCTAATCATGGAGTGAGAACGCTGCTTAAAATGACCCATTACTTCCTTCATCTCCTGAGCAAAAAGAACCTACAGCGTGGCAAAAGGAAACAGTGAAACAAAACTAGTTATGCTAATAGTGAAAAGTGTGGGGCTTGCACAGTCTAAATTATTGGCAGAAGCCAAAAACCAAGTAGACATTTGCTTTGCAGCCTGTTGACTTGAGGAAATCAGACCACACTGGTGAAGTGGTTGGGTCTTTCCATGCCTCTAAATAAATCATAAGCTCTGGAGAAATAGAAATAGCTGAATGCCAAGTATGTTTCAAAGAAAAACAAAGGTTTCACTTTTTCACAACATTTACTAAAACAAACAAACCAAATGAGTAATGAAAACAAGACTCCACATTTCATTTTTGCACTTTCTCTCTGAAACTAACTAAGAGCAAAAGTATAGCAGATGTATTTGCATCCTTCGTATGTTAGCAATGCTTTTTACTAGATTATTGAGACCAGTAAAATAGTAGGTGCTTGGGTTTGGCACACTATATTCCTGACACTGCAAAATGGAATTGAGTCGATAGTATATTTAAGGGTCTTGCATTTTAAACATTGCTGTATTATTAAAGAAAGAGAAATTGGTACAAAATTGAATTTTTCATTCAATTGGACAACACAACACATGGTCTATCTGAGGCATATATTGAGCAATATCAAAACATAAAAGACAAAGGAAAAAAAAAATAAAATAATGTGGTAGCAAAGGCCCCTTTCCAGAACAAATTACTTACACATTTGATTCTAAGGAACTAAAGTAAATGTAAATCTTTCATTACATTCAAGTGACTCTCATGCTTAGTCCTTACTTAAACTTCGTTTACACTGTCAGCTGTGTACAAAGATGATTATATGGATTTATTTCAGTGAAACTAGCAGTATCAACCCACTCTACTCCACACGAAGATGTGGTCCGGTAATGCTTTATGTTGGCTGGCAGCATAGGTTTACTCATTTTAACTCAACTTTACTTCTAGTGCCTGAAATGTTGGTTCAGTGCATGGAGACTGGGGTGAAAATGAGATATTGCTATGATTGCCTGTCTCAAGGTCTGTGCCTTCAGTCTCATGCTATCATTAAGCTATTACACTGCTGGTGCTGAGTGGGGAAAGTTGAAATAACTCACACTGATTTTTGCTGAATGACATTTCAGAAACATAAAAAAAATCTGACAGATTTGGCTACACTCCAGAGCTTCCTCTCAGGATGTGTTTTTTGCCCTCTTTGGGTATCTTTAGATAGATAAAATAAGGAATAGTAGCATATAGCACCTGACAGGCAAAGCTTTGTCAAAGGATTTAACCTCCTTAACGCTGACACTCAAGAATTGAATGTAAAAGTTTGCTGGTATAATTTTAGATGATAAAATCATATCTGGTGTTTTACTTTAAGTAGAGAGAAACAGGAAACTGGCTGTGATGTCTAGGGTGGAGGTTGATCAAAACAAGAGCTGGGAAAGATGCTACTTCTTCCTAACTTTGTGGTAGTGAGATAGGCAATGACTGCACAGAATCACTGCAGCAAGATGCAAATGATATATGGAATGAGAAACCCAGCCCATGGCACAGAAAATATATCGTTTGAATTGTGCAGGGCTGTGGCACTATGTGTTGCATGTTACAGAATTAAACTTGGTAAGACGCATCACAGGCATACCGAATATTAATGAACAAAATAAAACACGTAAATCAGTTTTTTCAACTTCCTGGTTCCCCCCTGCTTTCTCATAAAGCCATTGTCATTTTGAGGTGGTGCATGTTAGGCCACCTTCTAAAATTCTACCTGTCTATACTTAAGTGAAATCTATTTGGATAACACTAGTTTTCTCTTAAAATAAGTAATAACAATGTTTCATTCTTCTTAAGAATAATAAGAAAGGTACATTACATTAAAATCAGAAATTGCAAGACATCTATTAAGGTTATCTCGATGTCTTGAAGAAGTTTCACTTAGTAGAGCAGGGAAATTAATCATCGAAGTTTCAAAACACAGTCAATTAGAAGATGACACCAGATTGAGCAAGAGTGTTGATCTGCTATCATCGAAGATAAAGAAGGCTAAAAAGGATGAATAAAGCCCCCCCAAAAAATTTGATCTTTTTAAAAAAATTAAAACATTAATTAAAGTAACATATTATGGATTTATGGATTACATTAATTGGCTCCTGATGTGCGTTTGGTTCACATTTGTAAGTTTCTTCTGCCAAAAATTTAAATAGAAGGGTAAATAATTAATATGTTTCTTCAATATGTGAGGTAGGTCTTTCAAGAAATGGAAAATACTCTGTTTTTTAGAAAAAAAATAAATTACAGAGCTGGTAGGTGAAGGACTTTTTACCAGAAAAACTTAAAGAAATGAAGACAAGTCTACTAAAAGTGCAAAGGTTAAGATGTTTAAATATAGCACATTAAACCTCTGTTTTGATACTTTCACAAGAATTGAACAAGAATTAAACTTGAACAAGAATTAAACTATAGCCGTCTAAAATTGCACAGGAGTATTTGCATAGAACCTAATATGTTTTAAATATCCACATTTATCTTCAAAACTTTACCTGGTGTTTCCAGGTAGAGAGTGTTTGAAGACACTTATGCTATGTATCGATGCATATAGCCATTAAAAAAATATAGATTTCCTACATTTGCATAACTTTTAAATTATTGCCTCTGTTTTTGACCTGCAGAAGGGTTTCTTTCCTTCCTTCTTTACTCCCTACATACTCCTTTTAAGCATCTAAGTTAAAATTTTGATATATTAGAAACAAACAGAGAGAAGGAAGAAAAAAAACCAGTGTGAATAGACAAGTATTATAGATGGGCTCTTTTTCTTCAGAACATCTGTGAACAACTTTAAAGGAGACTTTCCCTGAAATATGAATACATAGCTCCAACATCTTCCATTTCCTGCACTCAGACACACCCTCCACTCCCCTAAAATTTTCATTTTCCCTTTCCTGTATAGAATTCCACTGCATAGAATTTGCTAAATGCACTCAATTTTTACTTATTTAAAATTTATCTGAAGACATTTCGTATTTAATTTTTTTTTTTATTTTGAAAATGTTAACTGAAAATTACAAGCCTATTGTTACAGGTTCTTGGTCTATTTAATTGGAACTGAAATCTAAAACTAATGAAATCTAAAAATAATGACAGACAACGAAAAAATGCAATTTTTACAAAATATCCATCAATGGAAATTTAAATATAAAATTAATTATAGTATATTACTGCTAATTTTGTTGTTATTAAATCTGATAATAATTGTAATTTTATTACTATTCTTTGATATACCCAACAGTTACGAGAGAAGGGGTCAAGTTGTTTCAGTGTATTTTTATTACCTTTTCTCATCAGCTCTGTACTGAAAATCAAGACTTCTCACGTCACTTCCATTTCCAAACCTTATCAGAAAACTTATCAGAACAGCTGATCTATGATTTAGAAGAATCTTGAGGAAGAAGTAGCACATATAAAAGAAACTTGCTTAGCACTGTTAGCCCTGAATCTCATAGAATGGTCACTATGCCGTTATTTGTTGGCATTAAGAGTATTTTTATAACAATTATTCATCAATTATGACATTTTATGAAGGTGTACATGTTGACAGAATATCTTATGATAAGTAAAGCATTTATTTTTTATATTTGGCTTTTTCCCTTACTAAAAAACACACTTTTTGAGGGACTAAAACATACACTGCAAAAAATACTTCCTGAAGTCAGTGACTGTCCTTCCCTTTTAAAAATACACAAACACTGCACTTTATAAATAAGTCCTTAGCAACTAAGCACCATTCAGTTTCCCTGTATTTCTGTGGCAGGAATAACTGACTTATTTTAACTTATTTGCTTCTTCCAGTGTAATAATCTCTCCCTTTGAAGATTAATGTTATAAACCATAAATATTTAACAAAAAAACCCCTGAAAATATTTGTCTAATGCTGTCATGTTACACCCTCCTTTGTCTCAAATACTGTGGAACCTATAGTTCACCAAGAAAATAAATAATTTCAAAGTTTGGTAGTATTATTATTTTGAAATCAAACTTCATTCTGGGAGTTACAGGTCTTCATTCCATTAGTAAAAATAATCATCAATTTACTAAAACATGTTTTGAGCAATAGAATATATTTTATTTTAGGTGAAAGTTAATGCAATTTAAATAATTTTCCGGTAATTTTAGAATATCTCATAAATGTTTCTAGGCTCTACTTGATTCCTAAATACAAGTATAGCCTTATACATTTTTAAATATCCCTTTTATTAATAGTAATAATAATGACTAATAATAATAACTAATGGCCTTTTGCCCATTAGTCCCCCACATCCTGAACCACTTTCAGAGAACTTCTAAAGGCCTTTTATTTATTTCATTTTAAACAACCTCTTAGAAGAATTATATAAAAAAAGAAATCTTTAAATCTAAAGTTCCTCTTTTCCCTATGTAAGGCAAATAAAGTCCATTCTTACAAAATTCTGCAGATAAATATTGTTTCTTATACTCTTAAGAAATCTTAAGCTTCTTCACAGTTTTCAATGAAAAGGTGTAGAAAACCAAATTTTCTCTACTAAACCACACTATCAGCACTCCAATGGACCACCTATAATGTTTTTCTGGGAAAGCATTATGATAATATCTCTAAATTATTGAAATCATCCTATATTAAGAAAGCTTATTTTACACATGATAATGGTTTCTAACATAAAATTTGGTTTGGGATTTTCTGAGACTTCTTTAACTCACCACAGGTCTTTGAGCAAAGTATGGGTTATGGTAGATGAATGTTGCAAATAATACATATAGAATGATAGAAACATAACCAGTTACAAAATAGCATATGTGCAGTGTAAATAGGCATGGTATTTTTAACACAGTCTGAGAAAAATTGCAAGAATGATGGACGCTTGTTTTATTGTCAGGAATTAAAGAGCTGAATCCATGTAGTTTAAACAGGGGCATTAAAAATTGATTTCTCTTTAGTTCTTATGTATGTAAGTGAGATTTTTTTATAAAGACAGTTGTCAAATTCTGGTGTCCAAAGTCATCACAAAGACAATTTAGATGAGAAATAACAGACCCATTTTAGGGACTGAGGCTACTCAGACAGTAAAATGACTTCTCTAAGAATACTGTGGATTCTCCACACAGCAGGTTTTTAAATAAAGATTAAATGCTTTTCCAAAAGGTATGCAAAAGGCACTGAAATGGTTTGAGGTAGAACTGGGGGAGAGAACTTGTGTATCCTCTGGTACACAGTATGTAAGAACAAATTATTAAAATGACCTTTTTCTGAAGTTCAGGTTTATGGATTGCTAAATTGGTTATGCATAAGCAATATGACTCAGTAATGGTTCTGCTATTTTAAAGAAGTGTCATCTTTAACTTTGTAAGTCTTTTCAAGTGTGTATCTGAAATTTGTTTTTGCAACCATGGTTTAATATATCATGGACATGTTAAACCATGAAATAATAACGGAATTTTCAGCCAGGCATGTAAAGAAAGTGAAGGGATTTTCTTTTACTACCATTTGTGCTAACACTTAAGATCTTGAAACACTATTTAAAATAGAGACTTTTCACATCATATTTTTCCCTCGCTTTGCTTTTCATCACCTCTTCCTTCCTTCTATTTTGTTTACTTAATTTGTTTTTGAAGAAAAATGTCTACCCTGGGTACATATGCCAACAAGTGTACACCTGTGTAAACCAAATGCTGACATTTAAGTTTGTGCTGTCATCCATTAAAACAAAAATCTCCACATTCATTTCTCTGTCTTGGAGCTGTTCAGACCTAGTGTCTGGGATTAATGAACTCTGCAAGCACAGACCAATTTTCAATTGCCTAAGTCATTCCTCACCTGGTGATTTTGCCTTAGGCATGGCATGAACATCTTCACTGAAGATCATGTGCAGCTTCAAGGTAATTCTATCTGCACCATGATTTTCCAGAGCTAGATTAGATTTGTTATGTTCTGATCTGTGGCAGAGGCTGACACCTCTGGCCCTTTTTTCATATCTGCTCCCACTTTATCTTTTAACTCCATTACTTGTTATTTGTAAATGAGGTAAATTCTCTCTGACTGGTTGGGAGGTTTTGAGTTTGAACCCATCAAAGGCAGTTTTTGAACCTGCATGTCCGTCTTGGTGACTCTTATAAATCCTTGTTTTACAATAGCTGGTAGTCTACATTAACAGAACAATGTTAATGTTAACAGAACAATGTTAATGTCACAAACCTCTTCAGGTTCTAGTTTTTCAGAATTCAGAGCTGTCTTCTTTTAAATTAAGGTAAAAATAAGTCCAGGCATCCCTTGTTTAACTGGCTTATAACACCTCCAGGAAGTCCTAACACCTTCAGGAAGTTGGTCATAATGAGTTGGTTCTAGCATTAGAAGTTAAAGTTAAAAAATCTGATCTATACTTCACAGCAGTCCTTTATTCTCACATAGACTCTTTCTAGGCTGCTTAAATCCCTCTTCCTTCAATACCAGGAAGACATTGGTAACAGTGTAGTCCAGTTATTAAATTCTGTATCACAGTGTGATATCTCATTAGTCAGTGATGGGACCGTTTTAAACTCAGCAAGCATCTTATATGCCTGTTATACTTTGAAACTACCACTTTTCATCATCTTTCCCAAAAAAAGACTTCAAGAAACAATAAGGAGTATGTTGATGTTTATACACCAAGTATTTACAACTCCTTTTATTAAATATTTGCCTGATTTGCCTCTTTAAAGCAAATTATATTTATTTAAGAATATTCATGTCTAAAATATGATCCATGTACTCTAAAATATCTGTTCATTCTAATCTATCAAATAACATTTGAACAAGAACTTCATTGAGAATCATCGCAATTCTCAACACAACAACAATTTAGACAGGATGACAGAAATAAGAAATAAACAAAGAATAAAGAGGATTAAAAAAAAAGCTTAGTTTATATTTTGGGTCACCTCAGATGATTTTATGGAAACTATGTGAGAGTAAACTACAGGGGGCAGCAAATATTAACCAGATATCATATGAAAGCTAATACACAGAATTAACAGGACTCACTTAGGAATACTTTGGTGCACTGTCTCTTGAAGATTTTTGAAAATATTTTTCAAGACTTGTTACTAAATAACCAATTATATTTGGAAACCAATCAGATTTTTTTAAGATGGTTTCAGTATGTCTTTAGGCAATTAAACAGAGCAGTGGTCATTACATTTTTTTCAATGCACTTTTTTCTCTGAAACACCTGGGCACTTTCACTTAAATGTTTCCATTATTCTGTTAACAACTGGTATAAAAATTCTTTTTTTCCCCTTTTTTCTTGGTTCTGCATCCCTAAAATTTTAAATAACCTGCTATGCTTTGCTAGCATGCACATTTACATAGTGAAGCAGAGATCCAAGTTCAGACTTTCTCTTATCTTGACAATATACTTCATCTTCTTTAAACGTGCTTTTCCACAGAGACTTGTTTACCTGATATAGATTATAAACTAAGTATGAGCTTCCTCACTCAACAAATATAAGACTAAAAATCAGACTACTGTGACTGTATTGCAAGAATTTGAACTCAATAAATGTAGCAAGACACAGCCAAGTTATTTTGATACAATTTGGCTCTACTGTGTGTGCATTCACTGATTCCTGTACATACAAAAACAGAAGACAAATTGTTGTTTGGGTTTTTTTGCTTGTTTGGTTGGTTAGTTTGGTTTTAGTGAAAATTCTTGTATTTAGAAAATCCCTTCTTCAAAAGAAAAAAATAGCAAAAGGTAGTGGTTAAATTTGCTAATATCATAATATCATGCTTCTAGATATCTGCTTCATGCTTTCAGGTATGCTTTCATTTTTATTTTGTTTTTGTAGAACAGATTGCTCAATTGCTGGAGTGTCATACACATTATGTTGTATATACTGTAGTATTAAGAATTCCATTATTATTCATATATTCCAGTTATCCTATTATTAATAAATAAAAGAAGATTTGAATTCCTTTTAGTTTAATCTAATTTTTTTAAACTAGTGAGTCCAC
>VZRE01001793.1:0-14762 GCA_013396775.1 Cephalopterus ornatus
ATGGTCACCTCACAAACAGGGACAGAAACGTGGCAGAGAAGTTTTGTGCTTTCTTTGCTTCAGCCTTCAACACTAATGACAGGGTAAAGGGATCTCAGTACTCTGAGCTGGAGGACCATGGCTGTGAGAATNCCATGGCTGTGAGAAAGATCAACTCTGAACTTGTGTGAGATCTGCTGCTTATCCCTGTAAGTCTATGAGGCCAGATGGAATTCATCCAAGAATAATCAAAAGGATGGCTGATGTGATTGTGAGACCTCTCTCAGTGATTTTTGAATGGTCTTGGGAATCTGAAGAGGTCCAAGTTGACTGGAAGCTGACTAACATCCCAGTTTTCAAGAAGGGCAAGTAGGATAACACTGGACACTACAGGCCTGTCAGACTCACTTAGTGACTGGTAAAAGTATGGAGAAGATTATTTTGTGAGTTATTGAAAAACACGTGAAGGACAGTGCAGTCATCAGTCACAGACAGCACGGCTTTATGAGGGAAAAGTCTACTTGTCAAACTTACTTTCCTTTTGTAACAACGGTATCTCACCTAGCTGACCAAGGGAAGCCAGCTGATGTATTTTTTTTGGGATTTCAGTAAGATTTTTGATACCGTCTCTCCCAAGACATTTCTGGACAAAATTTCCATCCCATGGCCACTGGCTCACGAGTGGGGCACCAAAGAGTATAGTAAATGAGGCTGGTGACTGGTCACTACTGAGGTTCCTTAGAGCTCCATTTTAGGCTCCCTTTTAGAGCATCTTCAACATCTCAGACAACTTGAACACAGGACTCGAAGCTATCCTAAGAAAGTTTGCCAATTGTACTAAACTGGGAGGAGTGGTCGACTCTCTTGAAGGCAGGGAGACCTTCTAGAGAGATATCAACAAATTAGAGGACTGGGCAATCACCAAGCCTATGAAGTTTAAAAAGGGCAAGTGCCAGATTCTGCGGCTGAGATAGGGCAACCCTGATTGCATGTATAGACTGTGGAATGACAGGCTGGAAAGCAGCCCCGCAAAAAGGGACCTGGGAGTCCTGGTCAATGGCAAGTTGAAGATGAATCAGCAGTGCCCTGGCACTAGGAGGACCAGTTGTGTGCTGGAGGACATCATTGCCAACTTGTCAAAGGAGGGCATTGTCCCACTCTACACTGCACTGGTGTGGCCTCACCTGGAATATTGTGGCAGTTTTGGGCACTGCAATATAAGAAAAATACTAAGCTGTTCAAGAGCATCCAAAGGAGGGCAACAAAGATGGTGAAGGACATAGAGGGGTACCCATATGAGGAGCAGGTGAGTTCACTTGGTTTGTTCAGCCTTGAGGAGAGGAGACTGAGGGGACACCTCATAGCTGTCTACAATTTCCTTATGAGGTGCAGTGAAGGGACAGGCACTGGTCTCTTCTCTGTGGTGACCAGTGACAGAACCTGAGGGAATGGCAGAAAGCTTTGTCAGGAGAGGTTTAGGTTGGATATTAGGAAAAGGTTCTTCACCCAGAGAGTGAGTGGGCACTGGAACAGGCTGCCCAGGAAAGTTGTCATGGCACCATACCTGCCAAGGTTCAAGAAGCTTTTTGGCAATGCTCTCAGGCACATGATGAGATCCTTGGGGCTGTCCTGTGCAGGGCTGGGAGTAAGAATCTGATGATCCTTGTGGGTCCCTTAAAACTCAAGATATTCTATGATTCTGTGATTTTTCAGGAGACAAGAAAGAAATCTATCAGTTTTGGAGTTGGAGGTCTTAAACACCCATTCATACTGCTAACATGTGTCTTATGACTCCTCTTACTGAATTTTAGGGCTTAATCATGAAATATCAAATGTACAGTTAGAGCTGTAGTTTCTGTAACACTTATTATCTGTTATTCTTGAAATACTTTACAAATATTTTTATCCATCTTTGCTCCATTTTATTGATAGTGATACAGAGACAGTTTAGTTACGTCTCCAAGGTCGTGTGTCAGTTGCAAAACCGGGAAGAAAACTCAAGTTTCTAATATTTCTGTTCTGTCTACTGCCCATAAAGCAAAAGCTCTCCTCTTCCAAAGCTAATATAATATGACCTATGTATGCAAAATATTGAAACTGTAACATGATTTAGTAATTTTAATGTAAGCCTGGATCATAATTCTTGTCCATATCCATACTGAATGCTGAGGTTCTTTATTCTCGTATGGCAAAGTGCTACAAAGCAGAGCAGCTCAGAAAGATGCTAACGAATAGAAAATTGTAGAGGATTTGAAATGATATATGAATACCGATGAATGGAGTACCCATACAAGTTCTTACTGCTTTTCTTTGACTATAGGTCTTGAGAAATGTTATGTGTCTGTAACTATATTTTTGTTATTCTCTTATGGGGAAAATGGATTCATTAGTAAAAGAATATTAATAATGTTTAATTAGTTAAAAAATAGATATTACCAGAGTCATGGTAGTTGTGTTGGTGATTAAAAATACCCCAACATAAACACAACTCTTACTTCAGCTTCATCACCTACCGCACTTAACTGATGAGTGTATACCATCAAGCTCAGTATGAGCCATAACAATTTTACTTACTTTTGTACAGCAGAAATATTTTCATTTCAGTTGCTTTTGTTAAAATCTCTCCTTGAGATCAACATTAGATTTTCCTCCCCTCCTGCCTTTTGTATCCCATTAATATACCGTACTTGCTGTATTTTCTCTCTAGGAGTTGGTGGTGAGCATTTCTCCTGGATTAAGGTGAACCTAACACCTTACTGTTGGTGCTGTTGACTCAAAAGAGCCATCTATCTGAAAAACGACAATCCCTCCCTCCTGCCCTGTCTTCAATATGCCATGACAGTTGTCTTCAAAACATGCTGTTCCTGAATAGAGTGGATACTCTACTAATTTTCTATAGCTGCTACCTTGCACAACAGAAGGACATCTCCTATGCTATCCTTTAGATCTACTTGATGCAAATAGATTGACAGAGAAGACAAAATGTTATATCAGCAGGTAAAGTGATTCTAAGAGTTTGGGAAATAAGGAATGGCATCTTTTGAGTTTGTATTGTTTAAATGGAAAGCCCAAAAAGTCAAAGCCTAAAGGCAAAGATGCCTCTGGACCTCCCACTACATGTTAAGGGTATTTTTATTAAGTGTATAGTCTTTGGAGCATGCTCCTCTAGGTTCTGATTTCCTTCACTCCTTCTCTTTCAGTCTTTTGAATCTTCTCATTCCAGTGTTTCTGTGTCATTGTAATTTCAAATAGAGGTTACTTTTTCTCCTGGCTTTGATACTGAACCAAATCTGAAATATATTCCTTGATAAGCAAATAAAAAGTTGTTATGCTTGACATTTTTGATTTGATAATAGATGAAATAGATGAAATTTCATCTATAGCTAGATGAAAATTGAACTTGTTCATTCTGTGAAACTAGACTAATTGTTTCTGGCAATTTTTTTTTTTTTAAATTAAAGATGTTTTATGACTAGAACGGAATGAACTGACAATTAGTTCTCTAGATCTGAGGATTCATTCTGCCTTCAGGTATGGCCACAGTTGACAAACTTGCTGACACTTTCATCCTGAAAGCCCAGTAAGCAAGCAGGGTGAACATTTGGTTCAGCAGATGATTCCTTCACAACTAGTTGGAGGCACATTAACAAGGAGGAGAGCAGAGGTTGGTAGTACAGCTTTTCTTGTTTAGCAGCAGAGAACTCTTAATGTTTCTTCAGGTTATTACCTTTCTTGGGTTAAAATTGTAGTGACATCAATCTAAGCAGATAGGCCTGTGTGAATATGTGTGATGGTAATGTGCAGCTCACGGCAAAATGTCTCAGCAGATAATTCATGCAAGAAATATTTGCAGAAATGATGATCAGTTTATAATGAATTTTCTATTATATTAAAGAATCCATAAGCATTTATCCTATGCTCGTCTCACAGTCCATGAAGCAACACCTCAGACTATTATATTCAGATGATCTCAGGAACATTCATATGTTTTCAGAGTCCTGTTAAAACATGCTTCCATTTGAAAGAAGCAGGATATGTTAATTTCCAGCATTTTTATATGAACAGTAATTCTCTGCAAGACGAACTCTCTTGTCCAAGTGTATGCATACTTGAGTAATTCAGGTCAAATTAGAGGTTTGTATGGTTCACTTTTAGTGTATTTGCTATAGTACCATCTAAAAAACAGCTTTTTGAGTTTTTGTATTTGATAAATTCAACTTTTTTCATTTCCAAGATATTTAAGTTTCCCACTTGTTCACATCCTTCTCACAATAAATTTTGCAAGCATGCATCTATTTCCTACCCTCTCTTCAAGACTCCCTTTTTCTCTCCCCTCCCTCTATCCAAGGGTATAAAACTCAAACATATGGTTTTGGCTCCTATCATTTTTTTTTAGTGGTAGAAAAAATTGTTTTGATGAAGCAGGCAAGAAAAACACCTGTGCATTTTGCAATGACTCTATTTGCTCAAAGTATTTAAAGGAATTCAACTACAGCTTCTCAAGGATTTCTTTTTTTCTTCTTTTCTCCTAGCTGATGTTTTCCAGGCTGCTTACTGTATTAAAAATATGTGTTTCCAATGCTAGTAGTTTGTACTTTGTTCCAAGAAAACTGAAAACAAATGTGAGAACGATGACTTAGCATTCTGTAGCTTCTATGGGGAACGAAATGTGGTATGTTTGTGTGTGAGTGTAATATAAAAGTTAATTCATGTGTTCCTTTTATAGCAAGGAAATAGTTACTGAATATTTTCCATAGCAACATAACAGAGTAATAAGTGTGCTATGTTTAATTGACTGGAAATCATTAACTGCTTTCTGGTTGCTAGGAAGTTGTATTCTTGATTCAACGGTTCTCTCATGCAGTCCGTTGTTAAGGACACAATAATATACTCCAACTCTGTAGCCTGGAGCTACATGCCTAACTCCAGTGCCCTCAGATGTAAAGCAAACAACTTCGGATATGAGTGGGAGGGCAAATAATGTCTTATGCTTTTCTCAGAACTTCCGTCACAAACATGAAAAGATGAAAGCTGATTTTGATGATTGCAAGCTGGTGCAATGTCTTCACATACAGAATAAACCGTGTATTTTTAGTAACAAATTAGGAACAGATTTTCCAGAGAATATTTGCAGACTGTGTTCGCAAAAACCTGTATGAGTTCTTCATCCTTTTCAATGCTTTTTCTTTCTCCAACCCCTAGTCACATTTACAACAGCTAATAATTTTTGGAAATAAAAAAAAGAAGTGTATGTGTGGGGAATAGAGAAAAGATGATGATTATTGTCAGAAGTTGTTAGAAATGAGAACACTCACACTCAAACCAAAAAATCAGTTTCTACTGAAGAAGGTAGTGACTTTATCTTCTTATATAAGAAGATAATATTTTTAAACTGTGATTCTTGTAGGTCTACATTATACCCTACGTAGACTTTCTGGTTTCCTAAATCACTTTGAATTTTTAAAAGATAATTCCCATTGTAATCGCACAAATTTAAAATTTGGGATTTCTGCCAGTAGCCTTTAAACACAAGTTCTTCCCTCCACAGATTTACTATTATTCTCTTTCCCATAGATTTGTATTTTATTGATGTTAGAATATCTGTCCTACAGGTTTGTCTCATTTTGCATGTATTCTAGAAAATAACAAATTCTATTGGCTGAAAGGAAAAAATCCTACATGCTAATTCAGGGCATGTGCCCAAGATCCATTTAGAAAACCCCAGCTATCAAATAGTTCACCGCCCTCTCAGAATAGCTCTATATCTCAAACTGCACCAGTGTCTAGGCTGTCTCCTATTTTCCAGGTTGGTTTTGTGCAGGCTCAATTAAACTACTCTGTCATTTCAGCATGGATGTGTTTGCTTATTAAGTTCAGCTCTTCCTCTAATACACATTATTCTTTTGACTGGCAGTGTCAAAATCCCCTTTCACTTAGGCTACCTCATAGCAGTTTGTCTCATTGGCAGTAAGGGATGAGGGACCTTCATTCCCCCACCTGTGTTCCTTGATTATAGGTTTAGCAGTATGGGAGAGAGTATACATAATTACAGTTGCAAACAACACAGTAAACCAATTTTCCATTTGAAAGGCCTTGATTAGAGTCTGGGAAATTCAAGTTCTAAATTACCATTTGAATTTGAATTTTTCTTCTGCTGTTTGCCTTGTATGGAGATGGAGAAGTCCTATGACCTCGAGTCATAAAAAGCCCGTCAGAAATGCACACTTAGTTTACTTTCATCACTTTCATTTTCTCAAGGTATCAGGTACCTTGAACAAATGGTTGACTTCTCCTGACAACTGACTGGTGAATACTTAGTCAGGCTTCTTATGACAGCTGTGCTGCAGGCTTAAAAACAAACCAGAGCTCTAAGCCCTGTGTTTCACGGTGCTGGTTATGCAGTCTGGAATGACTACAACATTTTTCTTTTGTGAGCAGTTTGGATAGTTTTGTTCAACCAACCCCACAAAAGCCTATTTTAGGGGGCCTCTACTTTGAGAAGTAATGAAAATTTTTTGAGAAAAAAGCGCCCACCAACAGTATGGTTCTCATTTGACTGCAGAGATGAAGTATGGAAAGGGTTATTATCTGTACTAGTAAACTGTGGCAATCTGAAAATTGAGATTTCATCATTAAATGAAAACTAAAAAAGTATAGTTTGGGAAATATCAGAGAAACTATTTTAATAGCAATATTGAAATTTCAATTTAATGTGCTAGATATGCTAAAAAAATCCATCATTGAATGAAGAGTTCAGATGGGCTTTCACTGATGTCACAGTGTAACTGATATACATTCATGAAAAGTATTTTGTGAGGACAAGATAGATCATTGACTGATTTTCTACAGAACCTGCATTTGTGAGCTATTTCACAGCTAGATCTGCAATGTTAATGAAGAGGCTGCTTCCCTTGTGTACAATTCAGTAGCTGTGCAAAATTTTTGCTGTGACCTCTGCCACTGAGAGGCCTGGATGTAGAAATCACTGTATAATCAAAGTTTTGTTCAGGGTTCAGGAGATCAGAATGAATCTAATCTGGACTGAAAATCTCAAAGAGAACATAGTATAGATGCTGAGTGCTTAGCATTCATTCATGTGGATCAGAACTTTTGTAGTAGACATTGTAAAGACAGAGCAAAAAGAACTTAGATGATTTTTAGTAAAGCAGTCCAAAATATGCAGTTTAACTTGACCCTGATTTTCCTGGAATTCACAGAGCCTTATAGCAGCAGAGGAAAAGCAGGCCAAGAGTCATATGGATACAGAATGTAGCTATAATCAGACCGCATATATGAGGGCAGAAGGATTAATTCAAGGCAGAATAGGATGAAGTCACACAGGATGGAGGGATAGCCCATTTGAGCTGTTCATATCTGAAATTCAAAACAGACTTGTGAGAAAATGAATAAAGCAGAGATCACTGAACTTAAAGTGAACCGAAACAAATGAGATTCATATGTGTCTAAGAGCCAGCTGATGAAATCTTTAAATACATGAACGTTCTTTTAAATGTAAGTGCAGCTGTGACTGTTTAGGAGCATGTGGTTTTGCTAGCTAGCAAGTACTTTGTGCAGTGATTGATCTCTACAAATTAACTTGCTAAGAGAAACAAATAATGGAGTAAATGTTCACATTTCTCAGGACACAGCCAGTAACTCCCTATTGGCTGCTGCCTGAGTCCCTTTCCAATGAATCAGTGCAAGACTAAGGTTAGTGATATAATTAGGTGATTACAGTCTTTGGCTGTTTAATTAAATATGGCTTTGTGCAAATATTTTGTCACCAGTCTGTTGAAACTTGCTAGGTACACATTTTTGGAAGTAGCTTGTAAACTTGGGAAATGACAGTCTTTGATCTTTGAGGTTTTCTGTTCTTTGAAGTTTTTTTCTGAAGCTAGTGCAATACAAGTGTTAATTTAATACAGCAGAGTGGAAAAATAATCTTAAGTGAGGGAGTATTAACACACAAAACCTCCTAGCTTTTCATGTCTCCTAAATTTAGTAATCCTCCCACTAAAAACCACTCTTCTAACAATTTTTTTTTTGCTGAACTATTAGAAACCCTACAGTAAGCATTTTTTCCTGTGTGCTTTTAAATTGTTCTTCTGACTTACGTTCTCCATTTGTTTTTAACATTTTAGTCCATTTTGAAATGTATATTTTTGTCTATACTCAGTAACATTATTGAAAGTATAAATGTTATTTGTTAAAAATTCCTTATGTCTCTGTTTACCACTCTTCCTGAAGTTTTATCTCTGAGACCTCTATTGCCAGGATTCCTGAGCTTTTCACAGTGTTTTCAATGTCCATATTTAGAAATACTGTTATGATATTAGCAAGTGTTATTTCCATGTGTGAAATATGGAAGCAAGATTTCTAAATGCAGGGTTTCCAAAATTTCAAGTTAGGAACTTCAGAGAGATATTATCTTAAATGAGTTATATACATATTAGATTTTAGTAGGAATATCTGTGATCTTCTCTAAATGAGTATTACTAATATAGTAATACTCAAGTATTCTTTTTTTAACAGTAGCAATTTCTAGGGTACCTCTACAGCATGGAAGCTTGTTTTCAAGGGACAGGTTTGTTTAATGAGGATTTTGAAAGGACCTGAGGACTTGAAAGGGGGGCTGCAAATTAACATTTTCTTATTCTTTATATTGCATAAAGGAAGTATAACTGAGTGTCTTCCATATCTAAGTGCTGTTAGGAACAGGGCTATTTCTATAGGGTTTTTTCTCTAATTCAGAACTTAGAAATTAATAATTTGTGATGTGCTGAAAACAGAGTTAAGCAAACACATTGTTTGGATTGCAGGGAAATGCAATACTGAGTGTTCCACTCTCAAGAAGATGTGAAAGATATATTTTTCTTTCTACACAATGCTAAATGGGTCTTTTACTTTCAAAATATGTCTTGCTGGAGCAAGAAACTACTTGCCCATAGCTTAGAACAAATAAGCAACTGCTGTTTAATGTGATTCAACAGGCTGCAGTACCAAAATAGATCCTCTTGCTGTTCTCTGTTGGTAGCTTTCCAACTGACATGTCTGCCTTCATAGTACAAGGCATTACACTTCTGTTTCATGGAAAAATCTGCACTGCTGTCAGGGAGTGAAAGAATATGATTTCCTAGGTGCATTTATCAAACTGTATCTGAGCAGCTGCATTCTGAAAAATGTGGCCCTCTTGTAGTAGTGGCAACAACTGTTGACTAACAGTAAGTCTTCTAAAGAGGCTGTGATATATTCTTTTTTCACTCCAGAATAATGGTATCTAAGTTTCAATGCAAATATAGTTGAGCTTTCAAAAACAAGAGAAAGGCTGCCTTTTTTATAGGAAGTTCCCTGTGTTTTCCCACTGAGTTTTCCCTTCAGAAGAGGGGTTTTTTTCAGATGTTGCTGGAATAACATGAGTTTGCCCAGTTTTACTAGATGCTGTTATAATTTTTTTAAAACTTCCTTCTGCTGAGTGGTGTGAACAGTGTTATAACTCTGTCTTCTAAACTGTATTTTCTATTCTTGCATCAAAATCATCCATGGATTTGAAACTGAACAAACTCTTCTGTCATCAAAAAATTCTTCTGATAACAACAATTTTCTCTTAAAGAAAACCAATTAATGAATTGATAGAATGTTTTCACAGAAACTTTATTCTAAATCTGATCAGATTGCTGTGTTTTGCTAAAAGTGTCACATTAATAATAATAATTAACAATAATAAGCATTGCTAAAAGTATCACATTTTCTGAGTGCTTTGTACCAGTGTTAAAAGCTACCTTTATGCTCTTTCCACATATTTTAATATGAAATGGCTATAAAATCTGTGCAACTGAGGAAACTGAAGTTCGAGAAATAAAAAGAAGTGGAAGTAAGAAAGAGAGAGAGAGAGAAAGAGAAATGTCAAATTCACCAATTATATATTCAGCAGCACAGTGGTTAGAAATGCGCAAAAAAACTTTTACTATCTTGTCGATGGCAAGATTATTCCTTTCTTGAGATGCCGGACTCTTTTGCTGTACTGAAATGTCACTTTGAATGAAGCTGTCCCGATGGAAACTCACTCATAGTTGAACATTTTCAAAAAAACCCATTTTATTTTAGATAGAATAATATGTTTCTGAAGTAGAAAACTGCGAGGCTATTTCCTGAATAGCTTTACTAACCTGGATTTAAAAATGTCTGGCCTGCAGCATAGGCTTTTTTGCCCCATATTAGCATCTGAGTATTTATAAGAGAAAATTATTGTTATTTAATGATCCATCATGAGATTTTTCAGTTTCCTGATGTTTAGTATATGTGGTTAGAAGAAATTTTAATTGATTACTGCTTGGATAATTAGGAGGCAGTGGGATCCTGATAATTCAGTATTTCTGGTATATTCAAGTCTCTACATTAGCCTGTTTGGCATCTAGGAATATGGCTATCACGACATGACTGACTATAATGCAGTTCTATGAGGTAGGCACTTTTCTTGCATGATATCTTATTTTTTTAACTTGGTGTTGAAACAGTTATATAATCAGTGTGGTCATAATGATTAATGTATCTAATTTTTCTGTTATTTACCAAGACACTACATTTTCTGTGTCTTCTGTTCTAGCACATTTTGCTTTTGCCAGGTGCTATAGTGGAAAGTTCTTCATGGTTCCCTTGTAGTTTCTGTAAGCTAGCCACTCTGCATCATTTAAGTGCTTCAGACAACTTTAATTTTAGCTCATATATTATTTTTGAAACCTTTAATTGATTGAAGTACTGAATATTTTAAGAATTGAATGGATTTGATATAAAAGTATTCTAGCAGTGAGAACCATGAAAAGGAAAGGGTGACTGTCTGAGTAAAGGTGAATTTTGCTTTCAACTGAAATTTGCTTCGACTCTTTTGCAGTGATATTTTAGTGAAGTTCAAAAGGCAAAGAATGTACTTTTATTTGTAAAATAAGAATTTTCACTTTTCAGTAACCACAAGTTTCCCTTTATATCAGGTATATAAAGAAACAGACATAGATTCTTTTTATCCACCTGGAACTAGCTCTGTAGCTTTGGAGCTCACTGCAGGAAGAAAAATGCCTATGTCATTTCATCATCACTCTGGGGTGAGCCAGAAAGTTCCTGAATCCTACCTATATCCAATCCTCTTTTCAAGAACAACCTGCAGAAATTATCTTTACTGGGGGTGGATGGTGAAATGGTATTAGAAACTATGGTTCCTTCTTCCCTTTGGCCTTAATCTCTTTGCTGAACTCTTCTTTTGAAAGCTACCTATTAGGAACTGATTTTTCTATTGTACAGAAGAATATTAAAATGTATTTTGTTCTTTCTTTAGAACAAGGTATATATATTTTGTGGGAATAAGTGATGATGGAGGCCCAGAGCATCACCTGACTTTAACTGAATAGCAGTTTGACGCTCAGCAGAGACTGATGGTCTCCTGGGATCCACAGTAGTCAAAAGTGCTAAGGGTAGGAATAGGTAAAGAAGTGCTAATATAGTGCTAAATTAGATCCACTGAAAGCTCCTACATATCAGCAGGATATTTTACTGATTACTTTGGGCTTGACATCTATGAATGCAGACGTTTGGCTTTTTTTTTTTAATTCAGCCTGCACTGAGACAGATCAAGCTTGTTTCTGCCCAGCATTTGAGCAAGAACAAGATTGCCTTGGTTTGCAATAGACACTGCAAATGTAACCTTTGCTGGCAATGACAAGGCTTTTTTCTAGAGATATTCTTGTTAGCTGTGCTTATCTGAATGTGTTAGCAGCTGACTCCTAGAGAAATACTTATTGTCGGCTGCAAAGTAGTTTTAGAAATTGAACATGTAACTACTAAGGATTTTCTGCCTGAAGGCAAAGGTCGTAAAAAGGTCTGTGAGCCCTGAAATCTCTTTTTTTGTGCCTTAAAATAGGAAGTCACTGAAATATTGATCTTGTATTTGCAGCCTGATTTCACTCTCTACAGAACTGAATTTCATTCCAGTTCAGAATATTCCTATGGTGTTACAGTACAGTCATGCAAGTAAATTAAGAATTAAAATCATGGATTGTGAAGGGCTCTGACTCTTTCAGTAGGATTAGGTCATCAGTAGTGAGATAGGTAAGAAAGAACCATGAAGGTGTGTTGGAATGGAAAGCTCTATAAACGTCTTGATTTATAACAGACAAAGACACCTCCTCTGGCAATTTAATTTAAGATGCATCAATAGTCCTTAGAGTGTGGACAGGAATCATGTATCCATATCTCTAAAGAGCTGCTCTCAGAATAGGTTATAATCTGCTTGCCCTTTCATTCCCTTCTGGACAAATCTTGCATTCTCTTCTACAAATAACCCAAAGTACTATTTTCTTGAGTGAGCTGGGTTTATTAGAAACTGATTTATGTTTAAGAGTTTTTGTAATTCTCTATCGATCTGTCCATGCATCTGAGTCCTCAGTCTGTTAGTTATTGTGGTATATTGATCTTAGGATAAACTGTGACTTTTCTATGTTGAAATATTATTGGTAAAATACTCACATTTCCCAGCTGAAGTGCATCTACACCAATGTGCATGGTATGGGTAACACACATGAGAAGCTGGAAGCCATTGTACAGCAGGAAAGATATGATGTAGTTGCCATCATGGAAATATGGTGGGATGACTCCCATGACTGGAGTGCTGTAATGGATGGTTATAAGCTCTTCAAAAGGGACAAGTGAGGAAGCAGAGGTGGTGGAGTGGTTCTGTACATTAGTGAGAGTTTTCACTGTATATAGCACAAGAGCAGTGATGATAAGGTTGAGTGCCAATGAGTAGAAATCAGGGAGAAGGCTAGTAAGGCAGTTATCTGTGTGGGAGTCTGTTATATACCACTCAGCCAGGATGAAGGGGCAGATGAAGCATTCTGCAAGTGGCTGACTGATGTCTCATAATTGCCATGGCTTGTTCTTGTGGGAGACTTTAACTTGCTAGAAGCTCAACACTAGCTAGAAACTCAGCAGAAGGGAGAGGAGATGGTCTAGGAGGTTCCTAAAGTGTGTGGAAGAGAACTTCCTGACACAGCTGGTGAATGAGCCTACAGAGCTGGGGCCCCACTAGACCTGCTTTTTGCAAACACAGAAGGGCTGGTGGGAGATGTGGTGCTTGGAGGCCATCTGGGGTACAGGGACCATGAAGTCATAGAGTTTTTGATTCTTGGTGAAGTAAGGGAGGGGGTCAACAAAACCTCTACCTTGGACTTCTGGAAGGCAGACTTTGACCTATTCAGGACACTGGTTCAGATAGTCCCCTAGGAAACAGCCGTCAACGACAAAGGGGTCCAGGAAGGCTTGACATACTTTAAGAAGGAAACCTGAAAAGCACAGGAGCCCTCCATGTGCCAAAAGGGGAGCCATGAGGGAAGAAGACCAGCCCAGCTGAATGGGGAACTCTTGCAGGAGCTCAGGGAAAAAAAGAGGGTTTATGACTTCTGGAAGAAGGGGCAGGAAACTCAGGAAGAGAACAAGGATGTAGTTAGGTCATGTAGAGAGACAGCTAGAAAGGTGAAAGCTCAACTAGAACTCAACCTGGCCACATGTTTTCCTAAACACATATAATAACAAATGTTTTCCTAAACACATCAACAACAAATGGATGGTCAAGGAAAATCTCCATCCTTTACTGGACATGGTGGAGAATATTGTCACCAAGAATGAGGAAAAGGCTGAGGTACTTAATGCCTTCTTTGCTTCTGTCTTTAGCAGTAACACCTGTTATCTTCAGGGCAACTGGCCCCCTGAGCTGGTAGACAGGAACAGGGAATAGAATAGCTCCTCTGTAATCCAAGAGGAGGTAGTTGGTGATCTGTGGAGCCACCTAGAAACTCACAAGTCTATGGGACCCGGTGGGATTCATCCAAAGGTGCTGAGGAAACTAGTTCAAGAGCTCACCAAGACACTCTCCATCATTTACCATCAATCCTGGCTAACCAGAAAAGTCCCAGATGACTGGAGGTTGGCCAATGTTACGCTCATTCACAAGGAGGAACTACAGGGGTGTCAATCTGTCCTTGGTGTCCAGCAAGGTTGTGGAAAAAGTCATCTTTAGTGTGATCATGCAGCATATAGGACAACCAGAGGATGAGGCCCAGCCATGATAGGTTTGTTAAAGGCAGGTCTTGCCTCATCAACCTGATCTCCTTTATTATCAGTGACCCACTCAGTGGTTGAGGGGAAGGCTGTGGATGTGGTCTACCTGGACTTCAGCAAAGCCTCTGACACCATCTCCCACAGCATACTCGTGGAAAAGCTGGCTGGCCACGGCTTGGACAGGTGCACTGGCTGGGTTAAGAACTGGCTGGATGGCTGGGCCCAGGGCCACCCAGTATTGGTGAATGGTGCCACATCCAGTTGACAGCTGGGCACTAGTGGAACATCCCAAGACTCAGTATTGAGACCAGTTCTGTTTAATTTCTTTATTGAGCATTTGGATGAGGGGTTTGAGTGCACCACCCTCAGCAAGTTCATGGATGACACTAAGTTGAGCAGGAGTGTTGATCTGCTGGAGGATAGAAGGACTCTCCTGAGGGGTCTGGATAGACTGGGTTGATGGGCTTAGGCCAACCGAATGAAGTTCAACAAGGGCAAATGCTGGATCCTGCCCTAGGGTAACAACAACCCCTGCAGCACTACAGGCTGGGGGAAGAGTGGCTGGAAAGCTGCTTAGCAGAAAAGTATCTTGGGGTGCTGATTGACAGTCATATGAACGTGGGCCAGCAGTGTGCCCAGGTGACCAAGAATACATCCTGGCCTGTATCAAAAATAGTGTG
>VZRE01001799.1:0-54477 GCA_013396775.1 Cephalopterus ornatus
AGGTTTAGATTGGATATTAGGATGAAATTTTTTATGGAGACAGTAATTAGACATAATGGGCTGCCCAGGGAGGTGGTGTAGTCACCGTCCCTGGAGGTTTTTAAGATGAGACTGGATGTGGCACTTAGTGACATGGTCTAGTAACCACGGTGGTGTTGGATCAAGGGTTTGACTTGATGATTTCAGAGGTCTTTTCCAACCCGGTTGATTCTATGATTCTATGATTCTGGCTGTTGTTTACTGTTGTATGTTGAAATATAACAGCCAAAAAAAATGACATTATTATCTACTATGAGAAGCTATGCTTAGAATGCCCAAAGCTGTCTTTCTATGTGTCCTTATTCTGTGTAGTTGAAAATCTATGGAAAGATATTTTGTAAACTCTTAACTTTTAGAAGTTTTAACTAAAAAAAAGACTGAGTTGTCTTCTGTATAATTATTGGGAAAATATGGGAATGTTTGGGTTGAATTCCCAAGACCATCAATTCACTATAAAAGAATCCCTGATATTACTGCAGCTGAAAATCCTCCACAAGATCCACATGTATTTTCCAGTCTGAGCAACATTAATGTAAGTACATGTAATATGACAAAGCTTTTTGTCATTGCCTTAACTCCTGCCAAATTCAGTGCTGCTGGGCTTATTTCTCATAGTTTCTTGTTATCTCATTACTGTCTTAAAAAGTGCATAGTCTTGAATGATATAAAATGGACTTTCTTTGCTCCGATTTTGGCAAGTTTCTCCTTTGAAAGCAAGGATTTTCATATGGTCTGTTTGAGGACTCCCAACACAGTACGAGTTGGTTGCAGGTCAGATCCAGTGTGAATGACTTTTTCTTTCTTGTTCATGATTGTAAGCAGTCAAATGTGCTTCTTCGTCTTCCTATTATTACAGTTTGGGAAAGAGACAATTATTAGATGATACTTTGATTAAAAAAGGACCAATGACATTCATTTACAATATTTTACTACCATCCAGTGAATCACGGGATTTTTTCTTTTAGTCAGTTTGAGATTTGATGCACTGACATTATGCAGCATTTTTCTTCCTAATACCACTATGTGCTATCAACCTGACACTCAAACTTTTAAATCCAAATACCCTTCAGCTCAGCATGTTAGGGTTGTGGATGGAAATTGAGCTACTTGTTAGGCATGTTGCTCATCACTGTTTTCTTGGTTTTATGTTCCTTCTGTATGCTTTTTGTATATTCTTTCTGTCTCTTCTTGGATATTTCAGGCCATAAAACAGCAAATGTAGGAAAGTTAAGTACAAAAAAGGAGGCAATGTCTAAGTTTATGAGCTTATCAGTCTTCTAGTTATCGTATGACCTTTGATAGGTACGCCAATGTCTGCAATTATGAAAGTTATTTATAAATAGCAAAATGAAATGCATACATGTGCTACTGAATCAACAGAAAATGTCGAATTATACTCCAGTTGGTACACTTCCACATTTTTTTATTCTGTAGTATTAAACCAGCTTGGACTGCTGCTGTTTTGTGGGTTTTCTGAGTAGCTTTTTCCCCATACAATGTTATTGCCACTTCCTGACACTCCACCTAACACCTGTAAAAAAAATGAGGCTTAAACAATTATCACTCCAAATATCATCAGAAAAAAAATGGAACTGAAATAGCCCCAAGACTTCCAAATGCCTCATATTATCAAAACATTAACACTGTAGAAAAAAAGACTATTTTCCACATTAGCCACTTGATAGTATATGAAAAAAAAGGGAATAATCTGAACTGCAGTCTTGGAGGACAAGTTGATCCAGAGACGGATTTTTTTTGCAAAACCACAGTGACCCTTCAGATGCAGAAACTGGCCAAAATTTTCTCTCTTTTTTTTTTTTTTTTTTTTTGGTATGTGTTCTCCTGATAAAACTTTAATTTAATCTGTATCACCTGCAATTAAGTAGCAACATCAGTTATTACTGGGGGTATCTGTTGCTTCAAGAGTTTTTGAAGAAAAGAGCAGAAGGTCACGTGCAAGTAGGACTTGGCATGCCAGTACTGTTGAAGCCACCCCATGCAAATGTTAAAGTGTCCGCCTACTGACAGGTTAACCAGTTTTTTTAAGATGCTTATGTGGTAGAAAGGCTGATCTGCTGGTACAGAAGTTTCTTATTCAAGCAGGGGAAAAAATAGCTCCTGATGGATAGGTATAAGTTGAAGTACTGAATTTAACTGATTATGTGCAGTGTTAGACTACAGGTGTACCAAGAGGTTTAAGCTAAGCTCTTTTGCTGGTGAAAATTATGCTTTTATTAAAATGTTCCCTCTCCAGTTCTTAAACTCTCTTATTGCAAATATTCTGAGTTAAAAAAAAAAAACAAAAAACGCAGACCAGGCTATTTGACTTAAGTGCCTCTGGCTCTGCTTTCATCCTTTATATCTTGTTAGTCTCTGGCCTGAGTAATGGAGTGGCAGGGCAGTGAGGGTTGGGTCCTGATGCGTAGCACCTTTGCACAGAGACATGATTCAGTAAAACACAAACCTTTTCTTGTCCTCTTATATCCCTGACCTTAAACTTTAGACTGCAAAAAAAGGAGAGCGATTCTGATGGCTGTCATGGTGATAGTCTACCTGAAGGAAGCCGGTACTAATGAGGTCTTGATACTACACTCATTAGTTAGGCAAGATTTTATTAATGGAGATGTCAAGTCCTTAATGCCTTATCCTCAAGCGCCTTCTTCCCTCTGTGGTGCTTCCCTTTAGCTTCCAATTTCAAAATTGATTATATTGAATGCAAGTTCCCTCATTTTGTTACAATAAAAACCTTTGCTATTAAGATAAATGGAAGTTATATCTTTTTGTTTTCATTTTGTGATGTTTCAGTGCATGCTATTGGCACTGTGAAATAGCAAATATCTCAAAAACTTTTTCTCAAGTTTCGAGAAGGCAACAGAATTACAGTCAAGAAGGTTTTTCTTTTTTTTTCTTTTCTTTTTTTTTTTTTTTTAGTGTTCTTTTCCTCTGGTGCTAACTGGTTATTAGTTCAAATTCATGTCTGCCAAACCCTGTAGAGGAAAATTTTTGAAGTAGCATCTGTCTTTTCTAACAACGTGTGTGGATTGCTATGGGAATGAAATTCCTCTTGATGCGCCTCCAGTTCCAGAGGTATTTGTATGTTCTTATCTATTAAGAATGAGCCTGCAAAAGATTTCAAGCCTTTGTATGATAGACAAGAAAGGTTTACCTGAGGCATACTCTCCTCATACTATAAGCAAATCAATGCTGTGCCCTTGGAGTAATCCAAATCCCAGACTGTAGCTCTTTTATAAACTCGTAAATTGCAGAAAAACACTGTGAATTTTTTTTTTCCTCTGCACTGGAATAGTGTTTTGTTCTACAGATCAAAATGAAGCTTCCTAATAATGAGGCTAGCCTAAGGTTTCTGGTAATGTTTTTTTCACTCTTATTCAACTAGTTCATTGGCATGATACCTTCAGATTTTGATGGTTGTTATATTATTACCTCATTTTTTTCTGCTCCATATAGTGGCTGGAATTCATCTTTATGAAATTTCACTGACATCTATGGAATTTCACATTTAAAAAAATCATTTGAGGTTTACTGAAATAAATCATTATATATGATTGGAAACGTCAAAGGAACTTCTGTTTTGTGAGATTAGCTTTCATATTCTTCTGTGTACTTGGCACACAACAAAATCAATAGGTTTAATCTCCTGAATAGTATAGTTGCTTTCAAGTAGTTTAGCTGGGAGAGGCAGATGAGCCCAAAAAAGGTGAAGTCCAGGATTTGGTATGAACATAGGATCCTCAGCACCAAGTAGGCAACTTTAGAAGGTAGGCAATAATTTTCTGTGCTAATGCAGCTTTAATAGTTGAAGACTGTATGAGTGTCTTTCTCTTCCCGATTCTCTACAGAGTGCTTCCTACAGAAATTGGAAGTAGTGGGACAGTCACAGATGGTTCCAGCTGATGGTTCTGTAAAGCCCTGAATCCATGTCTGCTGAGTACTAGCGAAGCAGCTCTTCAGTTTTCTGTCATGTCTAGCCAACTTCTCTGAGTTTGCATCTGGCTAATGGACCTGAACCATATGGCAGATGTGAGATGACCTCATGCAATTTTGTTCTTGCCCCAGCTGTGTTCTCACAGTGGTGGTTTCAGTCAATTTTCTGGGTGAGTTTAGCTTTTGCATTGTTATTTTTGAGCATGCTGTGTTTTTTTAATCTTTGTATGTGGCCATAGTGTTGCAAGGCAAGTCGTTAATTACATGTTGCTTTTCAATTCAGCACCTTAACTCTTCACCAGATAGTATTTGCAAAATTGGTTTTCTTTTCAGCTAAGCTGTAAGATTTCTTAGGTCTTCTACAAGGAGTTTGTTCATTTACTTATGCTCTGTAGCAGTGGACCACAATTACACAGTTTTGTATGTGGTACTGACCAACAGAATTTCTTAATGTTTCTGGATACCAAGGCAGAACTTCAACTGATATATCTATGGACTGTCCTCAGAGTGAGGGCAATGTTTTTTCCCTGTGGTTTGTTAATAGTGTTACACCCATAAAGCTGAAAGCCTATTTGTCAACCTTTCCATTCTTCGGATAAATGTATGAGTTATTGTGCTTTAAGTGCTTCCTAGAGGTATTTGCAACTAAAAACTTATTCTTGCATGTTGCTTATTCAGTCAGGAAAGAGAAACTAAACCAGTCAAGCCATTCTGGGGTTTGGAATACAAGAGAGGTGATATAATTTCTCTTTCCTCCTCTCTCTGGGGAGAAAAATGCTTATAGAGAACTATTTCTAGGCTTACAATCAGGTCTTTCAGAAACAAAAATCTCTTGACCTGGACTAAGAGAACATGTTTCCAAATGAAGGTTTCAGAATAAGCTGTTTTCTCATCTAAGTCACTGCTTAGTTTTGTGCAAAAGATACTGCTAGGGCCAGAAGGAAGCTTTGAGCCTCAGAGGCCCATTTGCTGGTTAGGTGTTCCTGTCAGAAAACTGTTTATGTGACTTTCTGCACTGCTGATGGTAAATCAATGTGGCTTTAAGGTAGACAGTAAAACCATGTCAGTTCATATGAGATGAAGACTTTTCCCCTTCAAGAAGGAAAGGGAAGTCCCTTTATTTATGCACTGTGGATGTTATCATAACCATCCTTTATTTTAGTTATATCAGTTCTCTGCAACTTCATCTTGGCAGAGGATCTTGCATCCGTTTGAATGACAGTGATGAGTGCTATCTCTTGAGTTGCTGCTAATATTGCTCTGCAATTTGCCTAGGGAACAGGACTATCGGGACTGTTAACAAAGCTGTGCAGCAGATTTCCCTGCTGCTCAGACCCATTTCTGACAGCTTTATTTTTTTCCCCACACTGTATGATTCCCTACTACCCAGAAGAACTGGCAGAACTGACAATATTTGTCCTGCAACCATTTGTTTATTAAGTTGTGTGCCCAAAGCCTATGAATTATGATCTTCTGACAGATGAAAAGTGTCTAAAGACTATTTTTGTACCTCCACAATTATTATCATTATCTAATGGTTGAAAAGGAGAAAAAATTTCTAGTAAGTGCTTTCATTGGGCTAGGTATGTTTGTGGGCAGTCCTTGATATTTATCACTGTTGTGTCCAGGTACCTCAGATATTAGGGTTTTATTTTTCTAGTACTTTTCAGAAATTTTTTTCATTTCTTTTTTACGGAGAGTAAGAGAGAGCCAATATATATTTAGTATTATCTCCTTAATGCTTCTTTCTATGGCTTGTAACAAGTCAAAGAAGTTAAGAAAGGAACTACAGGAAGGCTATCCAAGATCTAGCTTTGGACAAAGGTTTGTTGCTTTTCACTTTACTAGGCACAGGAAGAAGATGGGACTTTGAGAGTTGCACTTAGCATGGCAGGCTGCAGGCACAAGTCTCCAGCATGGAGCTAGGAATTTATAAAGGGTTGTGAATGGCCAGGTAGTTTCTGTGGCTACTGCCAGCTGCCATGCAGAAAACTTCTCTTGCAACTCAGAGCCTCCAGGCTCTCTTGCAGGCATGTGTGCACAGCAGTCCTTAGGTCAGCATTCATTGCAGATATGCAGTCAGATGCAGAATCAGAAATGTGTTCCCACCTGAATGCAAATGGTCAGGATGCATCTGCCATGCCACCCCTTATGTCTGGTGGCTGTTCCCGATATTCTTAAATTTCCTTGAGCACTGATTGTCCCCCTTTGGTATGTGATAGCTGTCGTCAGGTTACAGTGGTCCTGACACTGCAACTTGGTTATTCTCCCATCAGAAAAGCCTTAGTTCCTCTCACATGAACAGAACTGTGTCCCTGGGACATTGCATAGCATTGTAACTTGGCAGAGCAGGAGAGGCACTTCATGGTCACTTCAGTATTGAGTGTTTGGAGAGCCTTTTGCTGGTGCAGGTGCAGTTGCTTCATGCTGGAGGATGTGATGTGCGTTTAATTGATTTAGAGCTTTGCTTCTGTGTTCATGGTGGGAACTTATAGTGTGCCCAGGTGCAAACTCTCTGGTTTGGTTTCATTTGCAAGAAACCTAGTTTGCATGCATTAAGATTACTTCTCCATGATGTAAACTAAGCAGATTCTGTGTGCAAACAATTGGGCAATTAATTTCAAAAATGGACTCCTGCTCTGAAATAAAATGCTCCTATGGGCATACCCAAGGGGGACTCCATCCTTCTTTAAGTTCTTAGAACATACTAGTTGCTCGTACAGCTTATTACTTTTCATTACAAGAGTCATAATCCTCATTTGATAATCACTGTGATGGTTATGCTGTCACTAGTACCAGCAGAAAATATAAATATAAATATCCCTATGTGCAGAGTCACTTGATCCTCAGCACAAATGAGAATAACAAAAGAGAGGCCAGAGGAGAGGTTGGTAGAGGACCCAACGCTTTGCTACCAAACATCCAGTGCTGACAGTGGATTAGCCTGGGTTAGGCAGATTTTCACATGAGGCACAGACTAAGTCTTGGAAAGATGGTTAGGCAGTAAAATATGTTGTTTGCTAAGGGTTTAGTTTTTATTTCTCCAGTTAATGTTGCTTTGTTTGAGTCATTCATCCATTTTGCTGTTCATTGATATCATGTTTCCTTCCTTTCCAATTTAGGAAGGAAATAAAATGTCATATTTGAGGAATATGGCACAACCAGTCCTTCTCGTATCTACCTTTTCCTTCTCATATATCACATAAGAAAGGAAGAGTGCAGCGAACATCACTACTGTTGACTCAAATCCCTGGAAGGTCCCAAGCAGCCTTTTCCCAGGCAGTCTCGGAGAGCTCTGATGCACTCTGCTAACCCGGATTACTGCTAACCATGAGTCTGCACCTTTTAAACTACACTGCAGTGTATGTTATATTTAGCATTGCACAGTGCTGACAACTAAAAGAAGATTATGCAACCTCACTTCCTCCTCGATGTTTCGCTATTAATGTGTTTAACATCTCTACTTAATACAATCTTGTATAGTTGCTGTTAGAGATGTGACATAAGTTCAGAGTTAAGAACTCTCAAATTATTTTGTGTGTGTCACAGGTTAACCACCTGATTACAGACAGAAATTGTAGGTCCGGCTGATTCATCAAGCTAATTAATTGAATTACTTCATCAGGATTAGCTGTGCCAAAATATTATACAGCAAGCTTCGTACTGTGCTGAAAATACAGTACTTCTATAACACTTCATGAAACCATGTTTTTTCAAACATTAAAAATTATGCAAATACAAATAATAGTAATATGCTGGAGAAAAGGTAGATTTTAAAACTGATTTAAGCATTTACTGTGCAAGAAGTCCTAGAAAAATACTTTATATTTTCTATTACTAGCTGTACTAGAAAAGAAAGTGAAGGAAGAATCTGATGGGTAATAGGGAAAAAATGATTGATGAAACTTTTCTAGCTATGAAGAAAAGAAAGAAAAAAAGATTTCACATTTGATCAATCTGTGTAATCTGACCTCAAAGTGGAATCTGTTTCTTTTCCCTTAGTAAAGAGCAACTTTTTTTGTTTCTTAAATAAGATAACTTTGATTTTTGAATGCTCAAAGACAGAAAATTCACGTGTTTCAATTTTACACCTATTTAAAAACTAATTTCTTTGGTTTCATGATTTTTGTTTGTTTGTTTGTTTGTTTTATTTTCTCTTTGGCTTCTTAAAGCTCTCTAATCTTTAAGCTATTCAGGTGTGTATGAAAATATTTCTCTCAAGCATTTGTGAATGATTCAGTTGATTTTTGTAGCTTTTAAAATTTATTAATTTTAAACTAATATTAATATTTTTCAGACAATCTACATTTATTATGGTTGGAGAAAAATGTAAATTGCAATTTCACTACACTTCATAGGATACACTCATCAGTATTTGAAGCTTAATTTTAAACCAGGGAGAACAAAAACAGTGAAAGTGGTGGCCAACTTAGTGGCTAAACCTAGTTGGCTCAAGTGGGATCTAAACAGGGTTTTATGTTTCAGTAGACCAAAACGTATGAGAGTTAAATCATGCCAAGTAACATGTCCCAGGGAGTCTCTTCTTGTGTGCTTGTTATCAATACGCAAAGGTATTCAAAGTGGACTTTGTTTTTACATGAAGATTAAGTTCATTTCTTTCTCAAGGATCTTCCCTCCCTTATGATTACGATGCACAGTCTTCCAGTCTTGTGAACATATGATTTCTTTGAACAGGGATAAGTGACCTTTTTCCTCTCTCTCCCTTTTTTTCCTCCCTACAGTCTTCCTTATATAATTTTGCTTCATTTTGAATCCGAACAAAGTAGTTTTCTTCAAGAAATATTGAGTTTTAAGGAGAGCGATTGTATGTATTGCTTTGTTAGCACTGACAGCAATCTTTGTTGTTGCAAGCTAAAGCAATCGTGCTCTCAGATTAAAGCATTCCTAGGGACCTAGTGCTCTTACAACTGGCTCTGGAGCCACAAAGTGCAAAGCATCTTTATACTCAATGCTGAGGGTAGGAGTATTATCATTATACGAGCCTTTCTTTTTTGTTTTCTCTGTATTTCCACCCTCTGTAGGAATGGCAGATTTTTCACACTGTGTTGTTTTAAACAAGGAGAAAAGGAACACAAGTACTACTGAAGTGTTAATAAACATTTAGAATAAGTTTTCACATATTTGAATAGTTAATTTTCCTCTGTCCTGGGCACTCTGTCCCACTCAGGCTTTGGAAAGCAGTCAGAAAAACTGAGCTGCAGATATCTAGTTGGCATCAAAGAGATGGACTGGCTCCACCATCCCTTGCTGTCTCTCCACATGTCACCAAGGGTAGGTTTTTGAAGTGTAGGGAGGAGTGAAGTGGCTGGTCCAATGTGGTATTTTCAGTAACTGACACAAGCTAGAAGAACTCTTCAGATTTGTCTTGAAACACATGCAAAAAGACCAAGAGAATCTTTGCTTAAATAATTGATTTTTTTATGAGCCAATTCTTCACTGAAAGGATTTTGGCATAGAAGAACATAATATCTGTTATTTTTCTACTGATACAGCACTGCTCCTTTTATGTTCAAATAAAAATTACCTTGGCCTAGCACATCTGTACGATGTAGGTTCTTTGGAGCAAAACCCAATCTGTATCACCATCGTGTTTTGAATGAAAAAGTGAGACTGTAAAAATCCTGTACATTGAGTAGCCTTTACTCAGCAAATGTTCCTGTCCAGATGTGGATATGAACAAGCTTCTCAGGAGCTATCTTTATATTAAAACCCAGCTATGCATAATAACAGTATTTGTTGTAAACGTTTAAGGCAATCCCATGCCTCATTGTGGTTCTATAATAAGAGGCTGCTTCATGTCATAGCTGATTTGCTTCTCTCTTTCTCAGTTTCAGGACGTGATGGTTTAGTCTGAGACAAGCTTGGGAATCCCCCACCCTCGCACAAGTTCACTGGTCCTTAGTTAAATCCTAGGCAAAAAGTTGGTATAAATTTTGCTTTTCTTCTGCACTAAATTTATCATGGTACAGTCCAGCAAATGGCGTTTCTGGACTTTAAATGGGTCATTGCAAACTAGACTAAAATGGTGGCTGAAAATGGTACTGAGCTTTTAGTTCATACAAGAGATTGCAGTTTGCAAAGGACTGATGTTAACTTGAGGGGAGGTGTGGTTCTAGTGGAAAAACAGTCCTCTGAATTGTTTATGGTAAAGAGAATAATATGTTGATCCTGGATGTTGTGGAGACATCTACGTTCAAAGGTGATCATTTTGACAGAAAATGTAAAAGTAAACACCATCACTTACTGACAAAGCAAAATGCCCTTTGTATTTAGTAGAGTACCAAGAAGACTTTCTAGACCACTTTATGAATAATATCATGCTACTTCAGCTTTTTCTCTTTCTTCTCCTTTTTAAGTTATGGCTTTTTAAACATTGGTAGGTAATACCCTGTTTTCTTCAAAGACATTTTTCTTTTCTTGAGACAATTTGATCACTCAACCAGGTTCCAATCTTTTGGAACAGTATCTTCAAGTATTTTTTTTTACTGACAAATTTTTCTGCTATTAATCATAGCAAATTTGGCACATCTGGGAGAAAATATTTTCACCATAAAGTTGTCTAAATTTCCAGTTCATCCGGTACTAATTGTTTATAAAATAAAAATGCTTTTTTTCTTGAGACAGGAAATCATAATAACTGGAATCTTAACTATGGGAATTTCAGCTGAAAAACAATTTAAAAATAAAGCAAACTGTTATCAAAATGTAGTGTTTATACTATTTTCCCCCCAAAGCACCTTCATATTTTTCCCCTTGAATTGTTACTTGAATAAGCTGCAATGGGAAACTTAAGAAAGGGTCAGCTCCTCAGATGGTGTGAATCAGAGTCTCTTCAGTGAGTAAATCAAACTCCTGCAAATCACATAAACAGAGCATCTAGCCCAGAGTCCTCAGCTGCTCTAGCAGTTTTCACAAGGGTACAGACGTTTTGATTATCTGCTGCTGTTGGTAGGATGACTGTTTACTGTGGTGCTGCTGGCTGACTAACATCTGTGTTTGCAGCTCCAAGGAAAGAGTCAGTGCTGTTCACAAGGGTGCTTTGTGCCAGAATAAAACTGGTTGTGCCACGATACTCCTGGTTCCCTTGGTGGAAAGAAAAGATCTCCATCTGAAAAGGTATTGTGTCATTCTTAACATATAAATTACCTCACTGATTTTGTCTGTTGACAATGCTTAACAGTGCAAAGAGTCACAAAAGTAGTTAAAACTTGTACGTGGAAATTACTTGAAATGTGCTATCGTGCATATATGTTTACATTCTTGCATGTAGAAAACAGATATTCAAGGAAGTTACCTAAAAATATTGTAGAAGGATACTGGAAGTAGGTAACTTTGCTATTCCATCCTACAAATTATTTAGCGTGATCTCAACTCCTGAACCAAGATGTAGTTGGTTTGGTTTTGGTTTTTTTCCCCTCTCAAAAAGCAGTCATCACCACACAAATCCAATCAAACCAAAACAATCCATCAGAAGAAGAGTATGACCTTTGCAATTACTTTCCTGGAATGTATGGGAGTGTTCCTCAAACAAACTGCATAAGAAAGGAATTGTAGATGTGGGTCAAAGCAGAAGTCCATATAGTCTGCTGTTCTACCTAAAACAGGAGCTACTAACAGTTTTCTAGTGAAGAGTATAAAAATTGAGTAAGGATATCATGGCACTTCCCTGTAATATTTTTGTAGTCTCCAATATCTGTGTTATTAAATCTGTATACATTTTACACTGGAAATATGTGCAAGACCGTCATTCCCACAACACTCAGGGTTAAGGACTCCCCACAGTCTATGTACCTGTTGTGTGATCACCTTTTATTTGTTTGGACTAACTCCTTCTAGCAGTAAGCTTTGCTGGTGGCCTGCAGTGGGAAGGATAGGGAACTGCTGATTTCTGTTTGGTTTTGTGTACCACAGATGATTTTCTATACTGACATCATACCTTCCCTAAGACATCTCTGTTTCAGGTTGTAGACCTTAGCCCATTTATTCATCCCTTATGTGGAGGTTGTCCTGTGCCTGCCCCATTCTTGTCACTCTTTCAATGAAAATTTTCCAGTTCTGCAGACTTCTAGAAAGTGGGGCCAGAACTGCCTGCATTGTTCAAAATACTGGAACTCTCTATGTATATCCAGACTGAATTATGTCCTCTATTTGTTTTTTTTCCCTCTGTTCTTTTTCTGGTAATCTGTATTGTTTGCTTTATTGATTGCCTCTCAGCAGAAGTGAAAGAAAGGCACAGCAAGACTAAGCATAATTGATGTCTAATTTCTCCAACATTCTTGTTTATCCTTCCTTGACTTCAAATATGAATAATGTAGTTTTTCTTCCTTATCAAAGACAGATTTGGGAAGAGTTAGTTTACCATGTTTACTCTGGAAGGGGTAGATCTGTAGAGAGCATTTCAGGAGGTGCTCTTGAGTTTGAACATAAGCACTAATTGAAAGTGCATTATTTTTTCCTGGTGACTGCTGGTCATTTTTTTCCTGCTTTCAGTGACGGCAGATGAGGTGTCAGAGAAGAGCTGCTGCATCTGATGTTGTATTTCCTGCATGCTGCTCCTCTTGGCACCAGCAATCCAAGAATTAGCACATGTCCTTTTTACATTTTGCAGGAAGACTTTGAGTAGGGAATGGGAAGGACCCTGAGGAATTCAGGATTTAGGCTCTGGTGAGTGGATCCTGGCATCTCCCCGCAGTGAGGGAGGAGGGAGGAGTGCAGCATGCTCGCCTAAGCAAAGTGTGTTGGAGATCCTCAGCCCAGACAGTCCTATTCCACCTGTGACCACTGCAGGGTTTCTCCCACCTTGTGCTGAGGGCGGAAGCAGCTGCAACCCCTGTATGCTGAAGCTGCCTGGTCTCGTACCGTGGTGGCCTTTCGGGTGTCAGGACGAATGCCAGAAGAGCTCCCGGACTCTGGTGCACATGCGCAGTGAAGCGCCTTATTGCGAGTGGTTAAGAAGGTGACGTGTTTGTGATGTATTACGATTGAAATTTGCTATCCAAGCCTTTGTTCTTCCGTGGTAAAGCATTGTGTTACACACCGCACTGGTGTCCGGATCCGTGCGGATTTATTACTTATTATATTCATAAGTTACCTACATATCATCATGACTGCTCCCAGTGGAAGTGGGCACATCGGAGTACATCCAGTCCTGCTCAACCACCAACCCGGAGATACATGAAGTGTGGGCAGTTTTAGAATGCTGCATCTGGCGGCAGATGCTTGGCTGGTATGAAGTTCTTCAGTGATCCTGTGACGCTCTACACCAGCTAAGGATCTGCTCCCGGTTATGCAGTCAGGACTTCAGATAGTTGTCTGCACTGACAGCAGGTGAACTTCCGCCACAGATCATTTAGAAGGGATCTTAATCCTTTCAGAGCCTGCATTTTTCAAGACTTGTAATAACACATGCTGGTTGCCTCATTCATTTATTCAAAACTAATCATCAGATGTAAAATGTTGCAACTGACACAAGCAAGGAGTTTCTGTATTGCTAATATTGCAAAAAACTTGAATCTATAAAATTAGCCAAGTCACAAGGCTTTAGAAATGTAACAGCTTTCTCTATAAGCAGCATATCATTCAAATCAGTGCATTAACATGGATTCTGTGAGCAAAAATCTGACTAGTTTTCCAAATGATTCAAGAATCTTGCAGTTGTTTTGTATGTAAGAGAGGAAGGGGCACAGCACTTCCTTCATACTTCTTAGTAAGAACTTCTTATAAAGTGTCTGTGCCTTCGGTTTTGTCAGATTACACTAATTAGCAGTAAAAATCACTCTCAAAAAGATGTATTCAAATGCTTTGTTCTGACTGCTTGTATTTGACACATTTGTGGGATTCCTCAGTTTAATCTTGGGGTTTATAGCCCTCCCTCTTTAGGTATTTTTTGTTAACATTTTCAGTAGATTTTTTCTCTAAGAAGTGTCAGGAAACCATGAATGAATCTTTAGGCAGTTACATTACTTTGCAACAGTAGGAGGAGGAGTGATAACATTAATTCTAAGCTGAAATAAAAAATGGAGCTACATAATACTTTTCACCTTTTCATGGTTACCTTTTGCCACATGGTTGTTGTGTATGCATGTGACAGATTGCTGGGTTCTGAAGAGTTTCACTAAAACATTCTTTCTTTCTTTTTTTATTTTTTTCCACCCATTTATTTCAAAGTAGATTTCACTACTTTCATGTTTTAAATGCATGTGTTTCTGAATGGCTCATTCAGGAAAGAAATAGCACCACTCAGCTTTACAGAGTACTTAGTGATTACATACTCTGAATTTACAGTTCGTAGCAAATAGATGATCTATTTAGAGAAGAAAAATTCTCAAGGGTCTTGTAAGTCCTGAAGGGGAGGAACTGCATGTGTTCATAAATAGAAAAATAGGTAAAATCTAATGAACAGAAATCATTTAACAATTTGGTTAACAAAGATAGACTAGAAGGAAAATCAATAGATAAGGCAGTTGTAGTAACATGTTGCTCTAAATTATCTATCTGGTTATAGTTTCTGTGACAGTTTTAGGAGCTTCTTCTTGGGAGCTTGAAGGTTGGGCATGTTTTATTTCATTTTTAAAAAAGCATAAAATCTCATCAAAAAGGAAGAGACAAGAGATCAAGAGGATGTTTTAGTATCTATCAGAACCACTAGAAAATGAGTCATTTGCATTCAGGGGGTGTGAAGCATCTGTGGTTTATGGCTGAGAGACAGTTGGAAGATCATGGGCTGGCAGGGGTACACAAACTGAAGCTGAGAGCCGCTTAAAAAATACCAATATCAAACTGGGAAAAGGAAGATTGAGGAATGCATTGTTTTCTAATAATACCTAAGAAATGCAGGGGGAATTCTTTCCGAGATATGATTTCTGAATATTAAGATTCAAAGTGTCTCGAGCTTAAGGTGTAATACTATCACAGAGTTAAAGGTAATTGAACACTAACTGATATATTGTAAGACTGAAGTATTGCAGTCTTGTTATGAAACTTGTAACTGCAAGTTCTGTGCTATTATAATCTGGTTTTGTACAACTGCTAATTCAAGCTCCAGAAGCCCACCTATGATGCCATTATTGCTGCTGTTCTTGAAGCCTGCAGCTCTCCAGTACTGAATCTCCAAAATACCCCTTAGCATGCCATTGCTGTAGCACTTTTTCTTCCTCAGAAGGTCTGAAGAACTGAAAATCTCAAGACATTAAAAGTATTAATGAACACTTAGAAAAAAGGCCTGCAACTCTATAAGTATAGGGTTATATATATATATATACACACACACATAAGCAGCTCGTAGGGGCTGTTTTACGGATCATGTTCAGATGCAATTTAGAAAAATGCAGTACTGAAAAAAGTAAACTAACTTCCTTTTAGGACCAGTGAGGAAATGAAATGGAGGGTGCAGGAGTGAGAAGTTTTCCAAGTTAAATAAATGCTGGAAGGGCAATTTTCCCCACCACCACTGTCTGAACTTTGCCAAAGGCTGCTGAATAAAATCTGTAACAGAAATATCACTAGCTTTATATGGTAACTTGCAGTATCACTCTCTGAAGGACTTCTGCAAGTTAGTAGGCCTGACCTAGCATCTGGGATTGCCAAATGTAGTTTTCACTGCAGATTGTTCAAAGGGTTTGTCAGCACCACCAGTTTGTTGGGATTTTGTCATTTTCATGGAAGCCATGTGTCTTGAGACTGTCAGATTGACATCTGTCTACTTGAAACAGCAGGTAAGATTAAAACAAGAGATAAGCTCCTGGCTACAAAGATGAAAAGCCTATTGGAAAAGGAAGGCATAAAGTAGGGAAAAGAAAAATGTAAATGCACCTGAAAGCAATCTTTTATCCAAACCACCACAGAAGATTATGACTGATCTTAGATGCCGTAGCTGAGGGCTGATGCCGCAAAGCCTGGACAGAGAATTGCCTTTGAGAGCAGATGTGTGAAATGACTTTGGGAAGGGAGTAGCTTAGTCCTGCTTGCCCTGGGCACTGACTCAATGTGTCCTCTTCTCGGTCTCAGACAGGTCTCTTGAGCTTACTAGAAGTCTTGTCTTGTCTGTTTTATCCAAAAAAGAAAATGACTCTGTTAATACACATCCCTACTAGTATTTACAGTGTTTCTTTTCACTAATTTTCTGATGTATTCATTTCCCTTTGTACTGTGGAGCCTTCTCTAAATATTCATTGCCATTTTAGTCCTCATGTAGCCCGTTTCTTCTGGCTGAAAGACATTTTGTCCTCAACATATTTTTGCTGGTTGAAAGACTTTATTTTACATTTATTTATTTTTATTAACAGGTTTCAATTTTTTTCTGAGCTGACAATGTCCCATGGATACTATAAAAGTAGTTATTTTGCTGCTCATAAATCCTATATGCTGCTCATAAATCCTATAAAACCACTAAGTTTTTTGCGAGATCATATGTAGCAGCTGCAGTATTCAGACAGTTGTTTAAAATCTTTCTGATGATGGAACAAGTTGCCAGTTTTGGGATCCTGCTATCACAAAACGATGTCGAGAAACATTTGTGCCACAGGTGGGATTTCCTGTCGAAGCAGATGAGTTCACCCCCAGGCATGCTTAGAAGTAATGCCTAGTGTAGAAGATATGTGATTCGTAAGAGGGAGAAGAAGTGTTGCATGTATTTCCACAAATCAGACATTTGCACAGGTGAAGCTTCCACAGACGGTGCTACCACTAGCAGTTCTTTTAAGACATTGCCAGGGCAAAGACATCTTCTCCACAGTGGTCTTCAGTCTAATGGCCTATGTAGGAACTACATGACCTTAGCCCACAATGTCAGTGTAAATCAGGAGCTCCTCCGCTGAAGTCAGTGCGATTATTGCACTGTAAAAGTGAGGGATATGAGAGGAACACCAGAGTGATAAGATGAATGACTGGAGTTGCCACTGAGCTGCAGAATCTCTTGGCATAACTAGTCTGTAAGATTTAGAGACTGTGTGAGATGCTTTCAAAATCAGAACAGCAAAGAGCAAAGAATGTCTTCTAGAGACATAAAGAAGCAAACCAGAGGGTCTCGTTTAAAATAGATAAACAAAAATAATTCTAAACTTTCTGAAGAATCCATGGTTGCTCCAACAGAAAACAAGAGTGAATATTTTCCTCAACAGCTCTTCTACTCTTCTGTTTGAAAGGCTGGTGGGAAGGTTAATGTTAAGTTCCAGCCTCTATTGAATTTTTTTTCTGGGTATATTTTTTCTTCTTTTTCTGCTCACTTTTCTGTGATATTATGCCAAGGCTAATTGCCACTTTACTGCCTGCAGTTAAAAAAGATTCATCTTGGGTTTAGCCCATATTTGCTATAATTCCTTTAATACAGACTTTGCATTCAATTCTTCAATTTTCCTTCTCTAGGGAAGTAGAAAATGCATTCCTAGAAGAATTCGTCTACAGCCTTTTTGAGTTTCTTATGGCATCAGCCAGTCTCTGGAGCTGCTTATTTCTTTGTTGCTTTGGAAGGGTTAAGAGCAGCACTCCCATGATATATCGTGTTGTGATCTGTTTTATGTGCCTCAGAAGATTTGAATGTAAAGTAGAGATTTCAAACAACTCATCTGTGAGTTAAAGATTCAGTTTTTCTGAGTGAAACCTCTGCACCTCAATTCACGAATCGAATACTTTGTGTAGGCCAGTGTCATATGAATTTTAGATGGTCTGTTAGTGCATTTTGGACGTATTAAGTTGTGATTCAGTTGTGATTAGGCATTCAGCCTCTCACTGAAACCTTTTACCAACACTCTTTCAGTTCACATAAGCTACCTGATTGCAGAACTGACCTACATTTCTGTGAGCAATAAATGTCTGTTTTGAGTTAGGTTTTAATTTTTTTGTTTGCAGGCAGGTATTTGAGAGTCATCAATGTGACAGCTTCCAAATAAAAAATCTTGTTGTTGTTTCCCCCTGTCCTTTATAACTGCCCTGATCTTCCTGTTTATTTGAAGGCACAATGCAAATTTCAAAGGAACAGCCAGCAGGGAAGTGCTGCATTTTTCATTTGGGTGATACATACAGAAAGTGAGAGACCGCTGAATCAGGCACAGTTTGCTGTTTGTCACTGCCTAAAACCATTAGTGATGTGAAATTATACCAGGCACTTGCTGAAAGTTCAAAAGATCTTATGTGAAACCTTGGAGAATGATATTAGTCAGTCTTGTAACCTATATCCTGCACAAAAAGAAACATTATTTCTTTCCCAGAGCGCTTTTATGGCTTGCCTTTTAAGGCAGGAAGGCAGCACAATTTTCCATGTCTTGCCACAAGCCTCTCAGATTACCCAATGTGATCTTGAAATATCTGGTGAAGAGGTTGAGGGGAATTATTACTGATATTGTTATGTAGTGAGGCATAGAGTGGTCACATCCATTATTGCTTCTAGTTGTCCATCTTGGTGGGTGGGGATGGCAGGGCTCAACCAGCACTACAGCTTTTAAGTGCTTTGTTGCCCAGTGTACTCAACAGTGCTGTCCTGGGTGTCAGGGTACTCTGTTTAATACAGGAGGGGAGCTGGATGCATAAAGATTCAGTGCCTTAAAAGCTTGAGTTAACCAGCCAAAAGTGCTGGAGTAGGGAATATGGTTGAAGTCCTGATCCTCTTAGAAGCATTTATCAAATCATGTATTGCAGCAGTCACCTGTCTGATTTTCTTCAGAGGGAGAGTAGAGGCATGAGAAAGAATAGAGGAAAGCACCTAATGAAACATTGGTGTAAAAGTAAAAAGTGTACATGAAACCCTTTATTCATTTTCCCCAAAGAAGCAACTCCTGCCATTATGCTGACTGCTGTTGCGCTGCAGTGGAAAGTTTTTGAGTCGCACAAGCTTGAAGGTTTTTTGCTTTGCTTTCACTTTAAGTACTTAATAATTTATTGGGCTGGAGTGGAAAAAATATAACCACAACCTAATGAAAGGGGGGGGGGCATGGGGGGGGGCCACTCTGAAAGAAGTATGAAGTGGGTTCCTGCCTGTTCTCCAGTATGTACTTAGCGTTATGTATTCATTGAAACAAGCTCTTGCCGGGTCAGCTCCTCCCTAGGTGACTACTGAGATCACAGAATGAGGTGATTCCTGCTCATGTTTATCTACTCTCTCTCCACACTACACTCCTCATGGAAAGTGGAATACTTGATATTATAATGTTTACAGCAGTGCCACCCTTGAACTATTACATAGCCTGGTAGTCTGAGCTTTTACATTGGTGGTAGGAGGTGCAGGCTACAACCCCTTCAAACAGAGAGGATGGAGATTTGCTGGTTGTATCCTGTGCATGTGAATGAAAGGGGAAGACACTTGTTCTCCAGCTACAGTTTACCTTGCAGCCCAACTGAAAAGCTGTTCTCTATGAAAACCTGCATTCTCATGTAAGAAAGGAAAACAGTACAAAAAAAATTCATAGTGGTTCATTTGGAAGCAGCCCAGCTTAAAGTCTAGCCTTAATTTCTGAAGTGATAATTGAACTTTCAAAGAGTATTACTAAGGTAACCACTTTGTAAATAGCCAAAAACAAATGGATGTTTATGACACCTGTGAAATCATCATGTACTTAAGAGGCAAAAATAAATTCTTCCCTATTTTCAAATCTGACTCTCTCAAAAGAACTTCAGAACTTTTGTTCAGCAAAATTTTAAAACTTTTCAACTATTAAGCCCAAAATGAAGTAGTAAATAAATATTTAAAATTACTGTCTTGCATGCTTTAGAAGTGTTGCTTTTCTGTGAAACGGCTGCCCCACGTATAAGCCTGTGAATTCGCTTGCTGTTGGCATGTTTAGGCCTCCTGCAGTTGCCAAAAGCAATCACAATGCCATGGATGCAGCCCCAGGAGGGTTCTTCAGTGGAAAGGGATTTCCTGGTGGCAAAGAATCAAGGTTTTTATTCTGCTGTCTATTCTTGCTATGGGAGGTGTTGGAGACGAAAAGGTCCGCAGTCAAAGTGCTTTCAAGCCCTGCCAGTCCCTGCTGCGGAAACAAGCTGTCTGAGTGGTGGGTGCTCAGGTATGAGTTAGAACAGCTTTTTAGTGTCTTCTGCTTTGTGCCAGGGCTTGGAGCAGTTCCCAGCCAGCCCCAGAAGGCATACCGTGTAGAGGTGGCTGAATTCCCCTGAGTCTGGCACAATATCATGACAGCTGGGTTTGAGAGCTCTTCTAGTGCTCAATAGCAGTTTTCCAGCACTTTGAACATGACACTGCCTTACCTTGCAAGCTCTTCTATCGGCAAGTGATGGTCCTGGCTCTGACTGAAGTGTCTTATTTCAGGAAGAGACTGTGTATGCATTTATAATATCTATGTGTGTCAAGAACTTTTGAAAGACTTGGGTCTTTAGGTAGTCCAGTCTGAATCAGCTTTTAGAAGATATTAAATAGAGAAAATGAGAACAAAATGACCACCCCTAGAAAAACAAGGTATGAATATCATGAGACAAGCCTTCAAAAGAGAAGAGCAAAGAATAAGACCAAGGAAAACCCAAAACCAAACCAAACCACCACCAAGAAAACAAGCAAAAAACCAAAAAACAAACCCCCAAACCCCAAAGTCTAGGAGAAAAGGAATACATAGTAAGCCAAAGGGATTTTTGTTTGGTTTTTTTGTTTGTTTGTTTGTTTGTTTAAAGAGTGCTTTGAAAAAGAGGTAGACACAGGCTCATTGTGCAGTCTTTCTGCTCATTCAAGAACACAGGCTTTAGTTCAAGTCAGTAACTTATGTCAAATATGTCACTTTAGTTTGGAAGTTGGCACAGTACTGCTAAAATCAGTGAATGGGTTTTAAAGAGCTTTTTGGCATGAATAATTAGGAAGTTCCTTCTAAACTTTTTTTTTACAGACACATATGAATCTTCTGCATATTGGCATAGCACATTATTTAACCAATAGATTCTTATCTGCGTGATTGTACAGTGCAAGAGATATTCCAGGAACTGGCATGGCATATCTGATGGGAATAGCTGTATTTCAATTCATTTGCTTTGTGTCTGAGAGCATTTACTTTCTTTTGCCTCTCTTTTTATTAGAAGTCATCCTTTTCTTTCTAGATCCAACCAGGAAATGTCTAACAAAAGTCTGATAATGCCCTTTCCAAACATCTCACAATCTTTGTATGGAGTATTCTCTTAAAGCTCTGAACTATTCAAGAGCTATTCCTTTTCTCATTTCACATATGGCTGATTGAACTAGAAGTACAAGCAAGAAGCTAGTGTCTATAGAGCCAGATTCCCAGGCTGGAAACCACCCATCCTTTAAATATAATTCCTTTCTGGACTGGTCCTAAATTTATTTTTCAGTGCAAAGAAATGTGCTTACCAATGCTTATTAGATTGTTAAGTGTGGGTTTTTTTGGTCATTTTCATCCACATGGAATTATCTAGGGTACAGAGAAATAGATATTAATGGGCTGTGAGAATCATTGTTATTCAGTTCTGAATATCAAGTTGTGCTGGTTTCTTTTCATTCCTTCTGAACTTATACAACTGTGAGGTAGTGTTTTCTATATTTCTATCTTCTACTGTCTTTTCCCAGTTGATTCTTTTTGACATACGGTTATTGATTTCCTTTCAAGTACAGAATAAATGTCAATTAGTCCCTTGTCTGTTTTGTGGCAGATCCTTGAGTCTCAAGGCTGTAAAATCCAAGTAGTTCTGCATGTTATGCTCATCTAAAAACAGAGATTCTGTTTTATAATATTTATCTACTTTACACTGGCGAACTTTGAATCTGATGAAAGGGTCTGCATGCAAATAGAGCCCAATGAGTACAGGAGAGCTGAGAGGGGTATTTATGCACATTTGTCACCACTGCCTTTGTTGTTTCTCTTCCAGTAAATAGAGGATTCCTTTGAGTCACATTCCTGCTGGTGTCCCAGTGTCCACTTTCATTTTGAGACGAAAAGAATCCAATTTGATTATTTTTCTCAGATCTACATATTGATACTGCTCAGCCCTTATTGTACTTTTTACCAGCTCATTCTTGCTAATATGCTGGTACAAAATTTCTCACAAATGTTTAATTCCTAACAATAGAGTACCGTAATAATTTTCACGATACAAAAGTGTTGTGCTGACCAACTTACTGGAGTAAAATGACCCTTGGTCAGTCATGCAGCCATCTTTAATATAAATTTAGTACAGTGATTCCCCTGGACATGGTAGATGGCGGGCTTACCAGAGCTGCACAGAATCAAGGTATCAGGATTTAGCAGCCCCTTGTTACTAGGCTACTGTTCACCTCTGAGACCAGAAAAGATGATCACAGAAATGCACTTTCCTGTTATCCATCATATTTATGACTGCCTATGTTCTATGAAGAAAGCTTTTTACAGATTTGATGAGAGGTTTAAAAATAATAAAGGTCAGGATAGGAGGCGGCAGGGGGAAAGGCAGAAGATACTGGATTCCAGTGTCCTGCTTTCTTCTACAATTGCTGTGCTGTAGAAAAACCACAAAAAACCCCAATCCATCCACTTGATATCAAATAAAACATCATATTTTTCATAAGCTGAATAGATACCTTGGAAAGCAGCCAACAAGGGAATTTTCCATTTGTGCTGCTTTTGCAGCCTCTTTCAAACCTACTGTTAAGCAGCAGGGGCACATACGCACTTCACTCCCTTTTCTATTATGCAGCTATGACACATTAAGCTCCTTGGAATGGTATTCATATTTTATCAGCTCTCCTAACTTCAGTTCTTTATTTATAACTTGCTCTTTTTTTTTTTTTCCTTCTTATTTCCATCCTATATATCTAGACTTAGCAAAGAAAGAACCAAAACAGTTGAAGAAAAAAACCACACCGAACCCTGCTATGAATTTAATCATACCTTTCAGGTGGAATGTATGTTTTCACTCAGTGTTTAAGAACTCAAGGTATCATTATCTGATCATTATTTTCTCTTTTCACACACAGCTTGCCATGGCACCCTCTACAGGTCATATCTGATTTACTTACACTTAATATAGCATCTTTACTTTGAAAATAGCAGATTTTATTTCCTAAAGCATGATATTTATTCCACGCCTGCAATCTGCCAAACTGCTGAGCTTCCTGCACAAGAAAGCACTGACAGTCTATGCAGACCTGTGTTGATTTGCAAATGCAATGATACAGGCTTGTCAAAGACTTTAGAAAACAGTGCTTATATATTGGTAGCCTTGGTTTTATAGGCTCGGGAAATCTGTTTTGTGCTGTTGAGGAAAACGTTAATTAATTTATATGGGTACTGCTATCTCATACTGTTGAAGGCAATCTGTAATACCAACAGGAGCTGAATTTGGTACCATTACTCAACTAACCTGAGCAATTAGTCAAAAGTAAAGACCCTGCAAGAACACTTTGTGTAGGTGGAGGAATTGGTAACATAAGCACACAGCATTTTTGGTACAATCTCAGCATGTTTGTTTTGTAAATAAGCTCTGTTTTTCAGAGTACGAGAGAAACAGCCATCAGACATTTTTCCTATTCTGAAATACCAGGCTTACTACTCCAGGAGGATTTGTCCTTGGGAAGCCTTTCCCTCTGTCTCTCTCTCTGTCTACCTGTCTCTCTCTATTTTTCTCTCACTTCTGCCTCCTACTTCCATAATATATTTAGACTTATTTCTTAGCCTGTGCTTCCACAGGCAGGAAGGCATTTCTCTGTGGCCCACACAGGTCAGCCCTGCCATGACCTGAGCCTATACCCGTGGGCAGTGAGTCCCAGGCAGAGGTGGGTTTTTTGATGCTGAACAAATGTAGTATCTCCCAGCACAAGTGCCTTGTGTGTGAATGTAGTCACAAGCGTTGTTAACATCTATGGATAGATGAAACAATGTCTTCACACACCCATGGATACCAGCAGAAGATTCAGATTTTGTTGGCTATTTGACAGGACTGTGTTATGGGAAAGGCGACCAGTGTGGAGAATTGAAGAAGCTTTCTTTGCTCTATGAATAGGGTTTTGATGTTTGCATTATTTGGAAATCTTGCATGTCAAGAGAAAAGCCAATGTCTCAAAGCTGGAAAAAGACACAGAAAAAAGGAGTGCTAAAATCTTAATCGTTCCGACTGGGAGGATGCTGCTAAAGTAAAAGTCATGAAGCATTGGTTATCTCTTAGTGGATAAAGGATGAATTGCATTACATTGAAGTGAACTGTGATGGCGGCAGAGCAGAGCCCCCCTTATGTATTCCCTCAGTAGTAAGTAAATGCTGTGACTCACTGATGGTCTTCTGACAAAAATAAAAAAAAATTAGAGCTGAAATGAACAGTATGAAAAATCCTTCGCCCACTGTAAAGATAAGAATCTAAAAAGATAGTCTTTTGGTAGCAGTATTTCACTTTCCTTCTTAGATCCAGTGTCTTTCATCAAAGATTTTAAGTTGTGAATAGAAAAAAATGAAACTCGCATGTTAATCTCATGGCTCTGTCATTGGCTTTAGACAGCATTGTAGCATGCAAGTGGACTGTGGTAATGTACAACTTTAATTTCTTTGCAGTGCCATGGTCAAAGAAATTATGCTTTTTCAATATGGTACACCAAATATATTCCCTTGAGGTCTCTGCTCTCATTGTGATCCCTTAGTGCTGGGCATTTCTCAAAGCCTTTTGTGTCTGCAAAATATACTGCTAACATTTTCTCACTTTAAGCACAGAAAACTGCAGGTGCAAGAAGATGGAGAATTAAGGCCTCCAGCTTACAGAAATTAAAGGAAACCTGGTTTCATCGTGAGGCAGATTTTGACCTTGGGTAGGTATCATTAGATCTGTTGATTTAATTAAAACTTACCTATATGTTTCTCAACTTTCAGTTGATTGTTCTTGAACTCCGAGTTTTAGGAAGTCGTTGTGAGAAAGGTGTTTGAAGGATATTAATTCATTTAGGTGTAAAGGTCCGTAACCTCTTACTGCAATCCCTTCTTTTTATCATTGCCAGACAGTTTCAGCTGTACACACCAAGCAGAGCTGAATGTGACTTTGAAGCATTCAAGGAGGATATTACTTTCTCAGTGATAATTCTAAAGTGCACTTGTGCCTGTATTGTTTTGCTATTTTTTTGCTACTGCCTTTTATAGATAAACCACTTCAATATCTTTTGATTAACAAAAAGGTAAAAAAAAAAAGAAGAATATATTGTGTTCGGTATGTACCTACCTGGTCAGTACACATAGGAACAGACAAAGCCAAAGGAAGAAGCAGAAACATGAAGCCATGACCACTGTGTTAGAATCTGTCACAAAAGAACAATCTGAGATCCTGTTTAACTTCTCAAAGAGCGAAGTCTGTTGAATACTGCCATGTTTGCATGTGTAAAAGTAATTTCAGAAAGAGGAGCTGACCGCTCAGATGGTTATATACCAATCTGTAAGATTTTCTCACCATCCTATGTCATGTGGATTACTAGAATTCATTGGAAATTAACATTGTAGCAAATTCCAAAGAAAGAACTTCATAACCAGTGTAAATCTGTGGATATGTTTCTGAAATCAGTTGAATTTCTCCCAATTTTCACCAGTATAACTAGGAATGGAATTTGGCACTCTCCTGGTTTTGCTGAGAAATATAAAATGTCAAGTAGGAATTCAAAAAATGTTGAAGTCTGTAGGAATTTTGGAGTTTTGCAGACAACTTTTTACTTTTCAGTGAATTTTTGTAAGATTTTAGCCAGAGCTGTTCAAGGAATCTGCAGAAATAGAGAATGGAATATGGGTATGAGCTGTTGGCCTTTTAATATGGGATTAAGCTTCCTTAAAGTCACTCTGAGTTGAAGTAAAGCACTTAAGGATAGTGAGCGGAGTAAATTTGGGGAAAAGTGCTTTAATTGCTCAGTGGTGTGAGGATATCTTTTTGTAAAATAAAATTATCTCTCTCAGACGCACTATATAAGCATCTTGATCAACCATTTAGCTTCTGCGTTTTAAAGGTAGGATGAGCTACAAAGAGCTGTAATTTTGGGACTGGCTAAAGCAATCATTGTGTGTAATTGCCCCTGCTTTATGTACGCGTGATTAACATGTATGAAATGTCTGCACTAAAGTGACTTGGTGTGAAGTAAAGTGGCCAGAGCTCTGAATGTTATGTAAAGTGTTGGACCTTGGTCATTCTTTATTCCTGCAGACTCTGGCATGTGCTGGAACAGAGAGTTAATGACAAAAATAACAGAGGTATGACTGAGCCTGGTTGTGAGAGTAAGAAAGCGTTGGACAAAAATGTAGCATGTTTACATATAAGGTTACTATGCTGAGGACAGAATTGCATAATAAACAAAAGTTAATTCTTGAATGCAACTATTTATTTTTTAAAACTATTTTGTTATATAAGAAATGCAGCTTAAACACTTCTAGCAAGAAGTCTTCCCTGATAAGTGGAAACAGAATCCATGAAGTATTTCTGTAAGTTTTAAATGAGATTTAAATAATTTTAAAAAGTTTACAGGTTTGAAAGCTATGTTTCACAGGACAATTAAAGAGCTCATTAATGCAGATAGAGTTGGTCTCAAGTTGCAAGACTGAAGCCTGAGGCTTTGTTTCAAATAACCTTAAATGTGTGTTTAAGTTGACAGCAAAAAATGTGCCTAACCTTATTTGGCAAGAAGGGAGGAAGCAGTCATTTTGTAGAAAGTGACTATGTATAAAATGTAGCAGCAATTTTGTTTTGGTGCCTGCATTGTACTTCCCTGAACTAAAGGCTTTCCCCTTGTAATGCGAACATTCCCTTGTCCATCCCCACTATTGCACACAGGTAGTAATTATAACTGATAGAAAAATAAGTTGATAAAAACCCCCTAAAACAGGATGTTTATGGTTTACATATTGTTTATTCTCATTTCCTTTTCCTCTTAGCCACCTGGTTTGTGGACAGCTTGTAGAAGGGAGCCTTGATGGTTAAAAAAAGCTAAATAAGAGGATTGGAAGTGTTAGCTAGTATTGCCAAAGCAAAGAATTGCGCTTTAACAGAAAACTTTTTTAAAATCAAAATCAGAATGTATAGCAAATATGTAAACAAGAAGTGGGGAGAAGAAGAAAACAGCCTGAGTGGAGCCCTATGCTGTTATGGCAAGACTGGGTTATGGGAATTATCTCGTTTAAATCAAGACTGGAAATGTCTGTGCTGCACTGCAGAAATAATCACATTGAGAACACAGAACTGATCCCTCAAAGGACACACCAAGAAAGGGAGCAGAGACAATCAGGAGAGAAATCGGAAGATGGGTACTGAAGAAACTTTGAATGGTGTATCTTTGAGGAGAGAGCAACCAGCAGTGTTGAAAGCCAGCACAGGGTTCAAGAAAGATGAACATGGAAGCAGGAGTCTGGGAAATATCTTCATGGAAAAAGTGAATAAAGTAATTTCATTTTGAATGAACATTTACTTGAAAGAAATCTGTTGAAAAACAGCAAACATTTTTAGAAGGTTCAGGCAGGACTTTTGAGGTCTAGCTGAGTCATTCAAGTATTCCAAGTAGTAATAGTGAAAGACTCAACACTCATCTCTCAAAATTAGTACATAAATTTTTCTTGGTTGGTAAGTGGTGTAGTGTGAAACAGAAAATTGCTAATTAAAATTTCTCTTTAACATAGATGATTGACTTAAATTATGTATGCTCAAGTCCAATAAGAGCACTTGCTTCCCTGCTCTGCTACTCTTATACCCCTTGACTTTAATAAAAGTGTCTGATACGTTTACCTACCAAGCAAAGCCTTGAAAATGAAATCAACTTATGTGGAATGAAATTAGTGTTTGAGGTTAGTTTTAGTATCACATCAGCTTCATGTTGGGCCAAGAATATGTCAGTGTGATTCAGCACACATCCTCTTCCCTTGCAAGACAGAAAAAATGTACCTTTTCTTAACCCTGTCTATGAACAAAAGCCCTTTTCTTTTTCGCCTGATGGTACCATTAGGAAATTGTTCAAGGTAATTATACAATCTAAATATTACCAGGTCCTGCTAGTATTCCTTGAGATTGAAAAAACCCAAAACAACAAAACTAAATAACCCCTTCCTCCAAAAAAACCCCAGCAACAAGAAGAAAATAAAAGGAAAAGGCAAATTGTCTGCCCAACTTGTGTGGTCGCATTCACATCACAAGGTTAATCATCTGGACTTGCCTGATCATTCCCCCTGCCTTCCCACAGCCCATCCCTTTCCAAGTCAGAATGTAGACACACGTCCTCCTCAGTGAACGTGCACACCTGAGGAAGGACCAGAATTCTTGCTCTTCACCTCAGATCTATCCTTACAGCCCCTTCCTGTTGGACTGAGGAATCTCAGCACCCATTATTGCTACTCACAATGATTTTTCTAATGTTTTAAAACAATCTACAAACAGTTTTATAGGGTTAACACAAGCTGTTAAACCCTAACCCAGATATTATTTTATAAAATACACTTATTTTTTATTTCTTTATCAGTTTTGACTTAAAAGCAGTTGGCTTTTCCAGCTGCAGACTTCTCACACTTTTGTACTTCAGTTTTAAAACATAGTGGTTAGAATAGAGTTTTGAGAATTGTTTATGCTGTGAATGCTGGATGTTAAGAAAATATTATTATTTTTGGATGATCTAAACCAGGTAAAAAATAATGATATTTATTAGGGAGTCTGTGATCATAAGCCTGGAAACATCTTATATGCTTTGCAGATAAATGTTTTTCAAACAGGTCAAACGTCTTTGAAGATTTTGAAATCAGATAAAATTGAACCTTTTTTTTTATTACGTGTATCACAGTCTTTATATTGTAGCCTGCACAGATACTCTAATTGCAGATATTGTTCTCATGAGACAACGAGAAAGCCAAATGACCTTCTCATTACCTAACAGGAAATAAGACATTTTAGGACACTGCAGTTGTTGCTATTCTGATCATGTTTTAGGAGAGTATGACTATCTCCTTTAATGATATGCCTCACAAAGATATTATTTTATTGAATTTGGAGTATTGTTTTCTGATCTGCAGAGAACTGTTGCAGATTGTGTACAAGCACTTAATATTTTTTTATTAGAACAGCAGGGCTTCAAACTTGCAAGGTGCATGTCACTGTAGTCAGCTAGTAGCACCACCATATCTTCCTCTGTGTAGCTGCCGCTAAATGATCTTCCATTATGTAGTGCTGATTCTGGTTTTGCTTATTTTGCAGAAACTTATATTTTTCTAGTTGAATCTCATTCTATTTCTGAGACATGGGTTCAAACTCTTCATTTCTTTCTTTAAGGTATTCAGAATATCTGTATTGATGGTGCTTTTCAATTATGGATCATCAGAAATTTAATAAGTATTCTCAAGGCTTTCTGTAGGTCATTATAGGATATGTGGAATAAGATATTTAAAACTACTTTGGGTGGAGAAATCTAGCTTTCCTTAAGAGTTTTGGAGTAACATTAGGCTCTATCTTCTTCATGCTGACATCAAACAAGCTTCTAGGAAGTCGGTTTTCATTAGATTTTAGACTCAAAGAGGCTGCTTTTGAACTTGCACTCCAGTAATTACTGTGCTTAGTAAACATTAGTAGTACCATAATGTTTAAGCAGGAGTTGATTCCCATTCATTGAAGAACATCTACATCTCTTTGAAATTACACCTTCTTTGTGACCATGAAGTCATAGCCTTATATTTGTGTAGCTCTCACTTGAGAGGATTGATGCATCAATCTCTGCCACCTTTGGTACTTTTTTTTTTTTGCATTATAATCTGCATTCGTTTTTCAGAACATTTAGCTGTGGCTGAATCCTAATTCTTCATCTTCTTCTGAGAGTTACCATCTGCTTCAGAATACATATCCAAGCATGAAATTTCTTGGATATAAAATTATGTCATTTTGAGGACTTGCTGAGCCACACTTTGAAGTTATTTCACTTTTCCATAAAAAAAAAAAAGGGAAAACAAAAGAAAAAAAAGAGATCTTGACTGTTTGTAGAAATACATCCTACCCTACTCCATGCAGATGTGAAGGAATGAACTCACTGCAGTTTCAATGTTTTGGTGAACAGGGCTTTTCTGAGATGAGATGGTGAAAGCAGGCCAAGAAATAAAATGATTTTGCAGCTTTTTTGATCAGATGACAGTGTCTTGCTTGCAGAAACAAAAGTATTCCTGATGCTTATAGCAATGTATGCAAATTAGTGTACTTTAGTATATTATCTGGGGTGACTTCTGGAAGATGACTCAGGGGCCAGATATCTGAGACAGGTGTGCTTTTGGTATTAAAGCAATCAGAATTTAACACAATGAGAGGTTGTTAAAGATATGCACAAGGGAGGCAAGGGAGAGACAACTACTACTTCCTTAATACCTTTGAAAACACCACATTGTGATGAATTTTTTAAAGGTTCATTGTTTCAAAGCAAATTTCCTGGAGTTAAAAATGGGCTTCAACAAACTTAATCTCTTTAATCATACAGCTATCAGTAGTCCTCAGCTGCCTAGAGACTTATAAAACAGGTCTTTATTGTTGTTGTGGTTTGCTGTGGGTGTTTATAGCATTGCATTTTAAAAATGTTCAGTGGAGGTGTTAACCACATGTGATAGAAAGTGGAAACATGAAAATAAAGAGAAGGATGGAAAAAAGCCTGCTGTTAATAGCTACTATGTAAACTGAATTATGATTTTTAAATGCAGTTATTTTCTGTGGAAGCCATCTTTCCTTGCAAATTATGGTGGAACACGTCAATTTCTTTCATGGTGATTCAGTAACAGAGCTCATCAAATGATGTATGGTGGAGATAGAGGGAAAGAGAGAAACGTGTCGCTGATAACGATAAGAAGATCTACAATAAAATAAAAGTTTGCCTCTCTGCTTTCACTGAAGTTGATTTATCTAAAAATAGAACCAAGGAGGAAAAAACGTGAGATTCATTAAGAACTAGCTGTGTCATGGTACATGGAAATGCAATCACAGGACAAGATCTGTAGGAACAACATAAGGCCTTTGGAGAAGAAACAATGAAGGCATAAACATGAAGTTTGAGGTTAACGAAAGGCAGGAGCAGAAATATACTAAGTAAAAAACAGTGTGGAAGAAGATCCAAAATGCTGCTTTTATAGGATGTTTTTGGTGAATCTCTGTGTCTTCAGGTGGGGATAATGTTACAAACTCTGGCACGAGTTTGTAAAGTTTGCACTCAAAACACAGCTTCTTCTAATATCGATGTGGAAAAGCATTTCCCTCAGTAAAGGAAGAGTGGAGGAAATAAAACATAAGGAGTTTACTATTTTTGTGTCTCTCTATCTGTATTTATTTCATTCATATATATGCATGAAAATGTAGTGCAAAGATGGATTGTGTAATTATTCTAGATGAAGCTTAAGACAAATATAGATTTTCTAAGATCTGTGACAATCTACATTTTGGAAGTGCATAAGAGCATTTCAGGAGAAATTGATGTATTTCTCTGATCATTGTATTTGACTGAAATATGATTTGAATATAGGGTTCTAAGAAAAGTAAGAAAAACAGAAAAGGGAGAAGATGCTGCAATAGCCAAAAGTGTATGAATCTGTACAGAATGGCGCAGTTGGTACAAGTGGCTAAAGAAAAACAGTCAAATAAATCCTGTCCCTCTAGGAAAACAACGGATGACCTATAAAGAAGTGTTTACTTTAGGTATGACCAGCTCTTATGAAGGATTATAAGGTAGGTTTTGTGGCAGTTTTATTGATCTGAGAGAACATGAGAATTGAGAAGTGACTGGGGAGCTAGGTACATATGAAAAAAACCTATGGGTCCATTTTCTGCCAGACTTTTAGGAAGGGTTAGAAGCAATTTTGACTTTAGGAGAATAGTCATTGGTCATGTTGGGCAACACTTTTAAAAAGTAATTTTTGTTAGCATCACATATAGTAGCTGGTTTTTTGTAGTCTCTGTATGCAAAAGATTTGAATCATCTAGTCACAATATTCTTGGAGGTTTTTTGGAGGGGTTGTGATTTGTCTTTTTACTGAAGACCTGTGAGGTCTGTGAAGCCTTGTTTTATTGTCTTCCTCTCCTGTCAAAATAACAAATCTTTTTTGCTTTTCTACTTTTGTTTTACTCTGGAAACTAGTGAGCTTGTCTCCAGAGAACCACTGGATCTCAGTGGAGGTGATACATGACCTGCATATCTAAGAGACATTTTTTCTAAAATACAAAATAGCAGAATTTTTGGGCCAGTGAAAAACAATATTCATCCAGTAGCAATATTCTGTTTTAATTGCTCTTATTTACAGATCAGGAGTACCACAGCTTGCAAATTAGGGCACTTGGGGCTCTCTGCTGGTGACAACACTCGTTCCTTTCAAATGCTTTCCAGAGCATATGCTTTTCATTTTTTACAGATTTGCTAGCTCTCTCCTTTCCTGGAGGTTAGTTAGTGATGCTGGTGCCCACTTTTGCAGTACTTGGGGATGTTTTTAGAGATCTGTGTATTTTACCAATAAGACTAACACTTTATCTAGCAGGAGTTTTGTGCATTTTTATGTGAAAAAGTACTTGGGTTTACTGAATTCCACAGTATAAGGCAAAAATACTGGGATGCTAAACTTCCTTCTACGATAGCAATATAATAGTTCTCCATTTCAGGTGATGACAGAAAGGGGATGGTTACTGGCACAATGTCATGCTCACTTACCTAACCAGATCTATGCTAGACTGCATTTTTCTCATTTGCTTTCTCAAGGATAGCAATCTAACACAGTCAGTCTTCCTAGTTGCTTGCTGCGAATCTACGACTGCATTTTCCAGTGGAAACCGTGCAAGTTAAACTTCTCTCATTTTGAGGGATCATTCTTCCTTATTAAGTATTTTCAGGGGGTTATTAAGTATTTTCAGGGGGCATTACAAACCGTCCTCATCACAACAAGGATAGTAGATTTTTGTAAGGGGGAAGGAGAGAAGGGAAAAGCCTGCACATCTATAATGCCTACCTAGGTAGGTCCTTCCAGATATTTTCAGGTTAAGAGTAGTAACTTTGAACAGTGCTGCTAGGAGTTCAAGCAGTGTTTTCCAGAAGAAAGTTTCCAGGAGAATGCAAAAGCAATTTGTGACTTGGGTAGATATAGAAGCTTTTTGGAATACCTGGTTTTGCTCTGCCCTGTGATTGGTATCATTCCCAATTTATGCCTTACAGTTATGCTAAATTTGTTACAAAGATGATATGGGGACTGTTGTTCACATTACTGCAAACATGCTAAGTTGATTAGTCTTGGAGACAAAATACTCTTTAAAAGTTATTATTGCCTAAAGTTGCTCTTGTTCTGATCAGAATAGCTTCCCAAATGCAAAGATAGTTAAAACAAAACACAAAAAAAATGCAGAACCAAAAAACCCCCCAAAAACATAAAACCACCTCTGAAATCTGTCTGATCTTATCAATGTGAGCTATGTTGACAGGTCTCATCTATGGGTACGTGCAGTTTTCCCAACAGGCATCAGTCTTTCTTAGGTCAGCTTCTGTATTTGTCGACAGTAGATTTAATCTGCAAGAATGTCTTCGCATAATGGAGAAAAAGTTCTCAAAGCCTCAGTCTTATCTTCTTCTCAATAGAGCAAATGTAATTTTAAATTTACATCTGTTTAAGAAGAAAAAAACAGCAAACATTTTGTGGGCAACAATACTGTACTTTTATGTGAATCTTTTGGGTCTGCATTATAATGGATTTCTCTTGCCTGCAAGATGGAAGAGGCATACTAATGTATTCTGTGTACTGTTATTTTGAACCTACTGTTGATATTATAAATTTGTATGAATATTGATGGTGTATGAATTTGTACTGGGACATAACAGGAAACATTCCATAAATTAAATTAATACCATAGTAAGGTGTACAGAAAATCTTCACCTGAAAAGATACACACTACAGACAGGGTGGTTTATTCAAAGGCTGAAGAGAAACATAGGTGGCCTGCCCATCCGAAGTTGTTGTGAATTACCTCCTTAACATTAAAGGCTGTGCCTCATGTGTATTTATGCTGAAATTGATATCAAGTAGTCAGGTAATTGCAAAATACTTCTCTTAGGATACAAGAATAAAGAAACAATTAAATTCATCCAGATGGACCCTCCTCAACATAAGCCATATCATCAAAGTAAAATGCTCAATTAATTAGTTACATGCTTCTCAATACATCATGCTAATGTCATCATCCCACAAGCAGAAAACAGCACCTGCAGCTTTATCAGATTACAGACAGTAGTGGGCAGAGATCTGATAGGAAAAACTGTTTGTATGCCTCTATCTTTCCAGTACTCCTACTACTATTTTGTCTGGTGAAACGAGACATAAAAATACAAGAGTGACTTTCATGGGATTAACCAGGAAACAAGTAGCAGGGCAAAGCAATGACACTGCATCATCTAAGTTAAAGGTTATTATCTAATTTAATGGATAAAGCCTTCCAATCTTTTAAAAGGTCATTTTGATATCTAAAAAATAACTTTTCAAAGACAAATAAAATTATGTCCATTTTGTAAGGAAATTGGAGCACACATACTAAGCTGTTTGACAGAAGGTGATAGCAAGTCAGCATGAGAATAAGATGTATAACCAAGGCTGATGCCCCAGTCAGATGCTTCTCTATCACTTCCTCTGGACTTGGGCATTTCTTTTGTTTGATGGTACTTAAAGCAGTCTGAATTACCATACGCTGTTTTCTTTGTGCAAATCCTTAATTGAGGACCTCTTTTTGCAAACTGATGCTGTCTAGTTTTTAAGTGAAGAGTTTCAACCCAGTTATTGTTCATAAAAGCATTCATTCACTCTCTAGAACTAATGTAGCATTTCAACACACCATTTATGCTCAGCTTAGAAATTATCAGATATTTTTATTGGTTCAAATCAGTTTAAAGATGCTTTGATCCAAGAAAGCTGCAAGTGCCCATCTACAAATTAGGTGATCCACATGCCATACCATTCAAAAGCTGTAAGATTTTCCTGTCAGGAATAACAAAAGATGGATGAATCGTAACAATCCAGAACCTGTGAACTATCCTTTTCCACTTAGCTGAATCAAACTGAACTTTTTAAGAGCCATTGTTGGCAGGCACTTAAAAAATTAAATTGGGTATGGGGTGGGCGGGTGATGACAAGAGAGGGAGGGATAAAGTATGAAAGCTTTTCCAACATGCTAGTTTTTATTTTCTCTTCTTATGAAGGTAACCTGTAACAAGATGCTTTCTGAAGGCTGTAATAAGCCAAATTGGTCTTTGATATAATAAGATTGACCTCTGTTGGCCAAAACCCAAAATGAGGATATTTCCCTTTTCTTTCAACACCATGCTGTTAATTTCTGTTTTGTTAGAGTGGTTTTTATGTCACTGTTTCTTCATTTATGAACGCCCTTTGTGTAATTTTTACTTGGAGCTTGAGATTTAACAAATAATTCTAATGCCAAGCCAAAGAAGAAGTCTGGTGATATGAAGGATAGATTCATAGAGGGAAGGGTTTAGAGGCTGTCTTTTTGTTTGCTTGGTTGTTTTTGGACTGTGTTTTTTATGGCAGCCAGCCTATGAAGGATGCTTCAAAAATATTCATAGTCTCTCTTTCTCTCTAAAGTCTTTAATAATGTTTCCGATTTTGGTGTGTCAAATAAATGCAATAATCTTGGACCAGTGTCAAGGAAATGCACAAATCTCTATTCTTGTAACATCTATAAACAGCTGTAACTGCTATGTGCTAAGGAAAGCCAATTTCTGTCTTTACTAGCCAAGCATCCACTGCCTTGCTGGAAAGGTTATTGCTTGTGTTGCAGTACCAAGAAAAGGCAAATCTTTCAACAATCAGTAAAATACTGTGCCTCTATTTTGTGGAAAGTCAGACCAGACTGACGATCTCTATCTGTTTTAAAATGTGGGGCTTTGCTCTATGCCTCAACCTTGCAACTTGTATTTCAAAAGCCTGATTTGAGTCCAGAGATCTCTCTTAGGCCAGGAGATAGCCTGTTTGCCTGAGGGCATTCTGTCTCTAGATGTGTCTGCTTCTCTGTGGAGAAGGGGTATATCAGATGTGGGTCACACTGCTGGATATATTTCATGGAAATACTAATTTTTTCAGGTAGATTGTCTCTCTCTAATTCTGCAGTGCTGTTGGTGTCTTGGAGTACTGTGATTCCTCAGCATTCTAGGTTGCTGCTTTTGGCCAGCAAAAGATGAAACTGAAGCATTGAGGCAGCAGTATCAGCCGTAATGAAACTTGGGGAACCTTGAAACAGAGGGAGGAGTAGTTTCAAAGTAGAAGTTCTTAAAGAAAACTTTGACAGGTTCCTTCTACTCTGGTAGAACCCACTTAGCATTCAATACATATTATTTTCAGAGTTAAAGCTCTGTCTTTGACAAAAGTATATCTGAATGGTGCTTCAGAAATAATGATTGTTGATGCTTTTGGTTTTAATATTTTTGAGAACAAAGCACTTTTCAGGACTGAATCATGTACAATGAAATAAAACCATGCTTATGTTTTCTGTGATTGATAGTTGCTTTTAGGTTGTGTGACCTCCACCCTCCTGACTGTTTTAAGTATTTTAAAAATAAATGTATGAGAAAGGAAATTTATTAGCTCAGGTCATTATTCAGTCTTATTTGTTCAAATTACAGGCACATCAATTTGGCTTAGAAGGCAAATTCCTAAGAGTCCTCACAGCAGTCTACAACTTCCTCATGAAAGGAAGAGAAGGGGCAGACACTGATCTCTTCTCTTGGTGACCCGTGACAGGACACGAGGGAATGACCTGAAGTTGCATCAGGGGAGGTTTAAGTTGGATATTTTAAAAAGTTCTTCACCCAGAGGGTGGCTGGGCACTGGAACAGGCTTCCCAAGGAAGTGGTCACAGCACCAAGCCCTGACAGTGTTCAAGAAGTGTTTGGACAATGCCCTCAGACACATGGTGTGACTCTTGGGGATGGTCCTGTGCAGGGTCAGGAATTGGACTTGATGATCCTTGTGGGTCCCTTCCAGCTCAGGATGTTCTGTGATTCTGTAATTGTTGGTAGATTGTGTAGCATTTTAGGTTTTGCAAAGAGACATGCTCCATGTCCCATCCCACTGGCTTGTTGAATGAGACAATGTTCTTGCTGTTTCTGCCTTGAAAATAATACCCTCCTCTTTCAGTGAAGATTGGTTTCTATCACTTTAATTCATTTAATGTAGTTTTAAATAATTTATGGTTACTGAGCTATTACACTAAAAAGTGATTACTTCAAATGACATTGCTCTGTGAAACTGTTACAGAGGCAATGAGTTCAGTGGAGGAATCCACATACTATTATTGCTCCAATTTTAGTTGAATTATGCAATAATTATTTGAATTAAATGTTTTTTTAGGTACAAAATACATAAAATTAAATCACAACAAATAATCCAGGCTGAGGACTGTAAAATGGGTTCAACTCCCAGAAGATAAGTATGTCTCTTGTACCATACTGCCTCTCTGTATGGATGAAGCTAGTATGAACATCAGATTTCAACTGTCTTTGAGAACAAATGTGAGACACTGTATTTCTTCTCCTTTACACCAAATTTAAGTGTCAGACTCTTGCCCAGTTTAGACACTGCATTTCCATTGACTCAGTAATCTATAATGAAAGGTAAGTCAGAGCAAAATTCCTTTTAATGGATTTTAATTAAAAAAATTATCATTATTCAGTAATCTTGAAAATAGTTCAAGCCCTTTCCGAGAATTTGAAAAGAAGATGGATGTGAATCATTAGTCATGACCAGTCATGACTGGGACACCAGCAACTAACTTGAAGAAGGGACTTCCTAGCCTCTTTCAAGGGTATTTTCAAACATTATGAAGGCAAACTAGACAAGGAAGCCTTCAAGATCTTTCAAGTAAAATTGCTTCACCAGATGAGAAATACACAGGATTTTTGTTTGTGGTGGGTTTTTTGTTTGTTTGTTTGCTTTTAACCATGTTAGGCCATCTAAAAGAAACAAATTTCTATTTCTCTATTTGGTTAAGTCCGTACCAGAAAAGTTCGCTTCGATCAGCTGCCTGTTGAATTGAGTTTTATAACCTATTTGCCGATGGATTTGGGATTTTCTATTCTCTATTCTTATTGTTTCTATCATCTTCATATAATTTCAGGTTTTCTATTATTTCTCTTATTTATTTGTTATTCCCTGTGGATTTTGAAAACCCAGGCTAAGAAATGAACAGCAAATTCGTCTCCCTTCAAAGCCCGAGATTGTTCTTTCAAGATGAAGGCTTTCTTTGAAATACAATCCTGCAGTGCTTCAGTTGATTTGGATTTGTCTGGTTTTCTTGACTCAGCTTACTTTTAAGGCTTGATATAAGGAAAACAAATTGGGCTGTTGTTATGGTTGCTTACCTCCTTCTGGCAGTTGCAATGGTTAGCTGCCCTTATGATTCATTATGGTTTCCCATCTGCTGCTTGCTTCTGTTCAAGATGCTATGCATTTTTAATCTCTAAATTGTTAGGTTTGAGTTAGTTTGGGGATACATAGCTCCCTCAGAGGTCTCCTAAGACAGGATTCTCTTACTGCCATTTCTTCCAGATGGAGGTTGCCATTCTGCGAAAATATGTGTCTGTAGCACATGGAAGGGGGTGATATGTACACTGAAATTCTTTTTGAGGAAGAAAATTTAAATTTTGTTGTCAGTACTGACCCACTGTGGTTCTAATTCTGTCTTCACGAAGTGCATTTGTAGAGTGGGCAGCATCTTTTCCACTGGCTAGGTTACCTCTAATGCTTTCTTAAAATAATAAACTGGCATCAAAACTGCATGTACTGAAAGGAGATAAGGTACCCAGATAAAATAAAATGTTTGTGTAATTTATGTAGACCATTCTTGAAAGCAGCCACAGATCTTAAATCCTTTATTTTTTGGGATGATTAGTCTGAGTAATTTAAAGAATACTTGATTTACAATGAGAAGAAAATATCCTTCTACTGTAAAATGTCTGAAATTGCACAATTTTTAGAAATCTTGGCTGAAAATATTCATTTATTTGTAAGACTTCTACCACTTGATCTAACACAGAAATGCAGCTGTTACTCTATAACTCCATTCAGTTAACAATTAAGAAAATGACAGGTTATTCTTGAATCCACTGCCTCTATTCAGGAATGAGGACACACACAAACGCACACATGCACATACTCTGATCATTTCCCGAAGATGTAAATAACTCCCAAGGAATCACAACAGCCTTTCCCAACTTTGCAGAAAATCACCATAAATCATGTACACAAGGCTTCAAAGTGCTTTCACAGGTGAATGTCAGCAGATCATTTAATTTTGGGGAAAAAAAAGCTGCAAACCCAACTCACTTCTTGACTAAATGGTTAATCTTGGAAATGAACCGTGGAACCACAGGCTACTACAGCTGAGAAATGACCTTATTAAATATTTCTACCTAAAATTTGCTATTAGGTTTACTTGATATCTCTAGCTACAGCACAAGCACAAGTTTGTTTGGCTCAGTTCTCATCTCAGTTTTGGTGAGATAATTTATTTCATCATGGAATTGTTTATGGCTATGTGATTTAGCCCAGCAACATTGTGGTTTTCTTCTCCTATGAGACCTGACAGTCAATGATAAAAAAGAGCCTAAACATCTTACTCAGATAGTTCAACATCTCAAGATGCAGCCTTAGTGGCCGAAGGCTTGGCAGTGTAAGCTGGATGTGTTCACAGGTTCTCTTTTTGACTAATGACTTGAACTAGGACAGTGGTAGATGCCCCTCACGATGATGTATATGCACAAAAAGTGTGCAGCTGATTCCCTGTAGCAGGCTGCCCAAAGAGCCCAGAAGGACTTGGGATGCAGCAGTTAGGACAGCCCTGACCAACAATCCTGGGCCCTTGTCTGGACTGTTTCAACTGCATCATGTTAATGAAGATATGTAAGCATAACTCCAAGTTGCTAGTGGTAATTCAGACATGGAAACCATCACTGGTCATTGTAGCATCCCTTCCGAGAATGTCTTCACCAGCTTTCAAGAACTTGAATAACTAGTTTTATTGTTTGGGCATTTTTATTTTTTTTTTTGGTATTTAAGTTTTACTTAAGACCATCAAGTGCATAGCTTTGAGCTGCACTGACATTCTTCTCATCCTGATAGGAGCTATCGTTCTCTGTCCATATTTTATCTCTGTCATGGGTGTTGAGACCATTCAACAACTAGAGACGGGCAGGAGGATGCTCCAGCCATTCTCTTTGTATATCTTATCTTTCTTTACTTTTTCATGGAGATTGAGACAGAAGAAGAGGAAAGGAAGAGACAGAGTTTCTACTTCCAGTGCTGCTTTAGCCTAGTTTATCCGATGCAAGTTGCAGCTTCCGCGGAGGTTCAAGGGATGGCTAGCAAAATTTTGGGCTCTTGGAATTATTTAAACAATCTTTGTGTTATTTAATATTTTCTTCTGTGGCTCAAGAAATGCATGCTTTGGGCAAATTCTGCTATTCTGAAAGCTTAAATTCATGCCACAAGCCAGAATATAAAAGGCTTTTAAATATGTGCATTTTTTTACCTTTTTTTTTAAAATTTTGTCACAGAGTAACAGTTTAATCTTCATAATCAAGCCATGCATGAAATCTGAATGTGTCCCTAACAGATGCCTTATTTGTATTACAGAATGGATGTTCAGTAAAAAGCATAGAAATATATTGAGGATATTTTTCTGTATAAAAAAAAGTCTTAATATATTGCTGTAACCTCCGTCCTGTTGCAATGTGAACACTTCCCTACAAGTTTCTGTCTGTTTTCAAAATATTTTTATGATCTTCCTGAGAATAATAGTAAAACATAGTTGACAACCTACCTAAGAACTTACTCTAAAATATTATTAGTTTATTAGATGGATGTCTATGTTTAAAAATAACAAAGAAAAAGGAGAATCACTTTTGAAGCTTCCAAGTTTAGTGATTTTAAGCAGATTCTCAGATCACTGTTAACTCAATTGATCTCAGTGCAGCAAGAATCTGAGATGTTTCATTCAATCATATTTTTTGCCGATTCAAACATTTTGTTTCTTAACTCATGAAATTCTGCAGGTTCTAAATAATGGCTGTATCTTCTCTTGTCTGTAATTTGAATAAGATGAAGAGCCTGTTTGCATCCTTGGAAATGGTATGCCAGGAACACTGCAGTGTAATAACAAGCACCCTTTTAAAAACAGCTTCATTATGCTCCCTTCAGGTATTGGCAAGGGCTGGAGGCGAGATAGTGGGTGAGACGGATCACGGAGCTGATCAGATATGGCAATTCCTGTGTTTTCTGTGTTCTCAAGGACAACAAGATTTTAAACAAACATAAATATTTTACAGCTGCCTGGTAGAAATCTATTTTATTTGTTAAGGGATTAGGGAAGAAGGCACATTTCACACAGGTTGTGGGAAAAGTCTATAGCATGGATGCATAAGATGCTGATCGATTTATAGTTAGCTGACAGTTTATAACAGGAAGTTCATTGAGTGAGGAGCAGAGCTCAGAGTCTTTTATTTGCAAAAATATATGTTGCTTCTACTTTTCACAGGGGTTGTCATTTTACAGGGGATCAAGCTGTTTAGGATTTTTACCCCAGGAATATAAAAACATTTTCTATTTCTTTCTACTTAAGGATGGGGGGCCTGAAAATAGCAAAGACAGATGCAATATCATGCTCTTAGATTTTTTTTTAAACAAAACTAATATGCGCAATAAATTTCAGTCAATAGCATTTAATGAGAAGAATTACTAAAAGAAAGTGTTTTACTTTAATATTCTGAAAAAATTATAGCTAAAGGGTAAATTAAATTGTAGCATCTCATAAGGGGAGAAGTGCCTAAAAAACATTGAACATCAGGGGAAATAAGGTACTTAACTCCATTTTAGGCCCTTTCATAAATCTGCATAGACACCTGTAATCATCTTAAAAGCTTAAATATTCCTTGCAAACTTGGCTTCTAGCCTTCAGCTCAGAAAAATACCCCACTTATGGGTAGCTCCACAGCACATACTTAAAGCTCTTCAAGACACTGATTTGCTTAGTCATGTGTGTTCCAATTTCCCAGCCTTAAGAAGCATCTGTGACAAAGATTTTAGTAAGAAAGTCTTTTATTTCCATGTCTGAAAGCTCTGTGAGCACCAGTGAACTAGTGCTAATGAAACATGCATAAGGAAACACAGAGATGGTTTGATTTTTCCCCTGTAATGATGTTTTGGAACGTCCTTACAAAACTCATTGCTCTAGCTGTGATCTCTTTTCCCCAGAAAGAAGCTTCCTTTAAAATGAGAAGGCTGAAGCAAGAATCTGTTGATGAATTAAACTATAAATACAAGTGATAGCAAGACTTTAAGCAAAAAACCTGTTAACTACCCTGTATATCTAATCTTGGCACTTGTGGAGTCAGAAAATCAGAAAGAAGAGTATTCAGAGCTGTAGGGGACACAGAACCAAAATAACTGTGACAGTGCCCTGGTGCGGGAGGCAAAGAGCCCACCAGCACCCTGGCTGGCTGAGCCCTGGAGAGGGGAGCATCCCTCTGCCAGCCCATGGAAGGGGCCACATGCACCACCAAGGGCCTCTCTGATGCCTTCCGCTGAAAAACTGCAATCTTGATTGAAAAGCAGATTTTTTAGATGCACTTGGATTTGAATTTCTTATATAACATGCCCAGTGTCTGTATTTTCTAGGGGACTCTGAAAGAAAAGCGTGTGACTTCTTCAGCTTTCCAATGATGTTCACATCCCTCTGGGCTGTTTGAAGTGCTTGATTGAGATCATATGGTGTGCTCACAGATGTGGTATATTTATTCAGCAGTGTTCATGCATTTAAAGTAATTTTGTGTGCATGCCTGTGTGTATAAATATATGCAAAGAAATCTCAAATTATATAAATATATTTCTATAAAATTAGATCAGTCTATTTTCCCAAGGACAAATGCCTCATTTTGACATATTATGCTGAAGTACCTCCGTTGTGACATGGTGTTAACCTTCATGTCACTGTTGCTTTTCATCTTTTGCATTCTGTCTGCCTTCCAGCTAAACTGGAAGGAAGTACTCAGTTTGTAGTACAATAGATATCTGTGGGATTGCATTTTATATGTGCTACTTTATTTTCAAATTTCCTGGAAGTTGTTTCAATTTCTGAATGTCACTGCTGTCACAAGTTCTGTCAAATAAAAAGCATTGAATATATCTGTCTGTGATCACATGGTAATGTTTTGTAGAGGACGTTGTTTCCCTGGCCCTCAAAACATTTTAATGTTTCATATCACCTATTTTCAGCTGGCCTCTATGGGTTGTAATGGACAGAAAGAAAAAAAAAATCCAAAATTAAAATCCAGTGTCTCGGGCTTTGTTAATGCTTCCAAAGGAGCAATGTTAAAATGAAGGTTTTCATATGACCTGGTTTTGACAGGTGGCAGCATCTCACCTGTACACTCATTGTGTTTCCCATCTGGCACGAAGTGGTAATGACAGTCTTTAAATAACTCCTAATCTAGTTTTGTGTTAATACGTAATTTGTTTTCCATTTCACTGAAGCCTTCTTGAGGGCTGATGGTTGCCTGATAAGAAGAGTCTGGGGCAGTGGAGCTGGATGTTCTTTAGGAGGAGATGTGTATGTATGCAGGTGTTTACTGTGAGGTTCAGAAGGAGAAACTGATGGTCTCCAAGCTGCATGGAGCTCCTGGGACCTTAGGCTCTGCTGCCTATAGTACCCTTGGTGGCCTTGGCACAGATGTACATAGGCAGAAGTCTTTTGTCTTCTTCCAAGTTGCTACCTCAGCTTTCCCAGGAAGGCCATTGTAGTGGTACAACAAACCTTTGGCAGAAGTGACTATGTGCTGTCGAGGGATCCGTGCCATGGCGCACAGTGCCTTTGCTGTGTCCAGCAGGAGTCCTTAACTGGGGCTGGTGGCAGTTATATGTACCTTAGGTCAGTCTTGCAGGGTTGTGGGGTTTTTTTAATACTTTACAAGTGTTTCCCTTACCAAATATAGACAATTCAGGAAAACTGTTAACCAGATGAAGTTATGACTGGCCCCTAGAAAGTTCTCCAGTAACTTCTATACTGTGTCATACAGTAGCTAGGAAAGACTCCTTCTCTTCACATAGTCTTTAGGTGAAAGTGTCTGCATTTCCATGAAGTGACTTCTTATCAAAGCTGTCTTTAAACCTCGGTAGCAAAGGGACCAAGCACCATCCTTGATGCCTTTGAAAGCATCAGAGTCCCTTATTTCAGCTGTTTCTGTGACATGCCATACAAGTGTCACTGTATAAACTGTATGCAAATCTTTCATACCCAATTGAGATGTTCTTTGAATGAGTTCCCACACCTCTTCATTTTAATTAACATTCATAAGGAGATTGATTAAAAGACCATAATCCAATTTTTTTTTTATTATAAGAGTATAGAAGAAGACTGTCCCCAAAAAAGCAGTGGAAAGCATTGTCGTTGCAAATAAAGCCAGTTAATTGTTAATATCAGACTTGGAATTAGTTCTAACTGTGCATTGTAGAACATTCATTTTATTATTTAATCAAAAGTTTCCTTTTTCTGGGTTGGTTTTATTACTGTGAAGTTTTGAAGCTATTTGTGTTTTTTCAATCTGCATTTCTTTCACCCTTGACAAAATTTCTAAATATGAGTGACAAAACTTTCTCTTCCTCACAGGCAGGAATACAAGGTAGGGAGACATATTTTTGAGATTTATTCTGAGAAAGAGAAAATTATCATTAAACAGTAAATTCTGATCTTGCACATGGAAGTCATGGACAGGATCTGGGCCTTGGGAAATATTCAGCTTGTTCCTGTTGAAAGCCAGGCCCTTTGAGATGTGTGTTCCAAATCCTTACTTCCTTTGGATATAATTGCACTAGCTGTAGACATTAAAACAGACCCATTTCTTCTGATGAAAGACAGTCATTTCAGGTTCCCTATCATGGCAGGGACTTTTCTAAGAGGTCTCACTTTTCTGAAACAAGGGAGCCAACCAAAGGGTTTTTTATTATGAACAACCAGAACAGTTAGCCAGTGGTGTTTTAAATTCCAGTTTTTATACCTTTTTTTTTTGTTTTGTTTTAATATTAATGCACGTATTTCACTGGAATTGCAGTTTGCTTGTTTGCACTGCTGCAGAATCTCAAGGGCACAAGGCTGCTAGGACGTGTTGAGTATGTTTTCTTGATTATTTCCTCCCTAGTGTTGGGAACTTCTAGTCAACAAACAGGCAAGGCATTCAGAGAAACCTTTGCAAATCCTTTTACCAATTAATAACATCACCCTTCTAAGGCTGCACAATTACACATTAGAATAATAAAAATAACAAAAGCACAAACATAAAAACATAATAAGAAGGGGTCTGCTCTCTTTCCCTCCCAGCCAGGTCATAAGACTGATGTCTCCATAGGAAATTTATATGAACATTTCTGATGTCTCTTTCTGTTTTAAAGTGCACTGAATCATCTTTGAACCTTTCTTCTTTTTCTCTCCTACCTCTTCTTATCTGCCAGTGCTCACCACAGTGTCAGAACCAGATGCTCCACTTGAATCTTACTCTCAGGGATCTCACCTGCCACTTCAGTTTCCTCCTCTCCCACATATTTTGGAGGCTCTTACCTTTCTCTTAGTCTGTAACTATGCACTGCCTAAAAACATACTCTTGTGGTATCTTACATTAACAAAACTTCTCCAGCTGCCACCTGAGTCTCAGGTTTCATTTTTCCTCTTTTGTTTCCTTTCATTTATCCTCAAAACCCATGTGCTGCACAGACTTCCCCTGCATCTGTCTCCTCAAGTCAGTCTTGACTGTTTACTGCCCTCTGCCTACCTCAGGAGCGGTATGAAGCAAGGCTCCTAATGAGCTATACCTTGATCAATGTAAGGTGTGTGCCTCTAGTTTATCCTTCTTGATTTCACTACTGCCCTTGACAAAGATAATCACTCTCACTGCCTCTGCTTTCTCTCTTCTCCTGCCTTTTGTGATTATATGATATTCCAATGATGTGTTGTTGACTGATCACCTACAAATCTGGAGCAGCAAGTAGTCAAAAGGATAAATAGTTCTGACACCTGCAAGTGCAAAATTACTTCTGTGATCTATTAAAAGAGTACTTAAAATCCTTTCTGTATTCAGCTGAAGTTCTGTGTGCAAGTGCTTCTGAGCTTCTGCAAAAATTACAAAGGAGACTCTGATAGTCTTACTGTGAATAGTACAATTGTTCCAGATTGCTCTGCTGAGAATTTTCATTGAAATAAATGGGACTAAACCTGCAGTAAACAACAAAAAATACTGGAATAGGATAAAAATAAAAATTCTATGAAATATTGAGTGTTTCTTAATCAGAAGTATCACATAAGGGATTACCACTGTAGGATTTGACAATATTTTTCACTTTTGGTGTCCAGAACAACAGATACTGGAAGCAACAATGCTATTTCTTAAATGGCTGAACTGTAAGTCTTTCAACTGATTCTTTTCCTTCTTTGGGTTGTAAGAAATGGGTATTGTTTTTCTTGTTTTAAATAGTCAACTCTTCAAGGTAGGGAATCTGTCCCACTTAATATTCATAAAGATTCATTCAAGTGGAGACTTCTCTACTAGTAGTTGTCTCGGTTTAATGAGACAGAAGTGTTTTGCTAAGGAGGATGGGTTATGAAGAAAGACTAAAACACTCTAAGCAATTGTAAATCTGAAATTAAGAGGCTCCAATTGAGAAGGTCTGGAGAAAAGAAAAATAACAGCCCTTTATTAAAAGATATATTTGTACTGTCAAAACAACAACAAAAAAAACTGCAGAGGAAACAAACCTCACCAAACAATAATCCTATACCCAAAAATTCGCTTNGTCTGGCGTTCGCCACGTGGGGCCCTGAGTTTGCAGGAGGGGCCCGGGGATGGAGATCTCCCCGCCGAGGAAGGGAGAGAGGGGGGAAGAAAAAGGTTCATTCCCAAGAAAACTCACGCAGTCTGTCGTGGTGGTGGTATAACTGTCCCTTCTTTCGATGATGTGCACAAGAAGAAACTGCAGCCAGGCAATCAGGCTGAGAACGAAACAGAAACTCCAGAGCCTCTCCCCCCACACTTTGCTTCTGTCCCAGTAACCAACCCACTGCCCTCCTCCTTCAGCAGAGGGATAAGCAAAAAACCAAAAAACAAACTCCTCCCCTCCCCACAAACTTTCCAGGGCCATCAGCCTGGAATGTCAGGTTTGCTGGCCAATTCCTTTATGTTGTTAAGTGCCCATTCAGCCTCCCTCACAGCAGCAGGCAGGGGGAAGGAAAGGAAATTCCTGCCCAGTTTTTTTTAGCACATTTGAAACCTATCACAGTAGTAGATGATTATCATCAATAAGTTCATTATGTGCAGGCAAAGTACAGTTGGGTGTATCATTTCTATGAAGAGTACCACAAGGGTATTTAGCACTATTCAAAAGCTACCAGTTCTGTGCTTGAATAACGGGAAGCTTGCAGTGGTGAAAGTGATGGAAAACAAGCAGGCATAATAAGCATAGAATAATGTTTTGGCAATTTACATTGTTTAAAATGAAAGCATGACTTCAGATGCTTAAGGAGATGGCACAATTACATACCTGTTAAAATTTATAGAATCAAGAGTTATCCATGGTCTACTGATGATTAAGCTTGGATATCATTTGTATCTGCAAAATATGATGCTTATACCATTTGAAGTGTGTATCATAACCCTCCGATTTAATATAATGTTTATAGAGGTTAGAGCTTGCAGCATATCTCATCTAGAGTAAACTGCAAGACCAGAAAAGCCTGAAGTATCCATATTTGTACATTGCACTTTATGTGAAATTCAGAGTCAGTCTTCCTTCAAGGTTTAATCTAGCCTGTTATTTCCCTCAAGGTTTTTCCATTCTCTTCCAGCTTTATTAGCTTTCTCTCTATTGTTACAAATCTTTTTTAAGTGGTAACCTTAAGGTATCGATAAAATACATTTTACATATTTACTTTTAAAACTTTATTTAGACTAAAACCATTTTCATTTGGGGCTTTATTCTTCTGAAGAATATAACTAACACTTAGCTGAACATCATAAAATCCACAGTTTTTTTATCAAAATCCTACTGGATAAAAATTAAAACTGTGCGGTTTTCACAGTGTCCAGGTAAGGGACTCTGTGTGTAGCGGTGTATTTGTGTGTAGGTATGTATGTGTGTGCACTTTACAAAGGACATTTAAAGAATTAGCTTTTTCACCCTCTGAGAGTGCTTGAGGAAACCCAGTCATGAGATAATGAAGTGAAGCATACTGCTTATTGAATGTGCTTTGTCTCAGTCTTGCAGGAAAGTCTACACGACATAGAAAACATTAGTCATTGTTTACTGAAAACTTGGCTGAAGTTCAGTTAGAAGATTATCAGAACTTTCCCAATTTCTTTTTTTGCCATTGCAGCTCTGCACCATTTTTAGGGATTCCAGTCCCTCACAAAATGAGTAAATAATATTCTTAAAATAATTCTAGCTTCTAAAAATGGAGAAGTCTGGTTTTTCATTTGATTTCCTCACCAGTGTAACAAGTTAACTCATAGGAAGAAAATAATGAATTTCATTTTTCATCTGAGGGTTTTTTTAATGACCTTGAAATAATTTTTTAATTTATTTTGTGTACATACTGAGCAGCTTTGTCAAGAAATCTATGTCAAGCCATGCTGTTGCTGTTTGGAAGGAAACCTTTGCTATTTCAGTTACTCCTTTCTCAGTAAAATACTATACTGCAAGAACTTCATTCTCTACTAATCTGGAAGCAAACAGAATAGAACCCAGTTGTCTTTAGCCACTGCTGTGGTATCAATGGTAGGGTTCTTAACCGATGTACACATTCAATACTGTGTTGGTAAATTGCATCCCTGAAGACATTTCCTTGCCTTTGTCATAATGGTGGCACTGTTATTTTTTTTGTGATCAGGGTATTAGCCTTGTTCCTTCCTTTTTCTTCAGAATCCAAAAGTGTCTCTTTTTTTTTGATTCTATGCTCTTTTTATATGCTTGTTTCATACAGCGTCACCAAAATATGGTAAATTCAATTAAAATGAAGCAGCCAGATTTCATCTCTATTCTTCTCATTCTTGCTAAGGATTTATTTATTTATTCATTCATTCATTGAGAGAGATGGTCTGCAATAGGGTATATTTGACAAAACATAACTTACAGAGCTCACTGTCATCTTTGAATTACTAATTTGTTTTTATATAAGGGAACCATGCTAAAGGAAAACAGAGGAAATCTTCCCTCACTGGCTATACTGGTTATGCAGAGAACCTCCCTGAGTTTTTACATGGAGATTTACTGGTATATTATTTGATTCTATCTCTGAAATTCTCATTTTTGATCCCCCCATAAAACTACCCCCCTCTTGTGATTTTCATTTTTATTTGGAGTACAAAGAGTATGTCAGACACAACTACTCTATCATGGTTTCTTTACCCTGCTATTCACAGTTATGCTAAGCCTCTTTCAGTATTGCAATATCGTAAAGTGATATTTCTCTCTCTTTCTTGATTCATTCTTTCATGGAAGATTTATCTACATAATAAATTATGGGTTACTTTTTTAATACTGAAGAAATGAATACATTCTATTCTTTGTCGCTAAAAGTCTGCTTCATATTTGGGGCACTGAAGCAGAAATTAGTTATAGCTGGGGTTGGTTTTCAATTACAGTGGGAGTTCATCGAACGGTTTTGGAGATGCCCCAGAGAATATTCATGTCTTTCTTGGATCATCAGTATATTTTCATCAAGACTAAGAAACAAAGCTATAAACTATAGGTCCCCATTTTGGAGATTTTTGTAACCATCACCTCCTTGCTTTTTCCAAGATGCCATCAGGAAACTACCATTTGGAAGGCAGCATAACAGCTTTGATTTGGCATTTGAGTATTCCCAGGCTTTGAGGTTGAATCCAAGGGAAGAGGAATCCACAAGACCAGCAGTCTTGGAAATCTGTTTCTCTGTCACTCTGGCAGCACTTCAGAAAGCTGTTACTGAATCTTGCTCTTCTGATATCCTGAAACATCCTTCTGATTTTAAACCTAAATGCATGAGTAGCCAATTCAAACCAAACTGTTCTTTGCCAGCATTGACCCCTGCAGCTAAATAGCCTCCTTCTTTGTATTTACCTATAGATAGTTATAGACAAGAGTTATAGCTGATCACAGGCTTTCAGAGGGTAGCCTGAACAAGCTGGGTGCTTCTGATTTTCCTTTGTAAGATGGACTTTCTATCCTCCTAATCATCCCAGCACCCACCTCAGCCTGTGTTTGTCTCTCTTAAACTGGAGGAACCAGAAGTCTGTATACTTTAGCTGAGGAATTGACATCAGTGCCTTCTACAACAAGACAAACTTTCCCTGTTGTCACTGGAAATGGCCAAGTCTCTACTGATAAACAAAATAGTCCAGATTCCTTGCTCTTTCCATTAATACAGGTATCAGGGCAGAGCTTGTATTCATACACTCTTCTCCTCTAGGATGGGATGAATCTCTCAATACTGCCTATGGGAGTAGACTATGGCCTGCACTGGCCTGCAAAGATTTCCCAGAGCATTGCAAGATATGGTGCAACCTCTCATTGGCCAAACCTGAGCCACCAGATGTGCAATGCTAAATGACATGGACACCACACCAGGTCTGTATGGTGTGCTCTGCTCCTGTTCAGGTAATTGGTACAGCCACCACCTCTGGGGGTGGCTACTGGCACTGCTGCTGTACACTGAAAGTTCTCAGGCATCCTGCAACTGAGTCTTACACGCTGATCTCTATCATGCTCTGACCATGAACTCCTGACTGATACTTTGTATTGACTTCTAAGAGTATAAACTTAGAATTCATGATGAATTTGAACTCATTATTTGCTTTCAAGGTCACACAGGTGTTTGAATGGTATCTGTACTTCTCTGTTGATAGTACCTTCCAGCTTCATGTCCGCAGCAAAGTTTAGGAGTCCACACCAGTCTGGTACCAAAGTTGTTAATGAAAATACTAGATCAAACTGATCTTGAGAGCCTCCTTGAGGACCTCCACTGATAATCTGCTACAGCTGTTATGAATATGAATATTAAAGGTGTTTTTAGTTTTTTAGCAATTTTGTAGTTCTTTCTTGCAAGTTATATCAGCTTGCCATATGGCACTATGCTCAATGGTTTTATGAAGACTAAGTAGATTGAACTTAGGGCTTTGCATTTCCTAGAAAATCTCTAGTTGGAGACTGGTCTTAGACAGAACAGGACCAGGACAGCACAACTGCACAGTCTGTTACTTTTTACATTTTCTCTTCCATCAAACCGAGTTCTTTCTTTTTCTCTGTCTTATGGCCTCTACAAAGAATTTGATAATAAATCATTTTAATTTTAAAAAACAAAGATGATTGCCTAACACTATCGCTGGAGATATTGCACATTTACCTATAAATTAAACTGCCAAATGTCACTTCTTCTAAGAGTCACTTCTTCTCAGCAAGAATAATACTAAGCGAAAAGTAAAATTGGTCAATGATCCTCACTTTTCAAGCCTTCACTGTTGAAGATTTAAAGTGTCATACACTATAGCTCTGGCATTAGGAGGGTTACCAAACAAATACACTAAAATACAGTTTGCTAAACAACTTTTGCACAAATTTTGTTTGTATAAATTTCAGAAGGATAAAGAAAGAGATTTTAAGGCCTGATGGGTAATTCACAACAAATTACTTGCTTGACTGACCTTGAGAAAAAATCCTCTTAGAAGAAGTCAGTTAAGACTATTTTACAGCTGTTTGGTTTCTTGCCATTTCTTATGAGGCTGCCAACATGAAGATATTTTGACTATTGCTAGGAGCTCATATACAACCACCACCAATTTTCCACAGATAAGAGATTTCACAAGGTAATAATTTACAGTAATTTTCAACTGATTTCTCAAAAATCTTTAGTGCTTTTGAGCTCATCTAAATCACTGTGTCTTTATTCTTATTTGAGCTTCTAACCCACCTACATTTTTCCCCCCCTTCTCTCCTTGAAGTCAGGAAATTAGGAAAACTCATTGAAACCTATAATTTGCAATTTGTGCATGTAGTTTCCTGTATGCCTTTTCCCTACTGTCATTTAACTTGCCTTCTTCATAGAACTATTCCTTATCTTAAAGTAAAATTAATTTACTCCTTCATCTCTTTTTATCAATCTTGATTTTTCCTCTTCTTAGTTAATTTCTTCCTCTCTGTCTTCATTTACTCAATGAAATTTCAAGTCTCTCACTGATGTGCTTTAGAACATTTGGAAAAGTACTCCTTAGCATTGTCACTTGTGTGCTCCATTATAATCACCTGTCATTTGGTATACCGTGCCATAGATTTTTATTCCTTTGTTTTTTATTTTGATTTCCCTGCTGCTTTGTTTCAAGTACTACAGTTAGGGGTCACTAGAAGTATCTTAATTCTTACCAGACTTTGGGTTTATCTTTACTATTCTAAACGAGCTTACAGGCTGATTAAGAGTCCCAAAGTAGTATACTGAGATATGGAAAGCACTCAAAACTCTTCATTAACATTTGCTGGTTTTTGTTAAATGAAAAGTAATTATGCGTTCCATTGTGTCACGCAGGTAGTCATTAGTGCTGAGTGTATCTTTGGGAAATAAGATAGCGGATCAGAGCAAAGCATTAAGCTGTCTATGTCTATTTGGATACAATAACTATAATGACAGCCAAGAGACTCAAATCCTTCATAGTGTAAGTAATTTTCTATTGTTTTTCCCCTTCTACTTTTTGGGGAGCATATAAATGTAGCAAGACATTTATGCTGTTTCTTTCCAGTGAAGATTTTGTATAAGCTGCCCTATTCCAAATAAGGGAATAATAAACATAGTTATTGTTGATAGTAATACAATTTTTAAAATGTGCTGATCTTGCCCTTTTAGTTTTCCAGAAGATGAATATTGTGCTGTGATCCCAGTCTATTTGAGACTGAGCAATCCTTTGGTACATGCCTAGGAACTCCCATGGGCCCTGGCTTTGCTTCACCTGGAAATAGGGACAGGAGAAGATGAAGTATGCTTGAGGCTGACTCACAAGCCTTGGTTCTGCCTATAATTGATTTAAACTGGATCAAATTAAGAGACTGTGAGAGTAAAAAAATATTCAGCCACAGAACCACTAACATGGGTCACTTCTCAGGACATTCTACAACCCTGCCCCACGCTCAACTGGAAGGCCAACACAATTTCATTAAACAAAGTCAATCTGAGCTGTACTACATCTACAAATTTAGAGATTCTCTATTAATTTAGACAAAAACTCAAATTTCAGTTATTTCTACTTTTCCCCAAATCTCAGCATTGTATTTTTAACTGAGTTTGTATTTCATTCTTCTTCACTCCTCCACCATTTCTAATAGACCGCAATGCTCACATTGATATCACCTCTTATGTCATCAATATACGAAAAGCATTTGTCTCATAATTTTCAAACAAAAATAGGCATGCAGATGGAGTTGTGGGGACTAGATTTCTTAAAGGCTCTAAGTAAGGGTTTGCAAGGACTAAAGGTGCATAATTGCCTGTCTGAAACACTGTTAAGACCACAGAAGGACTGTGCCATGAGATAAGCACAGAATGGAACACTGGGATGGTGCTAACCCCAGGCCTGGTAAGGTCTGGCTAGGACATCCTGGGTAATACATCCAGACAAAAATTCCCACTGTGGCAAACTGTGTAAAGAAGTAGCTGCGCACGTGCATTTAACTGGTCAAAAATCACCCTGTGTTGGGAGATGGCATCTATGACCACTGGAGGCCCTCTCTCCTTCCGCCCCACCCCCAGTATACCTCCATGAATACCTGAAACTTGGACTGTAAGTTAAGGCACTGTGACTGAGAACTTGAGATAAGATAAAGGTGGTACTTTTATCCAAGTATTATCTCAGGCCTAGGGAGAGGTAAGCAAAGCTAGGGGAGAAAAAGGTATCACTGATAATGGACAAAAAGAACACAGAATTTATGGACCACAAGGAAAGCCAACTCTGCAACTGTTTACCCAGCTCGGACTGGGTAAAAAGGTAATTCTGGCAGGAGGAGATCTCCACTCACTTGTGGGAACTCATTTTACAGAAGATCTTTACAACAAGTTTAAGACAGAAGTTATGTAATTATAATTGTTAAATACTTTGTTATTCGTTCGTATATAATCAGTTTAAGCACTGTTAATAGTGTTATTCCTTATATGGTCACAATCTCTCTCAGTTACCATATATGTCCATGTTACCATATATGTCCGTGTTACCATCCCCGTTTCAAATTTGGAAAAAGCCTGGGAGATCTCCACCTATCCTTCCCAGGTTTGTAAACCCGCACCTCCGAGTATTACCTTGTTTGGTAAGCTCCGCTTTTCTTCCAGACCCCTCCACGGTAAACCTTATAAAAGCGGCCGCCACCATGTAAATAAAGTTCACTCCACACCATCTCCGGTGCTGTGTGTGTGCGTGCTTTTCCTGCGCCGCTACGTCATAGCGCCCGGAGCTTACCGAAATACCGTGACCTGCTAGCTAGCTGGCAAACCTTCGCTACTCTACCCGGAGCGGACCAAACC